>SKCR01024902.1:0-600000 GCA_019454045.1 Zanthoxylum bungeanum | reverse complement strand
TGTCAACAAAAGTATCATCATTCTTTGTGTGCATATGCTTAAACACCTCATAGTCTGTCGGTGCACGTCCTAACTGAGATTCCTGTTTACAAAATAAAGATTTAATAAAAAAATTTAATAAAAGTAATAAAAAATATTTGCATGTTTAAAAAATCTCACCATATCAACAGAATGTTGAATGGTATACCTCGAGCCACCGGTGTGTTTAGAAACACCTGATCCTTCCCCAGCCTTCTCAGTTTTTCTATTTTTTGATACTTGCTGAGATTTTAATTTAAACTCTGTACTACTCCAATACTTCTGCCATTTATTCCAAACATTATCTGAAACATAGAGTGGCTTCCCTCATTCTTTATATTTGTAGAGCCATTTACAGAGTTTATCGCAAGAAGAAAGAATGTCAGAAATAGATCTCATATTTGAGCCGCAGAATTATCGGATGATCGGATTGTCAAACAAGAACTAGAATATTTTTGTAAGAGCCTCTCCTGAAATGACCCACAAGGAGTTGTAAGACGGGCGGTATGTCCCTTGAATATGAATAAGGCTTTCTCTTTCGAATTAAAAAACTTGTCCATTTTATTTGTTTATTAATTGGATGCGAAAGACATTTTCAATATTCTTGGGATGTGCTCGAAGCGAAGGGGTGATCGGTGGTCGGGAAGGGCATCAAGCCCGTGGCATGCCACTCCCAGTTGTCATTATCAAACCCCCGGGCGGAAGTGTTCCGACCTGGCTCCTTTCACTTTTGAGTATCCAGAACACATCAAAGGATGGAGTACATGTGGGAAAAGCGCGAACCCTTCGTGGCACGCCAATCCCGGGTGTCATTATCAAACCCCTGAGGCCGAAGCGTCACTACCACATGGCTCGCATTTTTGAGGAATAGCATCGGGTGAATCCCGTTGAAGACTTTCGGAGAGTATGTCATGGGGATGGCTTAATTGCCTCTATGGCCATCATGCTCCCGGGTAAACCAGAGCCAGTGAGGTTTCTTCCCCTGCGAGTTGGCTGGTGAGTCCCGTTGTGAACCATCAGACCACCTGGCTTGGGTTTGGCCGAATGGTCCCCTTGATTGCAGGAGTCTCGGGTAAACCGGACCTAGGGACGTTTCTCCCCCTACGAGTTGGCTGGTGAGTCCCATTGAGTACCACACAGGGAAGGCACACACGTGGTGTCCGTTCTCCGTGGGGATTTCCCTGACCGCCCGGATTGGCGTATCTGTAGCCTGGTTAGCCGAGACACTGAATTGTAAGATTCATAATTGTGTTTTAGAGGCCTCGGGTAGGACGTTGTCTCGGAGCATCCGAGTTGCTATTTTTACTTATGATTCTTGTTTGGGGTATGTGCTAAGTCATCTCCATTTTTTCTGTTAACTTCATTTTATTCCAATTTTTGATTTTCGCTGGTCTGGCAAGGGGATGCCCGCGCCAGGGTTAGCAGAGCCTCAGAGGTTGAAAATCTTCTCTCGTGTAAGTTTCAAATGTTCCACCAGCTCGGGGCTAGATTCGTTCCGCCGAGTCTGTTATGTTCCACCAGCTCAGGGCTGGATTCGTTCCGCCGAGTTTGTTATGTTCCACCAGCTCGGGGCTGGATTAGTTCCGCCGAGTCTGTATTATTCCATCAGCTCGGGGCTGGATTCGTTCCGCCGAATCTGCTTTGCTCCTCCAGCTCGGGGCTGGACTCGTTCCGTCGAGTCTGTAATATTCTATCAGCTCGGGGCTGGATTCATTCCGCCGAGTTTGTATCGTTCCACCAGCTCAGGGCTGGATTCGTTCCGTCGAGTCTGTATTGCACCACCCGCTCGAGGCTGGATTCGTTCCGCCGATGTTTTGTTCTTCAGCTCGGGGTCGGGTTACATCCCACCGAGTCCATCTCATTGGTCTAGTGACTAGGGGTGTTCGGGGCGGTTTTTTCGTTTTTTAGTTCAAACCGCGCGGGTTGGCAGTTTGGGAAATTAGAAAACGAAACCTCAAATTTGATAAGGAAAATCGCGGCGGTTCGGGTTGGCAGTTTGGACGGTTCGGGTCGGCGGTTTGGATTATAATTTTTTTAAGAAAATTTTGTGTGTTTTCACATTATAATTGAAAAAAAAAATTACATAATTTTCATTTATTCATTACATATTGTTATATGATCATTAAATATCTTAATTTTCATAGTTAAAGAAGAAGAAAAATATAAAATAATATTTAATTTGAACGCGGGTCGGCGGTTTAGGCAGTTTGGGCGGTTTGCGGTTTGACATGGGACAAAACCGCACACCGACCCGAAATTTGCGGTTCGATTCGGTGCGGTTCAAAATCATTTTTAATATTTTTTCAAACCGCGCGGTTCGGTTCGGTGCGGTTCGCGGTTTGACCCGAAATTGTGTTCACCCTTACTGGGGACGTAACATTCCCCTAGAACCAAATGTTCTTTTTACATCGGGGTCGGGTTACGTCCCACCGATAGGCTTTTCATCGGCATGGGGACGGAGCATTCCCTCATGGCCGGATATTTGTTGGTCTGGGGAGGTGACATTCCCCCTTAGCCAAGAGTGTTGCTACCTCGGGGTTGGGTTACGTCTCACCGAAAGGTTTTTCATCAGCATGAGGACAAAGCATTCCCCTATGGCTGGCTCTCTATTGGTCTGGGGAAGTGACATTCCCCCAGAGCCAAATGTTTCTTCACATCGGGGTCGGGTTACGTCCCACCGAGAGGTTTATCATCGGCATGGGGACGGAGCATTCCCTCATGACCGGTTCTCTATTAGTCCGGGGAGGTAACATTCCCTCGGAGCCAAGTATTTTGCTGGCTCGGGGTCGGGTTGCGTCCCACCGAGTGCATCATCATCGGCTCGGGGATGGAGTTTTCCCCTCATGGTCGGGTTCGAATTGGTCAGGATCAGGACCTCTTCTAACATTCAGATTTGGAGGAACGAGTTAGCAAGTTAAAATTTGGAATCATGCTGAGTATGGAAGACAGAAAATGAAACATTAAGAGATAAGCATCAGAAGAGGAAATTGGGCATCAGGTTTATCTTGATCTGGTCTGGGAGGCAGGATCTCTGGTATAGGCTCGGTAGAAGGGATGTCACTTTCGGCCTGGACGACATGAGGAGCTTCGTCTTTTGTTGGGACGGCTACTTGAAGGGTAAATGGGAAATTTGCTTCAAGTCAGAGAATCGTTTGGATGGGCATCAGAATCCTCAGTCACCGAGCACATGAAGATGGCAAGGGCAGACTTGATTGGTAGCAGAGGCAGTTTTCTCTGTGGTTCCTATAGCGACCACCGACCGGTTGATCAGCACATCATCTTTTTTTATAGTTCTCGGCATCAACTCGCTAACTCGTTGATACCGAGAACTATGAGACAGATGTTGATGGTGTTTTTCGTGACAAATATTTTGAATAGTTCGGCAAGGGTAGAGATGTAATTTCTACTTTTAGATGGATGAATGTTTGGGTTTGGGTTATTCCTCGGCCAGGGATGGTGGTCGTGCCCAGTCTCCCAGATTTGGCCGACCAGAGTATACAACTTCTACAATTTCTCGAAGATCGACAACACCAGAGCCGAGACCGACCACAATAGACCGGCAGCTTGGCTTGATTTACTTTATCTCCTGGAACAAGCGGATGAGCTCGGATATTTTGGGCCAGGACGAGAAAAGTTTGGATAGCTCGGCAAGTTACTTGGCCGACCTCTTGAAGACCGACAGAAGATCAGAAGGGCTTGATCTTTCCTTCGACACATGTCATTTCTCAAAGGCACTTTACAGGCTGTCATCATTATTGTTGCAGCGGAGAAGACAGAGTGATGTGACAGGCCGTCAGACGGCAGGTTTGCTTTCGGCGAGGGCAGACCTGGGGCAGAGAACCCGTCAATCAATCGGAGACCGCGCGGGAAACGTCATAATTTGGAGGAACAGTGTTACACTTTCTTAGTATGTAAAGGGAGAGTAGTCTCATTTGTATAGGTTGGGTTTTTTGCATAAGCAATACTTGTATATCATCATCAAAAAGAGCTCGGTTTCCTTTAGACCCACCCCTAAACGGGTCGGCCGAGCTGGTTTCGGTAATAAAAGTAACACCTCACTTTGTGCCCGTGGACGTATGCTGGACTTGCTCCGCCTCCAACTGAACCATGTTAAAACCCTCTTGTCGATCTGGGTGTTTATTCTGCCTTCCACTAAGTTTGCTTTTGGTCCCCCATAACCAAATAAATTCAAAATTGAGGGAATGTTGTCTCGGGGGAGTTATCCCGAAACTGCCCCTGTGACGAAAATCAGTCGTCAACATATGGTTTATTGGGATTCATGTTTTAGATCAAATCCATGGTCTCAAGAGTTTGAGATCACTGTTACTGTCTGCAGAAGACCTATGTAGGCAGAAGGTTGGGGTTTTGTGCAAAAATATAAGACGTTAGAGAAAAATATCTCATATTAATTGAGATGAATTAATGAATTTAAAATAAGATAAAATCACTTTTTATATCCAAAATTAGGGTTAAATTTGAAATTACTCAAAAATTTGAAAAATATTCGTCAATCCACCCTGAGTTTACAAAAATATATAATTTTCCTCTTTAATAATAAGGCTTCTGTATGAAAAGACCAAAATATCATTATCATATATTAAATATAAATAATAAATTTAACCAAAAGTAAAGAGAAAAAGGTCGTAATTGTTTCTTCAAAGGACAAAAAAGAAAAAAATGCATTTCACGAGTAAAAAATTGTTTAGAAGAAAATATTTCACGAATTTAAAATATAAATATAAACAACTATTTTTTTTCAAGCGAAAATAATATTTATCCTATTCATCAAATGGGAAAAAAAGATAATTTCTCAATAATTTTTAATAAGTGATAGATTTAGAAAACGAGTGTTCAAATGAATTTCATGGCTGCAAATATTTCCCACCCCTATTAAAAAATGGTTGTTTGTTCATAAACTTTGATTTGTAATTGCAAGATTAACTTACTGGATCAGTCCTGTGCTTGCAAGCCAGGAACTACGAACACCAGTATTGTCCAAGCAGTGTATATGAGATGGCTCTCAAGTGGTTCGATTTGGTGGCAAAAAGTTTAGGATTTGATTGTCATATCCTAAATTCGAGTCCATATGATATATTTTTTGTAAGAATTTGAGACAGCCGCGAGTTTTACGTGCTCCACTTAAGCTCGGATCGAATGATTTGACGGCGAGATTTTCAATACCAATACATCATAACATGATGATCAAGTCTTTTTGTTATTCGTTTTATCACGGATTCGAACTTTAAAAAAATCTCATTATGAAAGAAAAAATAAGTGTAATACTTCATTGGTACCTATTTGTTGGGAAAGTCTTATGCATTAAGCATTTCAGTAACAAAAGATAAACTAACTTATTTGCTTTGAAGCTGTTGCATCAGTTATTCAATTTTGTCTCCATTAAAATGTCTCAAGTCTGTTAAATTCATGCAAGGTTGGAAATGCAAGATGAATCTAGGAGAAGCAAGTACTGCTACTGCTAGCCCCAGATTTAAGTCCCATGGAAAGAATAATAACAGAAGAAAAAATGGGGAAAAAAACACAAATTTACTGAAATTGATGGGGGATGCAACACCCCAAGGTACAAACAATGCTGGAAAAAAAATTAAACAAAAGAAAAAAAAAACCGAGAATAAAAGAAAAGCCTCTGTCTAATCGCGATCCCGGAAGCCATTCTTCTTCACAAATCATAAACCTCCACTCGTGACCAACCACCCGCAGAACTTGCCAATTTCCAGTTTACTCAACAGCCAAAGGAACAGACTCGGCCTGGAATGTTATACATGAATGAAATGCATTATGAGACAGAAGAAACAACATTCATGCGCTAATTTTCTCTATCAGAAATGCCTAAATCAAGAAAATGTTTCGCATTTTGGTTTGAAGCACATTCGTAAAAGATGTTTCAAGTAATGATCAAAGAAACTTACCAGCTTGCGATACTTGAGGGCATAAAACATTTCAAGATAACGCCGGCTCTCAAGGTGATCAAGGTTAGATACATGTTTCCAGAAGCCGTAAACACCAGTCAGGGTCAGAAGCCTTTGAGAGTAAATTTTCCATGTATATCTACAAAACAATGGATAGAAATGAAGAAACTCAATAACATAATTCAAACGAACTCATCATAAGCTTATGAAGACACAAGGCGCTGAACTTACTTCTCTTCAATACGCTTCAGGCCACCATGTGAGATCTTGTCCCAGTGAGAGGGATCTACCTTGCACTTCTCAAAGAAGTCAACAAGGATCTCAGCAGCCTGACCTCCATGGTAAGGATCAATGTGGTAACCAGATTTTCCGTGAACAATAATCTCAGCTGGACCACCCTTGCATGTTGCAAATGTAGGCAATCCACAGGTCATGGCCTCAACAACAGTCAAGCCAAATGCCTCATACAAAGCTGGCTGCACAAAAGCTCCCTTTGTATCACAAATGTAGCGGTACAGTTCACCATTCCTGACCCGGTTCATCTGAGATGAGATCCACCGGAACTGACCATTCAATTTGTATTGTTCAATAAGGTCATGCATCTTCTTCATTTCAGCCTGCTCTTCCAAGTCCTTGGATTCTTTTCTTCTATCACCACCCACCACGACCAAGTTAACCAACTCTCGTAGCTTAGTGTTCTTTCCATACCACTCCACAAGCCCTGTTAAATTCTTTACACGGTCCAACCTTGCCATTGTAAACAGGATAGGCTTGTTTCGGTCTTTCAACACACATCTGTTTGACAAGAATTAATCAATAACAATTCATTTGAACAATTTCTATGGTCTCAACAAACCTCAAATATGAAACACGGGTAGATAGAGGTAAACTCACAGGTGTTCCTTGTTCTCAACATCGCTGTAAAGCAGTTCCTCAATCTCGGGATGGAATGACTTCAGCCTTCTCTTCTCCTCGGTGTAGGGGAAGTATATGCTCATATCAGCACCGGGAGATACAATGTTGAACTTGGGATCAAACACATCAATACCATGTACAACACGATAGAGCCCGGGAAGAGTGAAAGCAGTGTGACTCTCATATTGACCAACAGTATCCTTGCTGAAATCATAAAAAGTAAAAATGTTAAGGTGTTGGAAGAATAGCATCAGACAACAATGCAACGTAATGTGTACATGATGGATCTCACCTTCCAGCAATCTCTTGGAAGGTACTGGTGATGATGAAGTCTGTATGGTTCATGGCAAAAAGATCAGCTGTAAATTGGCATGAGAAGTGGTATTTGTCATCCAAACTTTTCCAGTAGATGTCCGAATCTGGATATTTTGTTTTCTCAAGAGCATGAGCAATAGTACACTGTAAAGTTTGAGAAGACGAGATCAAAATCGGTAATTCAGGCATAAAAAAGAAGCATCAAAATGTATTAAAAATCTTCAGAGAGATAATCTATTAGGTCTTAGTGACAAACCTGTGTAACTCCTAGTTTGTGTGCTAATAAGGACGCAACAATGTTGCCATCGCTGTAGTTTCCAATGATTAGATCAGGCTTGCCCTGCAACTCTTTGGCAATTTCAACAGCAACATCCTGATAATTAAAAAAAAATGTGGCTTAATAATCAGAAACCGAAATAAGGATAACATAAACAATGAAATATAATATCTTAATCAAATGTTTTTACCTCAGTGTAAGTCTCTAGGTAGGGCCAGACTTCAAATCGTGAGATCCATTTGCGGACAATTCCCTGCTCTGTTCTAAAGGGAACTCGGAGAATATCTGAATACTTAGTTCCATCAACTTTCTCAAGTCGCTGACCGCAAGTTGTCCCGACTGCATCTGGGAGGAGACGAGTGATCTGGGTATGACAGAAAGATTTAGTACCAAACAAAAATCGGGTTCAAGATAACAGCATCACAACAATAAGATGCTCTTATATATCATAGGAGAATACTCACAATGAGGATACGAGGAGTGATATCAAGTCCTTGCTGCTTGATACGAAGGAGCATCTCCTCCTCCAGGGCACGGACTTGATCCAAGATGTAAACAACCTAGAAGAAGAAACCCAAATTAGCTAACCACAATGCATGCAACCAGTAGACATTATACACAAACGACATTCCCCAGCTTACCTGACCACCAGTATCAGGGTATCCCAAAACATTATCTTGAGCAAAATAACCGTGGGGGGTAAGAATCACAACATTGAAGACCATGGGGATTCTGCCAAGGAATGTCTCAAGAGTGCAGGGATCAGGTGCCTCAAGAAGATCCAAAAGAAGCTGAATCATCTCCAGTGCACGCTCAGCGGTATCACCCCAACCTCTCTCCAAACCAATCCCCTGAAATTTGAGTGCAAACTCAAAGTATGGTGTTTCTGGTGCCACAGTGGTCAGAAACTCCTCTGCCTTCCTCAGAACATATTGAAGAGAGTTCAAGTTCTGAATTCTGTCGTTAAGCATCATATTCTGCAGCCAAACAAATTAGATAACGGAGTTTGAAATCACTTGAACGAAATAAAGGCTACTATTGATGTTCTAAGAATCCAACAGATCTAAAGACCTTCAGATTAAAAAAACTACCTTGCCCTTGTGGCAGTGGACTCGGAGAAATTCAAGCAGCGGGTGCATGCTCTCCTTGTCATGGAAGAGCTTTGCAGAAAGGTGACGGTTAAGGAATTCCACACCATTTCCAATGGACTTCGAAAGAGTTGGGCGGGGAAATGATGCATTGAATGGCTCAAAATCCAACTCAAGCACAAAGTTACCATTGGAGCTGCAAGTGCAAGCAACATCGTCAAGATACAAAACTTACTGCATATTAAGCTAAAGATCAACAGATCGAAAACAAAATTACCCTCCATCCACAAGTTCCTCCTTGAAGTGAAGGTACTCGGCTACTTGCAGCTCTTCAACCACAAGGGCATGGACATTCACTCGGATGTAATCCCAAACACCAGGCCTTGGACGGACAGCAAGCGCAACCCATGGAGGCAAAACAATTGCTTCCTAAATCGCACAATCATGCAAAAATAAAAATAAATACAAGCTAAGTGAACTGTATAAAGAAATCAAAATACAAAGACAAAGCAAAGGTGATTTTGTTACCTGGGTGGCTCTTAAAACTTCACCAAATGCACCATCAGCTAGTTTCTTTCTGTTCTCCTCAGAAATTGATTCAAACTCAGCAATGAGTTGATGGTTTTGCAAGATTCCTTTCCCCTTGCCTTCAATCCTATAGCATAAAAAACATTCATCAGCACTCACCACCCTCAATATTTTTATTAAAAAACAAATTAATAATTAATAATATCTTATTTCAACTTGCTTTAATCAAAAAAATACCTTGACAAAAGGGCCAAGATTTCATTTCTGTGAGCAGAGAGGGTCTCATCTAAACGCTCACGGAGACTATGCACGCGGGTCAATGCACGTTCGGCCATTGATTCTCAGACAAACAAAAAAACTTCAACTGCAAAACAAAGAGAGAAAAATAAATAACAAAACATATAACAGATTATCCAAAACTTCTTCTCATTATATAGAGAAAAAAAAAATTTGATTATGGATAATCACCATAAAGTCAAAATTACCAGTAAATCAAACTTCTAGAATGCTGGAAATTTCTAATTTCTAAATCTAAACCTACCACCACCTTCAGTCTCAACAACCCCGGTTACAATGGTGGAGCCGGGCCGCAGCCTCGCACCACCATTAAATCAATATTTTGATTACGCCACGATAAATATAAAATATTAATAACAAAATAGTCTACATTGTTCAGCTAATATTACTGTCTTAACAGTTACAGAGTTTCAAAACAGATGAATCTTTTTAAGAAAATTATTTGATCACTAGTTGGCCAAATTTAATGCTTCAAAATATTATACCAAAATCTTTGAAGCCTATAGTCATAATAATAATTCAGCTACCACTTTGTGTGGTAGCCAAGAATAAAGTTTGAATCAAAGCTTTCACTTTTCTTTTTATTTTTATTTTTACCTATAGAAACAGTCACAGAGAATCATGGAAAGAAGCTAGAAAGAATTTTAAGACCGAGTTTCTAGAGATATATAGTCAAATAAAATCAGCTTAAACCTGAACATGCAATTCAACATTTGACAAATGGAATGGGTAAAAATGGAATCCCACTGTGGGGTTTCTTAGAGTGAGCTGGTGTGTATTAGATCATGATCTGATGATCACAACTCAGTACAATAATTATATGCATATGTAGAGAACTGGGGCGGCCCTGAATTATCGTAAATTTTAGATTAATACACAAAATTTGACTAAATTTTAAGGCACCTTGATAAATTTTTGAAGAAATTGATGATGATATTACCTTGAAAATGAACAAAAATGGAAGAGAAAAACAAAATGAATGAACGCAAAAAATGCAAACCAAGCAATGAACGGATTTGTTGTAAATGGGATGGAGAATGAGTTGAGCTTTGAGTTCCTTTTATACACCAAAAAAAATAATAGAGTTGGTGTAAGATAGCGTTGCTTCCTCGTGATTATGGGTCGTGAAAATGCCATAATTACTGCCGGTGGTTTCATTGTTCCTCTCACCAAACCACTTTCCTTAAAAATTACTATTAATACATTTATAATAATGATGTAACATTTGAAACCCAAGGGGTTTACTCAGTGATAAAAGTTTTGGGTTTGAGTGGTTTGTTCCCTCTCAGGTTCAAGGTTCAAATCTCACTATATGCATTTCCTTGGGGTCATGCCCCTGGTGTGAAAAGCCAGCGACTTATTCTGATCTTTGTTGGGAAACTTCTGAGGGCACGGGGCACAGGTCCCGGGGATTAATCGAGGTGTGCGTAAGCTGGCCCGGACACCCCGATTATCCAAAAAAAAAATGTAACATTTGAGGCCGCATTGACACGGTCCGTTGAATCCTAAATTTAAATCAAAATTATTAATTTTTAAATTTAAAAAAATTAATATATATTATAATAAAAACCTCATATTTTATAAACTCGCATTTAGGTTGAAAGTTGAAGAAAAAGAAATTGAGCAATGATACACATACATAAACTCTTACTTACAAATTCTACACTCCTCTCACTGTAGCTACAGTGAGGCTACAGTAATCACTGTAGCTACAGTGAAAGAGGTGTAGAAATTGTAAGTAAGAGTTTATGTATGTGTAGCATTTTTGAAAGAAATTTGAATTTTCTTTAAGGGACTTTCAATGGTTCCCTGTTGTTGTGCTTGACTAAATTATATTTGTAATTTTTGTTTTAATTTTAATTTAATTGTTTTTTAGTTTAATGCACACCAACTTAGGCCGCTTTCAATGGTAAAAAAGGTGACAAGAATTTGGCGCGTGTTATTGTCAAAATCCTGTCAGCGCCAGCCGCGTCACTGCTGACGGGGTCATTTGCGTCATTTCATAATAATTAAATAATTAAATAAATGTGTAAAACAATTAAAATTATTCTTTTGCTTTCATGATGACAGACTGAAAATCACAGCGCATTTGTTGCGGTTCAGATGTGGGGGTCAGCTCGTTGCGAAGAAACAGAGATTCTAATTTTGACACGTGGCGTGATGTAATTGGTCAGTGACGGAAAAGGTCTGTGATCCGGTAGAAAGCAGCCTATGAAAAGGACGCTTAGGGGAAGACAAGCGAAACGTGGGAAATGGATAAGGTCTGACGTGGCATTTAATTGCACCGACAAAAGTTGATTAATTTAAGTCTTTAAAGTCAAGCAAAGGAGCAAATCCTATCCACTCATTAATTAATTCATTTCATTTTAAAATATAGGTAGTATTTCTTACTTTATATTTTAATAAAAATTTAAATCTGGTGTTAAATTGAATTGCGCTAAGTTCTTCGTAATTAATATCTGCCTCAAAGTCGATTATGAGATTTGGATGGTCCTAAACGAGCTTTTAAAAATGAGACTCATAAATTAGATTAAGGTATTTAATAAATAATAATGTATTAAATATTTAGGTTCTTTTCTAAATTTTTCCATAAATAGGATCTTAGGCCACAATTTACGTTGTCTATCATTCATTGTCGGATCCAATGACTTGATAATTTTCAAGTAATTATATTTAACTTGCTACTTGTGTTGAATCTTGAGAAGGTAAGTGATAAAAAAAAAATAGACTTTATCTATCCCTTATTTAAAAAAATACACGTATTTTAACAATAATATATAATTATAATTAAATTATAAAAATTAATCACAAATCCATTTTAGTAATAAACCTATATCTACTAGAGAATGCATAAAGATCCAGATCCAGTACAAGATTACTGCGGCTGGTAAAAAAGAAACAGTGGCCGGCATTGTTGGTTTTGTGGAAAATGGTATTTGAATTCATTGGTTGGCAAGCCCTCTTCCTAAGACTAGTAAGAGTAGATCCGATTACGGTTTCGATTCTGGTTCTGGAATCGTCCGATTCCAATTGGATCGGAACCGGAGCCGTAATATTTCGATTCGGTTAGGGTTTCTTCCTAACCGAACCGAAATCGAACCGTTGGAACCAAACAATTTTTGCGGTTCGAAATGGAACCGTTTAATTTTTTTTTTAAAATAATTATTAAAATTTAAAAAAAAAAACGAAACCGTTCGGTTTGGTACCGATTCCAATTATGTCCGGTTCGGTTCCGATTCCACACTTATATGAAATCGGGAACCGATTGGTTGGATTCCGGTTCGGAACCGAACCGGACCGATGGCCACCCCTAAGTAAGAGCATCACCAATGCTATTCGTAGATTTAGCACCATTTTGGATTTGTAAATAAAAATTATAATAAAATTTTATATTACAATGATGTTAAAAAAAAATCCACTCCAATTCTAAAACTAAATATTTTTCTCTTTTTTTTCTTTTTTTTTTTTTTATTAACAAGGTGTTTTGGTCATCTTATGCGCACCTCGATTAATCTACGGTATATGTGATTCGTGCCCTAATAACTTTCTCAACACAGATCAGGGTAAATCATTGGCTTTTATAGTATGAGATATGACCCCAAAAAAATGTATTTAGTAAGATTCAAATTTTGAACCAGAATGGAAACAAACCACTGAAGCTCAAAATCTTTATCATTGTGCCAGATGTTTTAACACTAAATTCTACCTCAAACATACTTAGTGCTCAACTTTTATAATTTTATAATTTCCACTCTATAAACTGTATTTTCATTTATATTATTAATTCTTATAATATTATTTTTTTAATCAAATTTTTAATTATATTTAATTAAATTATAGTGTTAATATTATCATTTTTTTCATTTTTTTCTTATAAATTTATATTTTGTAAATTCAATTAATTAATTAATTAATTAGTATAACATATTCAATATTATACTCATTTTAAATATCTCAAATAATAATAATAATTTATATAATTTTTTATATTTTTAATTTATAAATAATCTTATAAATTTAAATTAAATGTAATAATATTAATAGTATAAGGGTTAAATTTGCAATTAATTAAAATTAGTGCGGCAACAAAATGGCGCCAATTTCATTCTTATTTGACAGAGCAATATGCGCTATTTTGACGTTAGTTTTGAAGCCATTTTGATTTCATTACGATGAAATCATATTTACAAAGCTCGCCATTGGAGATAGGTGGGAATGTGTCGGGCCGGATTCAGGCTTTAATAAGTTCAGTCCAAGTCCGGCAAGTATTTTTTTGGGTTTGGGAAAAGTCCGGTTCGGGCGTTTATCGGGCCGACCCGACTCTGATCTGGGAAAAGCCCGGCTCGGACGTCTGTCGGTCCGGGCCGGTAGGGCTAGGGCATGGCTTTATCCGGCCCGATTTTTATTAATAAAAAAAAATATTTTTTTTAATTTATTATATACATATAAATACAAATTATAAATAATATTTTTTTAAGCCCGGGCCGGGCCGATAATAACTAAAATTATGTAGTTTTATAAGTTATTTTATCACTGTTTTGTCAAAATTTTGTACAAATATCAGTTTTCTTATACTATATCATCTCTTTTTTTTTCTCATGTTATCCACTTCGAAAGACTGTTTAATTTTAATATAATATTGAGTTGAGTTATGTTAAGTTTTTCATAATATTTTGTCATGCATGCTTTAATAATAATGTACGGTTAAAATTTAGTTAAATATAAATTATTATCCATTAATTATTAATCATAATTTTTTTTAAAAAAAAAAAACTCATTATAAAGCTCAGGTCAGTACCGAATCCAAGTCTCTATATGTGGATATGAATCATAGTTGGTTGTGGTACATTCAATACAAAATTAGAAACTTAAATCAAAAAATAATAATAATACATATGTAATATGACTTGCATATTTTTTTTTTACTCTTTAATGGTGTTGACAGGTGTTTTTTGTTCCAATGGTAATTCAGGAAAAACTACTAATCGAACAAATCTCCCCCAAGCAACGAATTTGTTTGGTTAGTTGAGAACCAAAGCAAACTTGGCAAGCAAATAAAAAAAAACACATAAAATACAAAGGGTTTAATGTGGTTCGGTGGAGTAGATCCAGCCTACGTCCATAAGAACAAAGGAAGGAAATTTTTATTTTCAACTCGGGTCAAACCGACCTACATATCTCTCACTTACCCTAAGCTTTTTCTCTCTTTTACAAGTTGTGTAAATACTAAAAATTGCCAGAAAATAATTAGTCAGCCAAAGAGTCCCAGAACCCCCAAATCGGAGTCTTCAACCCATTTATATAGTGTGTCTAGATCTACTACTACACCAACTCGTGACATCAGCCATGTTACACTGTTATCATTGCCTAGGCTCATTTCTTCAATTACTTTATAAATAGTAGCTTTGCCGTCTGACAACACCACTCTCTGTCATTTGAACCTCATTAATTCACCATTTTTCGATAACTACTACACGTTCTGCTCATGTGCCAACTTGTATTACAACCACTCACGTGGTTTCGTGTGTCAGTGGATAAGTCTGAGGCCATCTTCCATCCCATCGGCCTTTGTGAGGCTCAAACTTCCATTTATGGCTTACATCACTTGTACGTGAGCATAGTGCTTCAACCTCGACCTATATCCCCGGGTCGGTGTACCAAAACGGAGGACGCTCTTCATTGCTCCTTTTACCAGGTCTGGTATGTAGAGATGCCTTCACTTCCCTCGTATTCTCTTCAAAAAGGTCAAATCAATATTAAACTCATTGGCCGCAACTGTTATGGGCATCTAGCTTGTATATTCTAGTAATCATCTTCCTATATTTCTTTGTTTCTAATAAAGCTTCATCATGTGTATTTGACCGTGTCTTAGTTGGCTTACTCCAAATCTCATTTTCATCGTTACAAGCACAAAACATATCTCCTATCAACAAATGGTATGGACACATTTTAGAAACTCGGATGGGATCCTTAAAATTTAATACAACTCAACACATTCCTATTAAATATTGGACATAAAAGGGGACTATTTGTGTTTTCGTTTCGTTTGCTAATCTATTTTCATGAATATTATTCATCTTATTAACAATAAATATGTTTTTAGAAAAAAAGTATTTGATTTAGGTGATTCAATACATTGTTCTATTTATAGATAAATTGGCATATTAAGAATGTTAAGCATGTTACGTGAACTTGTAAGGCTTTGTTTCGTATTGTAAATGAAAAAAAAATGTTGTAAGATAACGTATGGATGGTAGACAGTGATATATAAAATGCTTTAATTCGATTTTAAATATTATTTGATAAATAAGTTGTGTGAAATATGTAAAAAGTATAGTTTTGAAAATCGAATTGAACTAGCCGATTGAATCAGTCGAATCGAGAACTGATCATGAGTCAGATCAGATTAAACTTCAAAATCAAAGAGAAAAATGGTTAAAACAAGTACAAATCTATCAAATTCAGTGAATCAGTGAAGCGATCTAACCGGTTTTTTTATTATAAAAAATTTTTTAACCAAAAAATAAATAAATAATTTTATTTTTTTATTTAATTAAAAGTATTTATGACGTTAACGGGTTCCGCCAAGACGATTCAATCAATCAACTCAGTGATTCATTAAATTTTTTAGATCACCAATTTTATTATCGTTCTGATTTTTAAAAGACTAATTAAAATTTAATTTTTTTGCATATACTATTGAAACAAAATAAAAATAATAATTGTATATGTTAGTAGATAAAATGACAATCCAAATATCGCCTGATATTATTTCCTTTGTTTTGGCCAAATCGGTCGTCTGGGGTAATTGCCAACTGTCATTGGTTGTACTCTCCGTTATTTATTTTGAATAAACTTTTATTTTTTATTTAAAAAAAAAAAAAAAAAAAACTGATAAAACCGATAACGCCACTTTTTTTTTTTTTTTTTTTGAAATGATAACGCCACTAACATGGGATGACATACAGTCATGCACATGCCATGTCTATCATGTCACATCAACTGATAAAAAATTATGTTCATGTCACTAATGATGTTATCAGTTTATCGGTTTTTGCTAACTGACGAAATCACATTATAATTTTTTATCACAAAAAATCACCGTCTTAGTTTCGCAAATGAACGAAACCACAATATATATATATATATATTATTATTTTTTTTGTATTTTTTCTTACAAAATACAAGTATAATCATGAATGATCCTGAAGACAGTCAAACAGACGGTCAGTTGGTGTATATATATATATATATATTTATATTTTTTCTTACAAAATACAAGTATAATCATGAATGATCCTGAAGACAGTCAAACAGACGGTCAGTTGGATCCTAAAATTGAGTCAAATTCAATGCCCTCAAATATAAGAAAAGTACCCATTACAACTCAAAAAACCCAAAAAATATCTATTTATTGATATGATACCGCATATTTTAAAACTCGTATACTATTCTCAAAACTCAAAACCGTCTCTAGATTTATATAACCCAACCACATTCCACCATATAGTGGGAACAAAAAAGAGATGATAATAATCATTTTCTCCCACCAAAAAAAAAGGTTGGCAGCAGCAAGAAATTTAAATAGAGAGAGTGACGTTCTTTGGTGAGCCCCTCGGGTGTTTAATCTTGTCTAAATATCCAATTCGGATTTATAGGTTTTGGTTTTTTGCATAAGTTTGTTTAATTTGAAATTGTCATTTTGGTTTTGTTTTTTCAAACGTGGAATTTGTTCAAACAAAATACCATTTTTCTTAACTAAAATCAAGATATTTTTTTTTAAAATAGTTAGAAACTCCACGGCCAAATCAGGCCAAACCATCTCTTACAGACTTAAACGAAATAAGTAAAACCACTGAATGTCTCAAATTCTTATAAGAAAAGTACTCATTGGATTCGAACTCAGAACCTGAAAGTCAAATTATGAACTATATACCACCAAACCACGTCTCTTGAGGAAAAAAGAGACTTGCGCACTCGCATTTCAATGAAACTCCGTCATCAACTCTTCGATGTGTAAATCTCAATTAAAAGCTTATAGGGGTAATTTTCCCAAATTTATAAAAAAAAAAATGAAAATTTATTAAAGAATATACAATATCCAATGCAGCTGATTTATTTAACATAGATACAATAATTTAATACAAATTTATTTGACACAGTTTTGAAAATAGATTTCAATATAATTATTACATATAAGATTACAATTAAACCAACATCAATAATTCAATACAATTTTGAAAATCAATTTTAATACAAATAAATTATATAAACTCATCTTTAGTTATTGGACACATAACGGATATCTAATATTGATATCCACAACAGTCTAATATTTATCGCAGATACCTAATTTCATATTCATAACGTACTAATTATTCGTTAAATCGTGTATATCAAATAATTTTTAGGCAAATTGTAATAAATATTCAAAATATTTGTCCAAATTACCATCCATAATTGTCATATTGTTAAAGTCAGAGGGCTAAATCATTAAAAAAAAATGATATAGAAAAAAGTTTCAATATCCCAACTAATCCTAACATTTGAATCTCAACTAATATCACAACTTATATGCAACTTCTAACATGATGTCATGTGAGTCACTAATTATTAAAATTAATTTATCAAGTTTGTGCATGCAATCGAAGCAAAAGGTGTGCCAATTAACTTTATTTTAAAAATAATGTCTGCTCATGTAATTTTTTATTTTTTATTTTTTAATTAGCCTCATGAATCATTATGAAAATATCGTGGACTTTTTTTTTTTTTTTTTTTTGAAACGATGGAAACCCCGCCACCAAACCACCCATTCTGGGCCGCGGCGCAGGTAAAATCACCGGCTGTCCCAGGCTCTTACAAGAAGTGTATCCCCTGGATTCGAACCCAGAACCTCAAGATGAGATCCTGGATCCTATACCACCAAGCCACATCCATTGGGGACTAAATATCGTGGACTTGTACAAAGCTAAGCACTAAACTTTTACATATAAAATTTCTTATGATATTAGTGGGTCGTTTTGATGATTAGTGGGGGCAAATATGGGCATTTCTAATTTAGCCTGTCCTTTGATTAAATGTTTGTGACTTTTCTTATACTCCAAGCATCCAATCTTTATAGATTTTTGCTTTTGATTTGTTGGGTGTTGGATTGTTGAACTTAGCATATTTTTTGGAATTATTGAAAATTCCGTAGTCAAATCATTTATTTTGGATTTAAACAGAGCAGATAAAATCATTGGCTATCCCAGATTTTTACAAGAAACACATTCTTTAGATTCGAACTCAAAACTTCAAGATCAGACCATGAACCATACTTCATCAAATCACGTCCTTGAGGACATTGTTGAACTTAGCATTGTTGCCTACTACTTAAAACCAATTTAAAACCTAAGGTGCTACATCTTACATTGGCCAAATAAATTTATAAGATGGAGATTCTTTTTTTTTTTTTTTTTTTTTTTCTATATTGATAAACTCAAATTAGATATTATCTTCAATTCTAATCCAGTCTTGATAATGGATATGAAACGAAATATCTTCATGATTCTCGTCTCGATATTTAAATCGAGATAATTGTCTCAGTTGGATTAGTTTGAAATTTTGAATATTCTGATCGAGATTTGGACTATATAGGCTAAAAAATCCAGTTTCGTGATGATTTTTCATCCCAAATCACATTTCGATTTTTTATTGAAAACCAAAAATCATTTTAAATTATGTATCAAACAATACGAAACCTCAAATTTCGATTGAGATTCAAAAACATCCTCCTCATTTATTGATCTAGTTATTATAAGACCCACCTACTCTACTATTTAATAAAATATTAACTGGCCGAATCTATTATCTCAGCATGCTAAAATGGACAAATGGTAAGCCCATAGAAGTTTGAGACACTAAACATTTAACTTAATTATTTGCAGCAAAATTTCGCATCATGATTCATGCTTTAATAACTCATTTCGTGTGTTGGCTTTTCGTGGTCCATGCTTTAATAATTCACCACATTTTTAGGTCGGTCCATGTTGATTTTTTTTTCAATTTGGTTAGACAAAGCCATAAATCATCAATTCATACCTAATTTCATTAGGTGATAACTTGGGCATTAGTTTATTTACTTATCACAATCTATAACATGTAAGAAGATGAAGAAAAAATTTGAAAATTTGTGGAGAATATTTGATATAGAAATGGTATTATTGTCCCAAAGGGACGTGACTTGGTGGGGTATGACTCAAGATTTAACATTCAAGTCATGAGTTCGAATTCAGATGATGCGTTTCTTGTAAGAGTTTGGGATAATCAGGGATTTTACTTATTTCTTTTAAGTCCGGGTCGGATAGTTTTATGACGGGATTTCTAATATTTAAAGGGGAAAAAAGAAGAAATGGTATTATTGTCGAATTATTCATTTTACTACTTATGGTGTGGAAATCATGTAAGCCATTCCCTTTAATTTCATGGCTCGAAAGATGAATATGACAGAATACTTCATGAAATTTTTGATATTCCAACAAGATTTCTAATTATATGGAAAAAAAAAAAGATGTAAAAAATTATCATTTTCTTCTTTTAAGCATCGAATATTATTTGTGTGTTTAAAAGTATTACATTTTATTGCATAATATCGTGTGTTAAATTGGATATTACATTAATGTAAATAGATAAAATTGTTGATATAAAAATAGTGTGAAATATATAACTCCAATACCTCTATGCAACAAGTTACAAAACTTAACTTATCACTTTAGAGAGGATTTGAGGAAAAATCGAATTCAATTCTATTACTTTCAAGAATAGAAATAAAGTTTACAAAAACTTTAACAAATGAAAACCTCACTACAACTCTCTGTAATTTACACCCTGTGGGATACATCCTAAGTACACTGGAAGGCTGAATTTATAGGCAATGATAGGTTACTGTTCACCCACATTTTACTCCTGATTTCATGGAGTCAATTTATTTGTTTGCTCCATTTTTCTTCAACCTTGTTGGCACCACCGAAAGTAGCATGTCTTTATGCATGGTGGTTGGAACCTTTGCTAGCTGGAGCACCAAAAGTGGCATGTTGGTTTGTGCTTGCTGGATTTCATTACAATTCTCCCCCTCCAGCTGTATCTGAAACCATCATCATCTGACAATTATCCCGGTTATGTCTCTGCACAACTCTAGCTTGTCTCGGGTAACCACTTTCGTTAACATGTCGGCTGTATTCTAATCTGTATGGATCTTTACTAGTCTCAGCAGTTGTTGATCCATCACCTCGCGTATCCAATGATAGTGAATATCAATGTGTTTCGTCCGAGAATGATACATTGAGTTTTTGCTCAAGTCCAGAGCACTCTGACTGTCACAAAGTATCTTGTATTCTGTCTGCTTGATCCCTAATTCTTGGAGAAAACGCTTTAATCACAACATTTCCTTTCACGCCTCAGCTATAGCGATGTACTCAGCTTCTGTTGTGGATAATGTAATACACCTCTGCAATCTTGACTGTCATGACACAGCTCCCCCTGCAAAAGTGTAGATGAAACCTGATGTAGATTTCCTACCATCAAGATCTCCTGCCATTCTGAATCTATATAGCCTTCCAAGATCGGATCAGCTCCCCCGTAACACAGCGAAACTTCGTTGTACTCTTGAGGTACCTGAGAATCCATTTGACTGCCTCCCAGTGTTGCTTTCCAGGTTTAGAGAGAAAACGACTCACTACACCCACTGCGTGTGCAATATCTGGCCTGGTACATACCATTGCATACATCAGACTTCCAACAGCTGAAGAATATGGTATCGATGACATCTCATCTATCTCTTTCTTGGATGAGGGACACGAACTCTTGCTCAGTTTGAAATGGTGTGCTAGCGGAACGCTGACTGATTTGGCTTTCTGTATATCGAACCTTCTGATTATCCGTTCAATATACCTCTCCTGTGAAAGCCATAACTTCTTGTTATGTCTGTCACGAACAATCTTCATTCCCAAAATCTGTTGAACTGGTCCTAAGTCTTTCATGTCGAAAGACTTGGATAGTTCCTTCTTCAGCTGGCTGATCTTCGCTGCTTCTTGTCCAACAATCAACATGTCATCTACATACAGTAGAAGAGCAAAGAATTTTTCATCTGGAAACCTTTGAATGTATACACACTAATCTGCTGCAGTTTTTTTGTAGCCTTGACCCCCATGAATGAGTCGAACTTCTTGTACCACTGCCTCTGTGCTTGCTTGAGCCCGTACAAGCTCTTTTTCAGCTTGCAAACAATGTTTTATTTTCCTGAAACCTTAAATCCTTCTAGTTGCTCCATGTAGTTTTCTTCATTCAGATCACCATGAAGAAATGTTGTTTTTACATCCATCTGTTCAAGCTCCAAGTTCAATCTGGCTACTAATCCTAGGATAACTCGGATTGAAGCCATTTTTACCACTGGTGAAAATGTCTCATCAAAGTCAATTCATTTTTTCTGTAGGAATCCTTTGACCACTAGCCGAGCTTTGTGTTTCACCACTTTTCCACTGCCATCTTTCTTGAGCTTGAACACCCATTTGTTCTTCAGTGCCTTCATTCCATTGGGAGCTTGACTATCTCATAAGTGTTATTTTTTTTTTTTGCAGAGATTCAATCTCATCCTGCATTGCGTGCAGCCATTTGTCTTTGTCTTTATGAGATACAGCTTCGTTGAAGGTTTCTGGCTCCCCCTCGTAAGTAAGCAGAATGTATTCTGATCATGAGTATCTGGCTGATGGAATCCGGCCTCGCTCAGATCTTCGTACTGGAGGTTCTGGCTGTCTGTTGTCATCCGGATCTGTGGATGATCCTGAAGCCTCTGATGGAGCAGGCTGCAGCTCCCTATGCTCAACATCTCATTCCTTCTCTGGTTCTGCTTCTGGCATGTCTTTCACCCCATCATCATCTGTGGCCAATGGTGTTGGTGCTAGGGTTGTGTCTGGATTTGCATCAGCTTTGTTGGCACTGGATTTAGAAGACATCTTGAGCTTTTCAATGTAATCTATTGTATGGTCTTCGAGAAACACTACATCACTGCTTCTGATGACTTTCATTTCCTTCGGGTCCCATAGCTTGTATCCAAATTCCTCGTCTCTATAGCCTATGAAGATGCATGAAGTAGTCCTTGCATCGAGTTTTTGCATGAGCTCCTTGGATACATGTGCAAATGCTAAACATCCGAATATTCTGAGGTGAGAATATGAGAGATTCTTACCAGACCACACTTTCTCCAGATTCTCGAAGTTCAACGGTACAAATGGTGATCTGTTGATCAGGTAGCATGCGGCACGAACAGCTTCTCCCCAAAATGACTTTGGCAGCTTAGCCATGCTGATCATGCTTCTGACTTTCTCCATAATGGTGTAGTTCATCCTTTAAGCGACACCATTGTGTTGTGGGGTGCGTAGAACAGTTCTCTCGTGTCGAATGTCGTGGCTTCCGCAGTAGGCATCGAACTCCCTGGAAGTGTATTCGCCTCCATTGTCTGTGTGAAGGCACTTCAGTTTCTTCCATGTTTCACGCTCGACCATGGCACAGAACAATTTGAAATAGTCCAGGACCTAATCCTTTGATTTCAGAAAATACACTCATACTTTCCGAGAAGCATCGTCAATGAAAGTCAGAAAATATTTATTACCGCCTAGTGAATTTACCTCCACGGGACCACAAACATCAGAGTACACCAGACTGAGTAACTCTGATTTCTTTGTAGAAGAGAAATTAAAAGAGATTATGTGTTGCTTACCGAATAGACAATGGTTGCAAGGATCCATAACAGCATTTTTGGAGACATAGATTAGATCTTTTTTTTATTAAGGTAGACAACCCCCTTTCACTCATGTGACCGAATCTCTGGTGCCACAAATTCTGAGAAGCCTCCGGTTCAGTTACATTTAGGCTTTCTGCATAAATCTTCACATGAGTCTTCTATAAGGTTCCACAGATGTGTCCTCGGGCGATGACCATGACACCTATTATCATCCTCCAAGTGTCATTGTTGAAGTGGCTAGCATAACCATGTTTGTTAAGGGCTACCCCGAGAGTAAGTTGAGCCGAAATTCTGGAACATGTCTGACCTCCTTCAGGGTTATTGTATACCCTGCATTTGTTCGTAACTGTATTTCGTCAATTCCTACAATCTGAGAAGAACTGGCATTCCTCATCTTCACTGCTCCAAAGTCTCATGTTTTGTATGTTGTGAAGAAATTCTTGTGAGGAGTGACGTGGTAGGATGCTGCAGTATCTACCACCCATTCGACATCCTGAGTTGCGGTGTGAAGACATGCTTCTTCTTGGCCGGAGCATATAGCTACATCTACCGTGGTAACTACTAGTGTCTCCGCATCATTCTTCTTCGACTGGTTATTGCCTTGTCCCTGCTCCCGTTGCAGTTTCCGGCAATTTTTCTTCAAGTGGCCTTCTATGCCACAGTGGAAGCACTTGTATGTCTTTTTTCCCATCCTTGGATTTGCCTTTGCTTTTGCTTCTGCCTCTACTCCCACCTTGATGTTTCTCATGTTGTCTTCCTCGTTGTTCTGAGACAAGGGCTTCTGTTTGATCTGAGCCCACGTCTTTTCTTCTGGCTTCTTCATTTGACAGGGCATCATTTACCATAGGCATGGTAAGTTTGCCTCCTGGAGCTGAGTTGCTGAGAGTAACCACCAGAGTCTCCCAACTATCAGGAAGAGAACTGAGTAGCAAGAGGGCTTGAACTTCGTCTGCCAGTTGCATGTCTACTGCAGACGACTGGTTCACCAGGCTTTGGAACTCGTTGGTGTGTTATGCAACGGAAGTTCCACCCCGTAGCTTCAGGTTCACCAAACGCCTCATGATTAACGCTTTATTCCGAGCTGTTTTGGCCTGGAACATGTCTTCCAATTTCCTCCACATTCATAAGCATCTGTGTCCTGTGCTACGTGGTGGAAGACACTGTGACCGATCCACTGCCTAATCTGACCCAAAGTTCTGTTGTTGAGTTTATTCCAGTCATACTCCTTAACAGACTCTGGTTTCACTCCCTTCATCTCGATGACATCAAACAGATCTTTGCAATGCAAAAAATCTATCATTTGAGGTCTCCAAATGGAGTAATTAGTTGCAGCCAGTTTAATCATTGCACCAGAAGATGAATCTTCCATTTCCATTTTAAATTTTAAAGTTTAAAATGAAAATATACTAAAATCGGGGCTGAATTTCACAAATCGGAGGTCACCGTTGCGTTAGGAACGGTCGAAAATGGTGGAATAGACACTTTGTTGGTCTAAATCCGACACATGGGCTGATTTATAAATTCCTAAAAGTTTTGGGATAAAACTGTAAATTTCAAAACTGAATCCAATTTGAAAACATAGGAATAATGAAACTTGAAAATACTAGAAGCGGATTGAGATACAAAGGACATCATCACTATTAAGGATAATCAAAGCAATTAGTGGAAGAATTTCTCAAGTTCCTTTTATTCCCCACTTGAAATGTAATTATAAAACTAATGCTTCACATAATCTGCTAACCTTCCGTCTTCGTGGATATTAGTTTGCCCATTCCTTCCCATACTGTAATGCTGGTCTGAATCCAACTCCCAGAGTTCAGGTTTACCCTGTTGTGGCTGGAAGTGGCCCAGAAACCTGCAAAATTTAAATTTAGAAAAATTATTCATAAGAAATAATAAATGCATAATTGAAGTAAAACCATGTGAGCAATCTAATGATTGTTTATTTGTTTTACCAAACAAGAACTGTTTTCCATACATAAAAGCCCTTGGTAAATATTCAATCTAAAAGGTCAAATACACTTGTAAAAAGAGTGAAATAATAACTATTGTGCAGCATAAGGTTTTACCAACGACAGCCTACAATTTGCCAAAAGGCAATACAAGACGGAACAAACAGAGAAAACACAACTTGCTTACACATTGATCGCATATTGTTTCTCATCATCCATGTATGCATTGCTATAATACCGTTGAAGAGTTCTGAGGAACTCTTGGGACTGGGTTGCTGCTCTCCACTGTCCCCTTCTCTCGGATAATATCTGTGTCTGACAAGAAATGTAAGGATTGACAAATGGAAGAATTGGTTACAGAAACAGCTGTGTCAAAAAGGAAGATACACAAAAAAGCAACTAAATAATTGTCAATCACAATCGCAAAGCTCACCATCAAATTCACAAGAAAAAAAATATTTAAGTTAATGCTTCAGATCATTCAGAGCAGAGGTAAAGTCTGCACACTTGTCTTGCACTCTCTCTCACACACACAAGTCACACAAGCACAAAGCTGACAGTTACGGTGAGGGTACGATAGAAAATAAACCATAGAAAGTTGCTAGTTGTGTCGTTAAGGACGATCACAACTCTTTGAAAGCAAATATAGAATGAAATCTATTCTCTTATGTGGAATTTACATCAACCATCAGGCCTTTCATGCTCTAATGCTGGTTGAGTTTACGTATCTTTAACAATCTCAATTTCACAAATTAGGTCAGACTTTGATCAGACTGGAAGAAATTATATCCGTAACAAAAGAAGAAAACCTTATGGCTTATTTCCATTCTGGAGCAGATTTTTGCCCAGATCCATTTGCGTAGTTTCTAAAATCAATAAATTTCTACTTCGCCACTCATAATTCAAATCTCTGCAAGTCATTTCACATAATAGAAGTGAACTAATTAAAATTTAAAATAATTCCAAGCAAGCACCATCAGAACTTAAATTACCTTATTATGAGCTGCTGAGCCACCGTACTGATGTGCGAGTGTGTCACCCATTCTCTCGTAGAACCCCATCAAATCATCTGCCAATGGAGCATCCGGGTCAATCTTTGGGTTATAGATAACTCCTAGAGCACGAAGCTGGTGTCCAAGAGCAGCCAACCCATAAGCATATTGTGCAACATTTGTACGATCCAGGCAGTCTATGCAATTGGTCCTCAGCACACCCCTTTGTAAAATGGGAGGCCTGATAGGATAGTTTCCATTAGCAACACATTTATCTCCACTAAGATTCCTCTCTAACTTTTCAGCATCCTCAATATCATCGTTACAATGACTCTGGGAAGACAAGTTGCCAATGTTCACATTCCTGCATCAGATTCAATGCCAATCTCACCATTACTAAACCCAAATCAAAAATCAAAAATCAAAATAATAGAGAATTAATAAGATGGCCAAACTGATTCTCACGATAGTTACGTTATTAAGCAGTGTGAGAATTTCAAAACAGATTCACCATATACAGCCGCTCACTCTTTTGGTGAAAGTAATTTACACTCAATATTGACTTCCAAATGCAAATATTGAAAACTTACATAAAGAAATCTCTAACTGACCAGAAAACAGCATTTCGACTGAATGGCAAAGAACTCTATGCCATTACATGCAACCTGAACATTTTAGATTATTTTGGAGTATTAATTCCTCCTTTTTAAGGAAACGAGTCATCCATCAGATTAAACTACCAGACGGTAGGATTGCTAAGTCTCTATGATGCAAATATTAATGTGAAAAGGATTTTTTTAAGAGGACACTGACTAAAACTTCATATTTATTTCCATATTTATAATTTGGCAATTACAATCCAAGATTAATGACCAACAAAGTAAAGAAAAAGTTCTAAATTCTGTAATTTATTAGAGCATATGCAAGAAAGTTAATTTTTTAAAAAAATTCTGTAATTTATTAGAGCATGTGCAAGAAAGTTAATTTTTTTTAATGACAATTAATTAGCCAAAATTACTGACCACCGATATTTAAAAATGAAAATAAAATAAACAAAGGAGTAACTGAAAATGTAATTTATTAGAGCATAAACTAAAACAAAAATAAACTAAATGAAGTACTATTTTTTTTTTCATGACAAATAATTAACAAAAGCTATCTACAAAACTTTGGAGCTCGGAGCAATGCACTATGATAAAAATTTAACATGCCTCTTGAGACTTATTGAATTGTACAAGAAACTTACTCAGAAGTCGAGTTTAGGCATTCCTCTGGCGTCATGCTTGGCGTTACTGGACAATAAAAGAAACCTGTCAAGGTTAATGCATATGCAGCCACCTTGCCCAAAAGTAATAGCACATTTGTTGCTTTGCTGGGAGGACAAAAAAGAAGTCAATTTTTACAGTAAGAATCGAAATTTCAAAAGGGCATTCCCATTCAACAAAGAAAGGGTCATAATTAAGCTTATAAGACATAAACTTTCGGGAGTGTTTCTGTAGATCCCAATGAAGGAACCTCAAATGATTTTCCTCACATAAGTCTTTGTTAATGAAATCAATTGCACTAGCAAACTCTTGACGAAGAATTGACTCCCAAGGCTTCTTCTCTTGTGTCTGTCGATTGTACAAAAACCATAATAAGCAAAAAAGGTCTAAATAAAAACAAATGATTCAAATCTGATGACCACATGCATATGAATTATACGATTAACCGCTTTTTATTCTCGTTACAACTGATATTATCTGAAGATATTTTACTGTTTGCAATATCCTTCTATCACATTCCATATTTTAAAAATTGCAATAATGAGGCACCAAATACTTGTAACCAAGACAAAAATGAAGATGGTGATGAAAAGCATGCACTGGGAAACATTGAAAGCGATGTATAAGAATTACCTTAATCAATTCAAGATGATTATAGGATTTCCATATCTCTTAGCAAGGTTCTCAAAATGAAGTCTGGTAGCTTCATAATTTTGATCCTTCTTTAACACTGGGAGAGACAAAGAGTTAGTACCAAGAAAACTATATAGCATTACCTTAAACACTAAAACAACCACAAACACATACATATAATATCTGGTTTTAGATTTAATCGTGAGGTTTCCTGTGACCAAAAAAGCGGGATTGAACCACGGTTTTGGACAACAGAACTTATTTGCTCTGGAAAACCTTCGGGAACATCTTCAAATACAATCTGCTCTGTCCCGACATCATTAGCAACTTTGCCCTTCTCATTAACACCTCGTTTCAAGTACCTAATAACAATGAGGAGGAAAACTATAAGTTAGATCATACAGGCATTATTGAAGACATAAACAAGTAGAGTGAATGTGATATACACTTGAGTAAATAGGAAGTTCCAAACCCTTAATCTTCTTTACCCAAATACATTTTGTTAACAATGGCACGTTGCCTACCCAACCCAAATTCCATCTCACACGATGACATCATAGTAAACAATCAGACAATCAGATTATCACTCATGTAATAAATTTACCAAGAAGAAAAGCATAATAGGTTACACCAGTTGGTTCCTGATAAACACTTGAAAAGAATAAACTAAATTCACATTTATCAAAACAACATAGTATGTATTCAACTAGGGAGATTGGCTTCGAACCATCATCTGCAAACAGAAATGTGGCACAAATTTTAAGAACAATGTATGTCTTCCCAACCAGGGGAATTTGGCTTCTTATAGATATCTTCGCACAATTTTTAAGGATATGCATGCTCATGCCTGGTACCAGCAAAATGTCGCGATCTTCTAGAAATGAGGGTAAGTTTGAAATCTCGTCCGGATACAGAAAGTGTTGCCTGCAATCACATTGCATGGAGCCATAAGTAAAACATCAAAGAATACCACTCATAAAAATGTCAAATTTTCTTCAAAATGATGGGAATGCAAAAAGTAAACATCAAATAAAGAAAATCCAGTATATTCAAATAGAATTTGTAAATGACCAACGATTTTAGTTGAACCGATCAAGCCTAAAAAATAATATCATCTACAGTCTAGCAACAATAACTTTAAAGTCAAAGTATACGCCTACAAAAAGCATTCAAAGAAAGGCTAGACAGATAAGAAACGAGTTATGATAGAATGCTTCTTGCTTATCTCGACGAAATGGGCGGACTGGATATCCCAATTCCAAAGATATTCACACTATTCAGTAAATTATCGATGGCTTTGCTTGTACTACCCGCCATGAAAGATTTTGTTGCGGAATTGATAGTATTTTTGGGAATAATTACCAGCCATTGTGAAAGTTAAAATGATTTCAAGAGTAAACGTTTACATTGGATAATACATTATTTGGCAAAATCAAAAGAAAACTGATTACAGAGGCAATCTTCAAACATCTGCATAGTTGCCGGGAAAGTTCTGGACTAATTGCACTAAATCCCTCACTTCAGATAGTTTATACATCTAATTATCAAATGTTCAAATTTTCTACACACCACCAACTACTGACCTGCTTAAAGAAGCAATAGACCAATGCAACCGTCCACAAAGTATTCTGCAGGTGATTCCGGATTCCCCGGGTCAAAAATTCATTCCACACAAACATGGTTTCATAGACAACCTGGCCTGTTTGACTATCATACAAGTTATTCTAAAGGCTACACATAACATGGTATGAGTAGCTGAAAAAAAGTCCTTTGTCAGATCCACAGTGCATAGAAGCTTCTTGTATCTAAGCCATCAATAAAACAACAGAATATAAAATCAACCACTAACCCGCACAACTGTTAAACCCGAAATGGTTCACAGGCAAAATCAGGAAAAATGGGAAAAACGAATAAAATAAAATAAAACATGTGACCAATGTAACAGTAAAAAAAAAATAATACATCCTAATAACATTTTAATAATAGATTTTCCACCCAAAGATAAAAATTTACAAAAGCATGAAGTTCCCTCCAAATTGTGAAGAATTCCGTTGGCACTGTTTTATATTCAAGCACATAATATACAATTCCATAATTAGTTGCTATAAACTTTATCTATTCAGAAGAAGAGAAAAGACTTCCAATCCTATAGGCCCAACACCAATGATTTAACACTGGATCATAGTAATGTTTCTATTCATGAAAATTATCATGTTTATATTTATACCTGTAAAATTTTGAAACCCCTGTCAATAAAGATAACATATTCAAAGTTTAATTACTAGTTTCCAATAGGCTAAAGAAGCAAACAGATCCCTTGAAAACTATAATTTCTACAGAATTTGAGAAGGAAAAGAAAATATAGGACATCTTTCATGTCATGAACAACATCTATGGTTTCTTTCAGAAGTACCACGGAAAAAATAAATTTACATGCAGAATGGACAAAAGACCTGTTCTCATTCATAGAATTAGAAATACTGGACTGGACGCTCGAATTTTGTAGTGGAATCATTTCACTCTTGGAGACTGCATAAACATTATGTCCACAAATCGCACCAATCTGCCTCCGTTTCGTAATAATCAACATGTAGTAAGGCCCCAAAAACTTAATAAACCCTAGAAAACACAAAACCACCATTAGCATTACACTAATATCTACAATCAACTGAAAGTACAAAAGTTATAACAAAAATCAACTCACCAACAATTCCATAACAAGTAGTGACGAATTTCAGTCCACCAGAAGCTAAGTTCCCTTCATGTATCCGCCTCAATAACTCGGAACATTCACTTTCTGTATACGTGGTGGGATCTTCACGAATGTTTAGCTCCGAAGGATCTATCCGGTCAATCTTTAGCACTCTCCAATACGTTCTGCTCTTGTCTCTTCCAATCATGTAAAACATCTGCCACGCAATGTGTCACGAACAATAACATAAATCCCCACACACATCACTAATAACATAAATCGACCTGCATATTGACCTACAAGTAATTTCAGTACAATATACAATTTTAGCAAGTATTATTTACAGCATCTGCCTATCTTAAGCACTGAATCTATAATATAATTCACTAAAATAATTCAATTTGAAGAAATAATAACATAACAGAAGACAAAATTGAAGAGATCAAACGAATAAACGGAGAAAGAAGTTACCAATACGGTCTCGTAGAGCCGGAACTTTTGCATACAAGGCAACTGAGACGAGTTTCCATTTTCATATGACGCCATAACTTTGACGCTCTCTAAAATTTCTAAAAAATTTCTCAGTTCTGAATCAGATCTCCCCCAAGCCACCGGCTCAGGGAACTTATCACAAAGAGCATGCACAAATTTGCTCAATTTCTTTATTTAATTCAACTCAAAATGATCGCAGCCTTTACATATAATCGAGCTCGGCTGCTTCAAATAAAACATCTCAATTCTCAAATTAAATTTTTAAAAAATAATTAAAGCAAAATTACACAAACTCAATGGAACTGATACGCTAATTATATCTTATTCCAGCTGCTGTTTCACTTTCGTCCACAACCAAACACACGCAGCTCAATAATAAAAACACAACTCGCCTCGTCAATTTAATTCGTGATCTTCAACTAATAGTTGCATAAACAACACAAAACAAAACGGAGGAATTGAAAATGGAAGGTTTCGATATAAAGAGAAATATCAAAGCTTAGAAAATGAAACTAGGAGGTTTGAGAAACTAAGAAAATGTTATGGTATTATATAGTTGTTGATTTTTCTTTGCTGACGTGGTTGATTAATAATTTCACATTTTCACTTGACCAGAGCCATAGGTTGTGTGAGTATAGATTTAGCTACGGTTCGATTATCTAACCGAACCGAACCGTTCGAATTTCATTTTGATTCTGATTTTGTAATTGGAATCGGATGAAATCTTAATTTTATAATTCTATTCGGTTCCGATTTTGTAATTGGAATCGGATGAAATCTTAATTTTATAATTCTATCCGGTTCCGGTTTTGTAATTGGAACCGGATCTATGGGAGAGTCCCAAATAGGGGTGGCAAAACGAATCAACGAATAGAATTTGTATCGAATCCTAAACGAATCGAATCAAAATGTGATGGATTCGTTTTCGATTCGTTATTAAACGAATCCTAATATCAGGATTCGTATTCGATTCGTTATTAAACGAATCGAATACGAATATTCGTTTATTCGTTTAGTCAATATATTATTTAATAAAATAATTTACCACACTTGATTTAAATTAATTCTTCATAAATATATACATATGAAATATGTAATTAATATATTTACTAAAAATACATCACCAAATATCGAAAATATTACGTTTTCTATGATAATTAGTTATAATTTCTCGAATTTTAATTGAAAATTAACAAGAAATAGTAAATAAAAATAATAAAACGAATCATAAACGAATAAACGAATCCATGAGCTTAAATTTGTATTCGATTCGTTTAATAAACGAATCGAATCGAATTGACTCATTTATTAAACGAATCCATTTTTTCAAACCCGTATTCGCTTTAAAGCAAATCGAATCGAACGAATAAACGAATCCTGACCCAAATTGCCACCAGTGGCGGTGCCACTTGGAGGCCAGAAGGGGCTGAAGCCCCTGCTGGCCCAAGAAAAACAAATATATTTATTTTTTTTTATAAATAAATCATTATTATTTGATTTAAGACCCTTCTAAAATTTCAAAACTTTAAAATATCATATCTTAATGTAAAATATTTTTATTTTCTAATTTTTATTTTTGTTAATTTTTTTGTCACCACTTTAAATCAATCAACCAAAATTTTATCCAAAATCTAAACAAAAATGTTAAATTTTATGTGTAATGATTTTTTATACTTTTTATCGTTTATGAATAAGGGTCTCGTTTCAGGAACTTCCATATGTCATCTCAAAATTTAGGACAACTCATGAAGCCTTTGAATTTAGCCCTGTTGAAATTTTTTTCTAAATATGGTGTGTATATATATATATATAGAATGACATGATAAAATCTTTAAGTGAAAAAGACAAAACCTTTGGGTTTAAATGAAATAATATATTTTTTAATGGGAAAGAACATAACATTTAGGTTGAAAGGACCATATGGAGGATTATAACCCTTCAAGAGTTGTCTTCATTGACAAAATGATGTTTGTTTTCAAAGGCAACCCTCCATGTCTATAAAAATGAGTGTCTGAATTCATTTTTTTATCATCCAAAAGAATCCAAAAACATTCATTCTAAAAAATTTGAAGTATAGAAAGAATTTCTGCCATTTTCAAGTTCAATTTCTTGGAGAAATGAGTGTCCCTTAAACATGAAGCAACCAAGTTATCATGGGAGAACGTTAGCCACAAGCCCACAAGTAATCTGTTGAGCACCAACGCATGACTAATAAGTTCTTAAGGACAGAGACAAATCAACTTGACTCTCATTTATCATCTTCTAAACAAATTTTCAGGTTCTTTTAAGTTTCAATGTTTATGTTTTATTGAATGTATCATATTAAAAATTTGATTGAAAGTTGCATGTTAAAATTGATTAATAACACATTATAGATAACAAGCCCCTCCTGAATCAAATTCCTGGCTCCGCCACTGATTGCCACCCCTACTCCCAAACAAGATGAGTGTTGGAGAACAAACATCACAATAAATAAATAAATAATTTATTAGTTTTTTTTCTTAATTTAAATTTATTTAATTTATTAGTTTACTTGTGCTGAATAATTCTTAAATTCAAGGTTTTGAATAATTCCCTTTCACTTTGCTTAAGAATAACATATTATAATAATTTGTTGTTTGTAGTTGTGTGTTAAAGAAAAAAAATTCATTTTCATTTAAATATGATAAAAATTCAACAATGATAATGATAATAATAATAATAATAATAAATATTTTTATATCAAATCAAACAAAACCTTTTTAGTTTTATCCTATTGTGGGGGCTAAAATATCTTAACAAACTCAATATATATAATAGACGAATGTAAATGAAATTTCGTATAATATTATTTACAAAACTCCAATATTGTCAAATATGGTATTTTTTTTCTTTTTTGTGTTCCAGAATTGACCCCGAACCGTTTGTTATTGAAAGGTGCAAGTAGATGCTATTATAATTTAATTTTACAACAGATAAATGAGTTGTTTTTTTGGAGTCTTGGTGACACAATACTTTTTTTTTAATTGGGATGTACGGATAATTTACGCGTATTTTAATTAAATTTTAAGATTTATGTCTTATATTTTTAGAATTTTTTCTGAATCACAGACTTTTTACACCATGAAATATGATCTTAAAAAAAAATATCTATTCAGATTCGAACTTAAAAATTATGAGGGAGCAAATCATTCTGAGTTAAAAGACTTTGCCACATAGATAACCTTGAGTCCTAGTTTTTAAGAATAATAAATCGAGGTCATTTATGTAATTCTATATTCGCCCCAAAATCCTCTCTTCGCTCAATCGTCTGCCCATTCTCAGTACTCTGAAACCCTAACCAGAATAACAGAAACAAAATTAAACAATAATTATCGATGACTTCCGGAAAGAAACATTACAAGGAGAAAATCGCTCGACGAAAGTAAGAATTGGTTTGTAATTTTCAAATAAATTTAATTGATGTAATAATTTTGTATTGGTTTTTTTTTTTTTTAAAGAGTTACAATATTTGTGCAGAGATGAGAAACCGGAGGAACCGGAGCAGCCGAAATATCGGGACCGAGCTAAGGAGCGAAGAGAGGATCAGAATCCAGATTATGAATCTACAGAATTGGGCTCATTTCACGCCGTCGCTCCTCCTGGCACCGTTGATCTCCGGTTAGTCCCCAAAAATTTCCTTTTATTAAAATTTTTTTTTATTAATTTAACGGTTCACGTGGACTTTATGTGGATTGTAAGACAGATTTGTCTTTTAACTTCACGCAGACTTTATGTGTATTGTAAGATGTGGATTTGAGAATTTCTATATATGCGTGTGTGTTTTAATAACTGTTGGGTTAACGTTTGCAGTTCAGCTGATGCACAGAAGCTATCCATTGAGAAGAGCAAGTACCTAGGAGGTTCGTGTTTCAATAATTGTTATCTTTTGATATGGGATTTGTTTATGTACGAATTTTGTGTACTTTATATTATAGCATGTGTACATTGGTTTTCATCTTAGGGCCCAATAGAAATGAGTTATGTATAGCTCCTATCGAAGCTTCTTCCAAATAACCCTATGAGTACTTTACTTAACCACTTCCCCTAAGAGAAAACTTATGGATAAGTGCTTAATTGATCAGGAAAGCTACTAGCACTCCCAAATGCACCCACATAGTTATGTGATTATGTAAATAGTAAAGCTTATGTTTTGCTAGTGTTTCGATTGAATATGATGTTAGCTCCATCAGACTACCAGTCTGAGAGCTTTGTTAAGATGTTGAGTAATAGTGACTGGTGAGTGTTAGGGATGGAGTTGTTTTTGAGCTTCGTACGCCATTTGTTGAAGCTTTTGTTTATTTTACTGAAGAAAATTGATGTATTGTTCAGGTGATGTGGAACACACTCATTTGGTCAAGGGGTTGGATTATGCGCTGCTTAACAAAGTGAGAAGTGAGATTGTCAAGAAACCAGATACTGGAGAAGACACTGATGGAAAGTCTAGGTAACTGATTTTTGTCTCTGACGCAAAAATTTGAGTTTTATAGTACATTCACAATTGTAGAAGTCTTATATGAGGGGCCTCGACTTTTGCATCTGTTTCAAAATGGTTGAATTCCACCTTTGGTGTATGGAACTCTTTGATAGTTTTAATTTTTCTTTTTCTTTTTGCATCATCTTCAGCTTTATAGCCTCTATCATGTAATTTGTGACTGCAGAAAAATTGTGTCAAGCATTATACTGATATGAAATAATATAATGATGCCTGCTTTGAGTTATGAGGTTGAATTCAATCAATTCATGATATTTTACAGCACCTTATTTTGAGCTAAGACTGAGGGATGCAAAATTTTCTCAAACGTTACCATTCAATTAATTGTGAAATTTCCTCAAGCATTACCATTCTATTAATTGTCAATTTTCTCCTCATTATTTAGTTTATTGACATATGATTGTCATTTATTGACAGAACTTCGAAGGAAGACCAACAATTGTCATTTCGCACTGCAATGGCTAAGGTGCATTATCTGAAATATTTTGGTCCTGGAAAAGTTTTGCTTACCTAGTTATAAATATAATGTTTTTTTAGTCTAGGGCGTGCATAAATTTTTTTGTATCGATGCCTTCTTTCCCTTTTTCAGTCAGTGTATCAATGGATAGTGAAACCTCAAACTGTTATGAAGACGAATGAGATGTTCCTCCCAGGTCGAATGTCTTTTATTTTTAACACGGTATGTTTCTTTTTATCCTTTTTAAGTTTATTTTTCTGATGGCACAAGTAGTTTTTCCACTTAATTTCTGTTCCCTATAAACATTGTGGCCTGTTCCAGAAGTTGCCCCATTTTCCTCTTTTGTGGACATCATTAAGGTGTGCTTTTCTTGTAAGAAGTACATGAAACTTGCATGGATGTTTTGAGCTTCTATGTCAAGTTTATTTTGGGTTGAACTTCATTTACCTTGCTTATGGGGTTGTTTACCCCTTGTGTTTGTCTAGATTCTAGATCACTAGATGTTGAGGCTTCATTGTAGTAGGATATGCAAATTGTTGGCTCCTATATTTTTGTGTACTGTGGAGCCTTGTGGGACCTCATTTTGCATGATGCAATTGAACATATATTTGTACTGTGTTTCACCTGGATTTGAGATATCCTTGACCAGTGAAGATGTGGCTTATTTGAAATATACTGTCCCTTGTACGTCCAACCGGGAGCAAAAATGGTCTTATAAATATGCTGAGTGCAATATTTGGAGAATTCTAATGTGTTTTTGTTATTTAAGCTACAAATATGCAAGTACAATATGGGGACTTATAGATGCGCTCATTTTTTCTGACTATGAATTGTTGAAAGTTTCAAGCCAATGTTCTGACAATTCTTTTTCTCTTTGCCTTCTAGGAGGGTGGATATTCTAACGACATTCCAACCACCTTGCATAGAAGTAAAGCTGATTGTCCTGTTCCAGATGTATGTTAATTTTTTCTCCCATTATTTTGATGTCCCTTCAATCTGTCTTCATTCTACTGCCAAATACTTGAGCTGATTTTGGTTTCTATTTATTGTGCAGGAGATGGTAACTGTCGGTGTTGATGGTTCTGTTCTAGACCGAATTGCTAAAATTATGACATATCTACGCCTTGGATCATCTGGGAAGGTTCTCAAGAAGAAAAAGAAGGAAAAAGACATGAAAGGTAATGATTCACTTCGAACACTTAGTCATAAGTAGCCAGCCATTTTTTTTTTCTTTTCAGTGGATGATTATGATCCTTCTACAGATTTAAAGTTCATAATAGAATAAGCTTTTATTCTTTATGACTGAAAGCTATAAGATTTCATTATTATAATCCATTGCACTCTGTTTCAAATCCTTGTTGAGGAAGAAGACATTTTTTTTGCTACTGTGTTTATCATTTTATTCTGAACCTTCTCACATGGACACTAAGTCAGTTCGGGTTTTAATATTTGCATCAGCAACACAGTCTTAACTCTTAATTGCACGACTGATGTTGTTTGCTTGATTTGATTCTGGATGGTAGCATTGTGTATTTGGTCATAATGGAGAAAGTTGGGCATACTAATTTCTTTTGTTATTATATAGAAGCTAGCATGTCAGATGTATTTGTCCATGCATTAAGGTTGTGTTTCTCACTGTTGCCTAAATTTTCAGTTACAGGAAAGACTTCAACTGTTGGTAACGAATATGATGAAGAGGATAAGCCATCAAAAGCTAATGGTGGAATATATAATAGTATAACTGAAAGAGAGGTCATGCCACCACCTCCGCCACCTCCCATGAAAAATCATGCGGTCTCAAGAGAGAAACAAGGTCCAATTGCTGCCAGAGAAGAAGAAGATGATATATTTGTGGGGGAAGGAGTTGACTATACAGTTCCTGGAAAAGACATGAGCCAAAGCCCTGTTTCTGAAGATATGGAAGAGTCTCCTCGAAATAAGGAAAAAGTTTCCTACTTGTCTGAACCTGCTTATGGTCCAGTCCCACCTGCTGCGCCTCCACAGGGCTGGCAAGATATGGTAGGTTGATCCACATAATCATTCATCTTTTCAAGTTTGTTAGAATGAGTCAGAATTGGAACTTTTGTCTTAAGCAACAAGTGTTTGAAAGAAACAAGAAAAATAACCTTACGATGTTACACACATTCTTCACTTTCTACCTTTTTAATAATATTTATGCCTGTATGTTGTGCTGACTTGTATTTTCTTGTCTACTATATCTTGATTCTGAATCAGAATGGATATGATGCCATGCAAGCACAAGCATTGGCTGGTGGCTACCAAGGAGAGTGGCAGGACTATCAATATGCTGAGCAATTGGCTTATCCTGAACAATATCTCCAGCCAGACATGCAGACTTACGAGATGCAAGCAGATTTAAACATGCCACAAGATCCACGCTTCATGACTCAAGAAGAGAAGGATCGGGGCTTAGGTTCTGTCTTCAAGCGGGATGATCAGAGGCTTCAACAACTGAGGGAGAAAGATTCCCGAGAAAGGGATCCGAACTTCATCTCTGAGAGTTATTCTGAATGCTACCCCGGTTATCAAGAGTATAACCGTGAAGTTGTGGAGAGTGATGATGAGGATGACTTGTCAAAGATGGATATGGGTGGAAGAGTAAGTATTGCTTTCTGAAATGAAATGTATTTTGATTCGCTTCTCATGCATATGCATAAGCAGCATCCATCATGCTCTGTTTTATGTGAATTAACATGGGAAAAATTAAAGAAGATGGCAATGTTGGACTATACATAAAGAGTTACTTAAGACATGCGATAATACTTAAAGTCAATACATAAAATTTGAATTAATGTGTGAAATAAACCACATCATACTTGTAATCTCTTGTAGAACATTTAAGATATTGTTGCTAATTACAGTCTGAATATTTCTCAACAGGCAAAGGGCCGTCTTCATCGCTGGGACTTTGAGACAGAAGAGGAATGGGCAACATACAACGACCAGAAGGAAGCCATGCCAAAGGCTGCCTTCCAGTTTGGTGTGAAGATGCAAGATGGTCGAAAGACGCGGAAACAAAACAAAGACCAGAAGCTAAACAATGAGCTTCACAAGATCAATAAAATACTAGCGAGAAAAAAGACGGAGAAGGAGAACGATGAAGGCGGACATTATGATGATGATTTACAACCTGGTAAGAAGGCTCGAGTATGAAGTTCGGCAATTGATCGACACTATTACGTGATCAGGAACATGTTCAAATTCTTCCTAATTATGTTGTCAAATGGAAACAAATGATTATCAATTTCTTTGTTGCCGGGGCTGTAAAATGGATAGTGTTACGCAAGGACGCTAGTTGGCAATTAGTTTTCTTGTTTTTGGTTTCTGTCTATAGATTGCTGAATTGATTGTATATTACGAATTGTTAATGGAGATTATCCTTTTTATTATATATAAGTTAATCATATCTCTAAAGGATCTTTATTCTTATTAGGGAAGCACGGGTTATATGTTCATGTTCAAGTCTCAAATGATACGTTTTATTTAGAGTTTAGGGTTGGGGTGAGATGGAGATAATAGAAATAAGCTAATAATAAAAATGAGAGAAAATATTAATATAATGTATAGGGTATAAGTAAATTTTGAAAACGAAATTATTTTTAAAAAAAAATCATTTATTTATTTATTTTCCTTTTTCTTTTCTTCAAAAGCTAGTTAATCATATCTCTGGGATTGTATATGTTATTTTATCAAATTTGTAGAGTGTATATGTCCATTTTTTTAAAAAATAAAGGTATGTATTTATTCATTTTACAAAATTTTGGGGATTTTTCTATAATAATACCTTCACAGAAATGTTTTCGTTTCTTTATCTAGCTTTAATATGTTATTCATGCAATCCGACTAAATTCAAAAACCAGCCAAGAGAGGTAGGTTTATGGGACTCCATGAACAATATTTTTGTAAACACTAATTTCCAAAGCCTAAACTTAGTAGATAAACTATACTGACTTTGACAAATAATAAGTTTTCAAAAAAAAAAAAATTTGGCCAAGAATGTTGTTATTGTTAGGTATGTCTTAGACAATGATTTAGGAAAAAATAAGATGTCAAAAAATTCCTCAAGGGCTCGATAGGTTAGAACCGAATATGTGTAAAAAAATTTCATACTTATCGGTTTGATGGGCCGGGTAGGATATAAAATTGACATCCATATATTATTAAAAGAAAAAATATTAATGTAAAAGAGGATATGATTGGATACACGTTAAATTTTTCATATCGTATAATATTCACATCATCATACTATATCCGATCCGTTGCCATCTTTATACAATAACATAAAAGAATCTATGTTGTTCCTTCTGTTTAATTATTTGATTTGGTTTACATCAAATTCTAACACAAATACAAATTATGCTCTTCATATTGACTCCTGAGTCATGTCATAATCATTAATCACCACCCACAGTTACTTATTCTGCCAGCTAAAAATTACAAAATGCATTACATTTCTTTCTACAAAAGAAGAAGATGCTTTAAAAAGCTAACACAAATTGGTGATGGGATGAATCATAACTCTTGACTTTTGTGTTTTCACTAACAAAAATATCTTCATTTAAGGCTTTTTGGTACTATGATTTAGGGGTGTTCGCGGTGCAGTTCGGGTCGGTTTTTTCATTTTTCACTTCAAACCGTGCAGGTTGACGGTTTGGGAAATTAAAAACTGAAACCGTAAATTTGATAAGGAAAACCGCGACAGTTCGGGAAGATGCTTTAAAAAGCTAACGCAAATTGGTGATCGAATGAATCATAACTCTTTAACTTTTGTGTTTTCACTAACAATAATATCTTCATTTAAGGCTTTTTGGCACTATGATTCAAGTTTACTTTCACTTGGATTATCATCATTTTACTACTCTAATTATGTTGAAACAACGAAAGACTATAATAATTATTGAAAAATGTAGCATTTTTTATATGACAAATATGGAAAAGTAATATTTTATTATTTTTAGTTTATACCATTAATCTAATGTTGATATCATAATGACATCACATGGGCAAAATTTTCTTTTTTGTTTCTTTTTGGAAACGTTGAAAACTCCGCCGTCAAATCATCTAGTCGGGGCTTAAGCGGAGTTGGTAAAACCCTTGTGAGCCTAGGTTCTTATAAGAAATACATCTCATAAACTTGAACTCATGACCTGACAATCAAATTTTAAATCTTTTGTCATCAAATCAAGTAAATTTATCTTGCATGAAATTAAACCCAAAATTATAATTACTGTAAAATTTAAAAGCCAAAAACTGTCTTTTAAATCGCAAAATACAATAAAATAAATTACTTTTATATATTTTTAATTACTTAGTTTACAAGTCACCTAATGGAAAGTAACGAAGAATTACATTTTTTTTTAGTTAAAACAGTAAAATATTACTTCTTTTTTTTTTCTTTTTTTTTTGTAATTAACGTGTGAAAATATTACACTTTAATAATTATCGTAATTGTTTGTAGTTTCGTCATAGGAATAATAAAAAATAATAATATTACTTCTTAAATATGTTTTTTTTTTTTTTTTTTTGTTGTTGTCTAGTCTTTAGAACTCTTTCAAGTTTTTTGTTTTTGTTTTTTTGTTTTTGGGGTTTTAATCTAGTTTTTAGAACATTACATTTCATACAATTTATGTTGAAACATAAAAATAAAAATCCATTTTCTTTTTAATGTGTTTAACCCAATAACTCCGGGATTTCAATCGGTCGGGTCGGTTCAAGATTTATTGATTATGATTATGAATTCGAGATGAAAATTTATTTTGAATTCCTAATCAATCTTTTTGAACTGGGACAACACAGACTAAATGGTTCAAAATCCATAATGTTGATTGGAATCATGGACGGACCCACCTAAGGCCCAATAGGGGCTTCAAATTTTTGTTAATGAAGATCCTACTAGACTTACATTTTTATTAATTTTTTATTAACTTATTTAAGGATATTTATTTATTGGACTTGAAATAATAATTTTCTTATTTATTTCTCAATGCTTATAATTTAAAACCAAAACTACAAACAAATAAAAGAAATAAAAAAATCATTGACAATCAAAATGAATTAAAAAAATATATCTAATCTCTAAATCCTCTATTCATTATCAAATATAAAATTTCCATTAGAGATTTCAAAACATAAGATCATGTCGAGAATAAATATAGATATAACATTTATTATTTTTGTTAAAATTTATTATGTATTGAAATTTTTTTAATTATATTATACTAAGTCCTATGAAAAAATCAATTGGTCCGTCATTGATTGGAATCAAAATTTTTATATAAAAATTCAAAATTTACCATAGAGAATCCCAATAAATTTAAGGGTTATTTACGTTTTACTACTAAAGTTATGATCAAATAACAATTGGGTACTATGAATATTAACATATTACATTTTACTACTAAACTTATAAAAATTTAATATTTTACTACTTTTCCATCCAAACCGTTAGTTGACCGTCAGTTGACCTTTAAAAAGACTTTTATCCTCCAAATAAAATAAAAGTGAAAATTATAATTATACCCTTTAAAAAAACAGATCTAAATCTTATATATAACAATAAAAGAAATACAATCAACAATCACATTTATAAAAATACTTCAATCTCTAAATTATCCATATAACCCAATAAAATAAAGAATTTAATTTACCAAATAATTTAATAATTAAAATTCTCATTAAAACCAAAATACTTTAAAGTATAACAATAAAAGAGATATACTCAAAAATCATTATTTCCAATATTCAGCCGTACGATTACCACCGTTGATTATAATATTTATAATTTATAATAATGTGTGTGTTAAGACTCTTTTATCATTAGGATGTCAATATGATGTCATGGTCAACTAACGGTCAACTAACGGTTTGAATGGAAAAGTAGTAAAATGTTAATTTTTTATAAGTTTAGTAGTAAAATGTAATATGTTAATATTCATAGTACCCAATTGTTATTTGATCATAACTTTAGTAGTGAAACGTAAATAACCCTAAATTTAATGCTCAGCTAGAATTTAGTTCAAAAATTGCTTACAGTACTGGAACTGGCATCTCACTTGAAAGCAACTTTATGTTTGTTCGGGATGTGATTTGATGGAAAAAGATTTAAAAATTAATTATTAGGATTTAAATTCGAATTTAGTAAGTGTAATTTTTGTAAAAGTTTGGGGATATCCGGAGATTTTATCTGTTCATCTTAAATTCGAATCTAGTGAGGCGGAAAATTTCTAATATTTATAAAAAAAAAAAATAAATAATAAAAACTTTATGTACAATTATAGGAACCGAAGTACAATTTTGGTCAGGTTGTTTTTGTCATTCTCAACTGACACAACCACTAATATCAAAAGAACTGAAACATCTCCGCTTTATCCGGGAACGATAATGACTTCTCAATCGAAATGACTAAAATACCCACGATCGAATGTGATACAATCCAATAGAGTAACCGTATTCAAGGTCATTTTCGGGAACCGGCAGCCAGCATAATAGGCTTTGACGACGGCAATTTTTAAAAGGTGATTGTAACGTTTGGCCTAACAGAAAAGGAAAAATAAAAATAAAAATAAAAAGAAAGAAGAAATATATTATCATTTTTCTAAGGTTGCGTTCGGTGCATTATATTGGAATATATTATATTAGATTGGATTGTGTTGGATTGATTTATTGATTTATTAATATATTTTTTTTGAAATCGTTAGAAAGTCGGTCGTCAAATCATCTCTTTCGGATTTAAGTGGAGCGGATAAAATCCCTAACTGTCGCAAACTCTTATATGAAACGTACTCTCTGGATTCGAACTCATGAATTTAAGATTAAATCATGAGCCTTGCACCACCAAATCACGCTCATTGGAGACTGGATTGAATTATATTGGATGGTATTAAATTTTATATAATATTAAATTTTGGTATTATATGGACTATATTATATATTTTAATTTTTTATATCGTTAAAACAATATTACATTATTTTGTTAAGTAATTTAATATTTTTTTTTATTAATTTAAGTAATTTAATGAATTAAATTTAAGTCCTACAAAATTATTTTATTAATTTAAATAATTTTTTTAAAATAATTAAATAATATTTTATTAATATAATAATTTAAATAAAAACATAAAAAAAAATCTGGTCTAGCCCAGATTTATAATTTATAATTTATATTTCGTGTATTAATTTATATTTTTTATATTTGATTTTATATTCAAAATTTCAATTAATGTATTAATTTATATATAATAAGTTTCAATTAACTATTAATTTAAACTTAAAAGTATAAATTAGTATACTGACCAAAACTATAAATATAAAATTAAATTTGTTTAAAATTTTCAAATATTTCTTATAAATAAGTCGATATTTGAGTGTGAAATTGATAATTTCTCATATATTAATAATGATGATATATATATGAGTTAAACATTTTAAAATTTCCTTACAGCATATTAAAGTTATAAAATTAAATTAATAAATCTATTAAATAAAATTCATATTACAATCAAAATACATATTATAATTTTATAAGAATTTTATAATAATAATAAAACATATTATGATATCCTACTGAAATAAAAAAAAACTATTAAATTATCTACAATTAATCTGATCTCTACATTTAATTATTTATTATTAAATTATAAAATTAAAATATCTCTATAATTATTTATTTATTAAATTATAAAATTAAAATAATAAATTATTAATATAAAAAATCTATTACAATATAAAAACATAATATACTATTAAAGTAAGGAACCTATTAATTTAATAAATTAATTATTAAATTATAAAATTAAATAAAGAAACATATTATAAAAAATATTATAATATCTCATTAAAATTAAAAAAAAAATATAGGTGACACTTAATCTTTATAATTAACCTCTATAATTAATTTTTTATTATTAAATTATAAAATTGAAATATCTTTATAATTAATTTTTTATTAAATAAAATACATATTATAATTTTATATGTACTGTATTATAATAATAAAACATATTATAATATCTTATTACAATTAAAAAACACTATTGAATTATAAAATTAAATAATAAATAAAAGTAACGGAACAGAAAGAGTAGAAATCCTGATGATGTGTCCAATCATTGGTCGACACGCAGCCAAAACTTTTGGTCGAAATTACAAAAATAACATTGAAAAAACAATATAATAATACATTAAAATGGGCGTTTTAGTATTTTTTACTCAAAAAAATTAAATAAATAAAAATAGCGGTTTCTTATAGAAAGCAAGACTCCTTTTGTTGGACGCTGAGAAGGAAAAAAAAAAAAAAAAAGCTGCTTTTGCTTACTACTTCTAGTGGCTTTCTCTTTGTAAGTTATTTCTTTTTCAATTTTTTTTATTTTTTTTTAATGTATTGGAGCTTAAATGTAGATTTTGATTATGTGCTTGCAATGATTATGATTAGTTTAATGTGTAATTTTTTTTTTTTTTAAAAAAAAAAAATTATCTTTTGCATGCACTGGCTTAATTATAAAGAATTTGCATGAACTGGGTCCATGAAATGTTATTTTAATAAGTTGATCAAGTCAAACTCAACTGACTTTTAGAGGTTTGGTAATTTCTTTCAGTGAAGCTTTTGTCATTTGTGTAGAATTTGTTTTGCCTTGATGATGCATCAAAAGGAAAAAAAAATAAATAAAAAAGGAGCTTTGATCAATTTAGGTTTCAATCCTTTAGAAGAAGAAGGGTATATTTGAGAATCTTTATGTTGATTGTTCTAAATTTCTTGCTTTTTTTCCTCTGTGTGAGTGATTTGGTTTGAAATAAAAAAAAAAAGTATTTTTGTTTTTGTTTTGTATATTGTCTGAATTTTGTTCATATGAATTTGGTTGTTTTAAATATGTTTCTTTTGATAAATTACTAGTAATCTGAATCAAATGGTGATCGAATGACTAAATTTCATGTTTCATTATACTTTTTATTCATTAATGGTTTTGAAATGCTTAATTTAAAAACACCAAATGGAAAGTGTTTGTATAGTTGTGTGACAGTTCAATCTTTACATTCTATCCCAGGTTTTGTTTATATTCGCTGTTAGTTTATTTCTTTTAATTGTTGCTGTTGAAGAGCTAATCGTGTTTCAAAGTTTGTATTGCTCGGAAATCGAGTCTTACTTTAATCAAGGATCATAAGCTGATTGTGTCTCTGTCTATGTTAAATTTATTGTACAGGCTGAGAGAACAGAGCAAAAGAGATTAATTTCATAGGATCCATATTCCGTACTGATAAACAGAGGAAGAAAAAAAGGACTACATTGATACTTGATAGTGATTGGCGATGGATGACAATCTCGATCATTATTTCTCTTCTTCATCATGGTCTGATGTGAATGCAAAGGAAAGATCATCATGGGACTATAGTGTACATCTTCAGCAAAATCAGCTGCTTCCCAATTCTTTTGGAGTATATAAAGATGATGATAAAAATTCACCCGTTGGCATTGCAATGGAAGGCTTGGCAGCTCAAGATACATCATCATTTGTTCTTGGTGAGGAATCGGAATATGATTTTGACAAGAATTTACATTCTGAAGAAGTTCGGTATGAAAACGATGGCCAAAACTGCAAAGGGAACCTATCCTGCATGAATGGAAGCTCGAAACTCGGAAATGTAGGCCTGCAATATGATACAACTATTCCTACTCTAGACTCGGTCGATCTAGGTTCTCCAAAGCAACTTCCGTTGATAGGCAAAATGATGCCTTCTCTTTCCTTTATCGAATCAGGACATGTTGGAGGCAATAGTAATGAACTGTCTGAGATTCAGAGATCCCTCAGAGATTTGCAAACTCTTTCACCAAGTTCAGAATTGTGGCTTCCAACATCTTATGAGGAGGTTTCTTCCTTGTCTCCTGTAATGGAAGGACCAGGAACACAGGGCTTTTATCGGCGAGGATTAAAGTTAAATGATGATATAGATACAATGGGGAACGCATATGTCGGAATGGATAAAATTCTGCAATTTGATAGCTTTTCTGCATCCATAGTTGCCAAGGTATTTCAACTACAACTCATTTCGTTAATATTTTTCATGGCATTGATGGAAAATACAAAAAAAATTCTTGCTGCACAAGATTGTGACCCTTCGTTTCATCATGGTAGCTCAGTTAATTTAAAGCTCTGAGCCAATGAGGCGTCTACCTATCTGCTTTGAAAAAAAAAACCATCAGTAGGGTGATCTTAACATTTTAAAAATTAATATATTGCAGGGGGGACAAGAATTTCCAAATCATCCATTATCTTGTTTTTCTGCAAGGCCTCAGTCAATGATGACAACGGCTGGATTGCCATCTCTTCAGCAGGTGCTCGTTAAATCAAGATCTCATTTTCTTGTTAGTGTTTAAATATTGATCAAACATAAAGCTTTTATTGGCTGTTAAAAAAGAGTGAAGGGAGTAGCATAATGTATTATAGTAATAAGCTTTCAATTTTTATTTCAGACCACATCAGCCAATCCAACAGGTGGCTGCAATGGAACTGGAAAGGCTCGCGTGAGGGCACGCCGAGGCCAGGCCACTGATCCACACAGTATTGCTGAAAGGGTCGGTTTTCTCTTATAACCATCATAAGATTTTCCTTTGTATATTGTTTTCAAACTTGGGACTCATGTTGCAGAATTTGAAGTAGCCATGTTGAATACCTTTAGATTTGCTATACCTAATATGGTTTTGATTCTCAAATTACATAATGCAGCTTCGGAGAGAGAAAATTGCGGAAAGGATGAAGAATTTGCAAGAGCTAGTTCCTAATGCCAATAAGGTATTCTCTTTTATTAGTTGTTCCCATAGTTATTGAAAAGTAATTTGATACATCTATTCTCTTTAGAAATTGGATTGATTTTGTATGCATATACTAAGACCTTTTCCCTCGAAGTATGCTCAATGCACATGCTGACATAATCATTACCAGTTCAATTATGCAATAAGTGTGTTTCATTGGGGCTCTAACATCGCAACGACCTTGTATTGTTTCTGCAGACTGATAAGGCGTCCATGCTTGATGAGATCATAGACTACGTTAAATTTCTTCAACTCCAGGTCAAGGTATAGTAAAGCATAAAATTTCTGTACATCTGCATTTATGCTTCAGAAATTAGGGTTTTCGAGAATCTGATATCAAGTTTGAGTAGCTGCATAAGTAATCAATTGCTTCTTCTTTAGACGTTTAGTCTCGTCAAAATTCCAATTGCCTTGATCGTTTCAGGTATTGAGCATGAGCAGGCTTGGGGCTGCAGGAGCGGTTCTTCCTCTAATCACAGATGGTCAAGCCGAGGTGCTGTACCTTTCACTTTCTCATATGATGCAAACGCTATCATCTGTGAACTAAAATGAGCTAAAATTGCTGTTTTCAAAAAAATTGGAATTGATTATTGAATTATCACCATAGACCTAGTTGAAAGGCTAAACACTTGCACATCCATTGCTGCTGGTTCACTTTTACCCCCCAAGGTGAAGTAGACCAAACGGTCACTAAATCCTGTGAACTGTCCGCACGAGGCTCACGAAGAATTCATTATGCTAAAAGATCTAGTGCATAGGAAGTATTCCATGTTGTTAGTAAAGGTGGCGTTAGATTTACTTAGTCCTGCATTAAGTTTGAGTTTAGAGAAAGGAGAAAAATGCTTTGTCATGACTACATTTTTAGCAAATGAGGGCATCCCTTGTAATGATTTTTCTGCCAAGTTTATCTTTACCGAGTGTGAGTCATGCATAACTAAGAGTTAAAAACAATGAAACAGAGATTATGAACTATGGATAAGTCAGCACACTACCACAATACTGACAAGAAAATGCATTTTATTGTCAGGTATCTAATGGTTTATCTCTATCTCCACAAGCTGATCGAGGAACTGATAATTCTCTGAATCCCGATCAAATCGCTTTTGAGGAAGAGGTAGTGAAGCTGATGGAATCCAATGTGACCATGGCAATGCAATATCTTCAAAAGAAAGGCCTCTGCCTCATGCCCATTGCTCTAGCTACAGCAATATCCAGCGGAAAAGCATCGTCATCATTGGCAACAGTTTCGGAGGAAAAGAGATTTTGCCTCAGCAACGGTCTTGTCCAAAATTACAGCAGCAGCAGCAGTGGCGGTAGTAGTAAAAGCAGTCTGCGCAGCAATGGGATAAACCACGTGTCGTTGAATAGCAATATCATAATTGGGAAGCCCATCAGAGAAAGCATTATGGTCAATGGCTGCAATGGAGCTGTTAAACAAGAAGTGAGAAATAGTATGTGCACTGCCAGAGCAGAGAACTAAAACCGAAAACACGAGTAATCTTCACCTCTTGACAGGTTTGCTGCTTCAACTGATTGGATTTGCTCAAGTAACATTTGTTTTGTTTTCTTTCTTCTTGTTATTTGCATTCAGAAATAAGTATAGAGATTAATTAGGTATGTGTTTCAACCCAGTACATGCATTTGTATGTACATGAACTTGTCTATTTGTTTTTAATCCCATATGTAATAAATTTCATTTTGCTTGTCTTATTTTAAAGGGTCTCTATATGCTTGTATTAACCTTGTTTTTTTTTTTTTTGGCCTTTGGAAAAGCTAGTAAATTTTCTCGCTAACAATGCGAGTGAAGTGTCCCCAAGGAACGCAGTCCAACTGTTTGACATTGGACAAGGTCCTAGGTTCAAGATCTGGGTAGCATCATTGTAAGAGTCTGGGATAATACTTGTTTACCCATACATTCATATCGGGGTCCAACGACCCCAGTATAGATGACACGAAATTTCTTCGATATTCTAAAAAAAAAATGTGTATGAAGTTAGAACCTTAAACCCTTTTTCTAATCCAAACCTCAATCCTCGTTTTAACCTAAAAAGTTTTACTAAATAAACTAGATGGTACCCATATATTATTATGCAATCAATTATCAAATATATGCAATTGTGAGTTTTGGGAGGGCTGTACTGAAATGTTTGTATTATAAATTGTCTATGTAAAACGAGAAAATATATGTATTTTTTTGTGTCCAGACAAAATTTATGTGCGGAAATCCGTACTTGAGAAAATTTATCACAAGAAAATATTTTTATTTTCTCGTGTTGGGAAAAAAACACAAGAAAATACGTGTATTTTTTTTTCGTGTCTGTATAAAAAATTCTCGTGCGAATATCAGTATCCGCAAAAAATTTATACATACACATATGTGTGTATAAAATGGGGAAAAAATCATCCCAACTTAGAATAGATGGTAAAGAAGTGTGTTCAATCAATCAATATAATATATAAAAATTGAAAAAATTGTTATTTTCTCATATATCCTTAAAAAAAATAGGAAAGCTCTCCTTAATTTAAGAAAGAAATTCAATGTCGTCACCAAATGGTCTTTAATGAATCATAATAATCTCAACTTTAGGCATGTGAAATATAAAATTAGTTGGAGTAATTTGAGGAAAATATTCAATGTCGATATATGAACAAATAAAATTAGTTGTTGTTTTAATTATTTGTTGATGTTAAAGTGACTTTTTTTTATTTTTTTTATATTCTCTTATAAATATATGTGTAAATATGTTTCATGATTCATATCCTTTCATTTCTCTCATAAACCATCGCATCATTTCACTTTCGCTCATAATTATATTCATATCGTTTTATTTTCCCACATTATATGATTCATATACTTTCATCTTCTCTCTTTATTATTTGATTCATATCCTCTCATTCTCTATCATAAATATATATAAATATATTTTGATTTCATATCATTTCACATTTTCTTATAATTATGTAACTCTTATCCTTCCGTCTACTCTCATAAATACATGGATTATATTCTTTCATAAATATATGTATATGTTTCGGCTTCATATCATTTATATTTATCTCATAATTATATGATTCATATCCTTTTATTTTCTCTCATAAATAATCACATCATTTCACTTTCTCTCATAATTATAATTATGTCAAATTACATGTCAAGCAAGTCATTGATCATTTTTTTCACTATGGAATTGTTATTAACTTATTTATTAATAGGAGTTCAAAAGTTGTTACTATTATAACCTATTTAAATAATAGGCATTTACAAATATTATCTTATTCAAGAGTCATAAATTATATTAATGTTAATTATAAGTGTCTTTAGCCTAGCCAAAGCTATTTTTAATCCCTATCATAAAATTGTTAATTTGAGAAAATGTTAAAGGACTTACATTATTTGAATAACTATGGTTGGAGATAAAATCTTAATTAATTTTATTTTTTATATTTGGTATCGATCATATCCATGAGACGAACAGTGCATTGCGCAAATCAACGGCTAGTTATTTTGAAAATCCCTATAAATGATTGTCTAATTAATGAATGTCACATCATTTTATATTAATCTATCAATCAATAGTTTCTCTATTTTGAAAATCCCTATAAAAGATTGTCTCATTTTCATGAATTCAACTGCACATAGTTTCTCTATTAATCTATCAATCAATTAACCTACAATTATTCTCACTGGACTAAGGAAAAATGACCAATGAATGGTCAAGATCGTCAAAAAAAAATTGAATATAGTTAATGTTAAAAAAAAAAAATTAAAAAGTTTTATGAATTTTTTTTTTTGAAACTCAGCCGTCAAACCACCCGTTCAGGGCTTAAGCGGAGAAGGTAAAACCCTCAGCTGGCCCAGACTCTTACAAGAAGTATATTCTCGACGCCATATTGATGATGCTTTGTTCTTCAAATGTATACTCTGCTTTTAGCAAGGGTTGCACTTGAATATGCGCTTCCACAATATTTGTCCTGAAAAAAATATATAAACCACTTCAAGTTATGGAGATAGATCTATTAGTGTTGATTCCATATTCGAAAACATGAAGTTCATAATCTTAACTGAAGAAACATTTTGAATCATTGTCCGTGCAAAAATGATACTCGTACAAATAAAAATCCAGAAAATAAATATTGTAGTTACAGTGATTCTACAGTAATCATTGTAGCTACAGTAAGGAGAATGTATTTATTTTCTGGATTTTTGTTTGTAAGAGTATCACTTCTCATTATACGTGTTGATGGGTTCTGCAGATAAAGTTTTCGGAATGTAAAAACAGAAAATTAATTTTAGTTAAATTCTGATGATTTTGATCCTCCTAATTTAACACGAGATTGTTTTTCATCAATCTCAACATTTTTATGAGCATTAAAGTAGAAAAGAATCTGAAATACTACATCTTCATATAGTTAGCCCTTTGCTTAAAAAAGAAATAAATGAATAAGACAAAAAGAAACAAGAATGATGAGATTCCGGGCTCATCTATAGTACTAAAGGGTCAAACATGCAACTTTTATTAACAAACATACAAATGAAACCATTAAACATGCAAACTCTGTCAATAAAAATGAAATTTTTCAAAACATGAAATTAGTTGTATATTTATTGATAGAGTTTACACGTTTAATAATTTCAGTTGCATGTTCAATAACATATTTTGTATCCAATGATATTTGATACCTTTGGATACCTTAACATTCGCCTTCAGATTCCCCATATGCTTGATGACTTTAAAGATTATTCTCATTTTAAAATCAAAAGTAAAGTATAAATTGCAGTGAGTGTTCTTTTGTGCTGGTTCAAAAATGGGAAAAATAAATCTATCACCTAGGAGGTGGTATATTATGTGTCGGGTGTATATGTATTGTGGGGACCGCCTGCTGTGAGAGAGATGACATATACACCCGACACATAATATAATTTTAGCTCACCTCGGAAAATAGTCCAGTAACAAGCACTTAATTACATGGAATACCTTTTGAACAAGTTCAGCCATCTTATCTGGAGTAGCAAAAGCTTGATCCTTGACTGGTTTCGCCGCAAGTGATTCTACTTTCTGATTCTGATTGCCAGTGGACAGTGCAACTTTTACAGCGGTCACCTAGAGAATCAACATAATTAGAAAAAGTTCAGGACTCATAATCACAATAGATTTCTACAACATAAAAATCTATGTTATAACTAGGGGTGAACATAATTTCGGTTTAAACCGCAATCCGATCCGAACCGAACCGTGCGGTTTGAAAAAATATTGAAAATGATTTATGGTCAGTCTAAATCAAACCGCAAATTTTGGGCCGGTGTGCGGTTTTGACCCAAACCGCAAATTGTGACCCGATCCGCCTAAATCACCGACTCGCGTTCAAATTAGACATTATTTTATATTTTTCTTCTTCTTCTTCTTTAACCATGAAATTTAAGATATTTAATGATCATATGACAATATGCAATGTATAAATGAAAATTATGTATTTTTTCTCTTCAATTATTATGTGAAACCACACAAAATTTTCTTTAAAAAATTTCTAATCCAAACCGCCGACATGAACCGTCGTGATTTTCCTTATCAAATTTGCGGTTTCGGTTTCTAATTTCCCAAACCGCCAACCCACGATGGTTTGAAATGTAAAACGAAAAAACCTACCCGAACCGCATCGCGAAAAATCAGGGCTGCCATATGATCAGAACTATCTCTTTAAAGAAAAACGGGAATAAAACTAGTCCCGTCTCTATAATTTTTCTCAAGTGTCTTCATATTTAGATTCAGTGTGAAGTCTCGTGTGTTAGGCCATCCTTTTTTATCTGATCAGTAATATGGATTGCAGTGGCATTTTTCCCACAAGATTCATGAATAGAAGTTCTATGAGAGCCTTGCTAACAAATGAAAGCATAGGATCCACAACTAGCTTAGTAATAGCCATTAGACCCGGCCACGGTTCCGGTTCGGAACCGGAACCGAACGGTTGGAATCGGAAGGGGACCGGTTCGGTTGGGGTTCCACCCCAACTCGAACCGGTCGGAACCGGTGGAACCGTACGGTTCCACCGGTTCGGACGGTTCCAACCGGAACCGAACGGTTCCGGTTGGAACCGTAGGGTTCCACAGGAACCCTACGCCCCTAACGGCTACTAGCCGTTGGGGGGGCAAGGAGCCGTTTGGCTCCCTGCCCAAATAAAAAAAATTAAAAAATATAAATTATTTTTTATAATATAAAATATAAATTACTAATTGACCGGTGCAAACACACGCGTATAACGCAAGCGCACGTATCGTTCAAGTAGTATAAAAATATCGATCCCACGAGGACTTAATTCCTACTGTTGTTATTAATTATTGAATCTATTTATTTACAGATATCTAATTGAGGGTGAAGAGAATGATTGTTTGATTGGTTGAAAGTGGTTTTACAAAATAAATAAATAAATAAAAAGACAAAAGAAAATACTAAGGAAAATAACAAAGACACAAAGATCTAGGGTTGTGAATCCTTCTAATATCTTTTAAAAGATGAAGTGATTATTTTATGCTTATGTAATAAATCAGTTTACTAACCTGGAACGCTAAATTATACAAAAGCCTCTGTCGATGGTCAGACGCAAATACCCAGTTTAACCCAATTGAACCATATGTCTATGTCAACCAAATTATCTGGATTCATTAAGTTTAAGTTCCAATTATGGCTACCCCCGCCCGACAGGTATATGTCTATCATGTAAGGAAATCTATTAAAGGGTTATCTATCCTCAAGGAAGATCGTGAGCTATTTAGTCTAAGGCTGAAACCTAAAATCCCTATGTGTAGTTCATTTTAGATTTACCACATCAATCTTATTGGTGATTAGACAACAAGAAGCATTAAGCTTAAGACTTAATAAGTAAACCTTTAAATTACCCAAACTATAAAATAATCCATTATAAACCGGTGATATTAGAATTCATCACAACCCCTAGATAACTAACACATAACTAAGGCTAGTAAGAACTTAAAAGTAAAAGACATAAAATAAAAATACTGAAAAGTAAAAGACATAAAGTAAAAGCTGAAAAGTAAAATAAAATAAAATGCTAAGGTAAAAAGAATTACTTTTACTATTTACTATTTTAGATATCTCCCATAAAATAATATATAAATTTGTGATAATATTACCAACCGACCAATCTGGCGGTATCCTTTATTAGTCAGGTTTAAACCAGATTAAAATGAATTACCAACCGACCAATCTGGCGGTATCCTTTTTAAGTCAATATTTTAAATAGTGAATATATTATTTTTAAGGGAGATTAATCTAAATAGTAACAGTAAAAGAATTACCTTTCACCTTAGCTAGGGAAGTTACCTCCTCATGGTGAATAGTAAAAACTGTGAAAAGTAAAAAAAGTAAATTACTATATTAACAAAACGTAATTAAAATTATTTACAAAACTAAAAATTAAAAACTAAAAAACTAAAAAAAAAAACTAAAAGAATCTAGAGAGAGAAACTCTCTCTTTAGATAGAATAGAAGAGAGAGAGTGGTACAATAAATTCTGAAATCTCGAGCTCAATTTATAGGCCTCGGTAGGCTTCCAGCGTCGCGACGCCAAGGACTCTGGCGTCGCTACGCCAGATTTTGTCGACGTGGCACGCTCTGGTTCGCCGGTTTGAAGATTCTGGATAAGCTGATAAGGTGACACGTGGCGAGGTGGTTAGGCTTCAATTATTGTGACACGTGGCGGCTTCTGATTGGTCGATGAGATTCTTATCTGCCACGTGTCAGATAAGGATTAGATACTCAATGATTGATGTTGACGTGGCGACACGTGGGAAAAAGACTGTCGGCACCGTAGGATTGCGACACGTGGTACTTCCTGATTGGCTGATGATGACGTGGCGGTGAGGTGGCAATGTTGACTTGTTGACTTGCTGACGTAGCTGATGACATGGAAATAACCTGGAGTGACACGTGGCACATGTGGCGATGGCGACTGTCGGCACCGTAGGATGCTGACACGTGGCACGACGCATGTTAGAAAATTGGCTGTGATGGTGACACGTGTCACGGCGCACATTAGCAAAATCAAACTTTTCTCATATTCTGATTTGTGGACCCGGCGCACGTTAGCACTGTTCGGCGCATATTAGACGTCGCGACGCGGAAGGTCTTGGCGTCGCGACGCGGGAATTTACCAAAATGCCTTTTTCGTCCAATTTTCACTGTTTTGGCCCAAATCACCTCCAGAATGTCCTGAAACTTTATTTATCTACAAAATAACACAAAACACATCAAAACGTTCACAAAACTCAGGAAACTATACAAAATATTAGGTTAAATGAGTGGGAAATAGTGATAGTTTTACCACTCATCACACCCACAAACCTAACATTTTGCTAGTCCTCGAGCAAAACACAAAATAAAATAAAAAATAAAAGTAACTAAGCCACTTTCGTATGGATCACGGTTGCATTTAGCGTATGCAACAAGCCTTTAAACCCCTAGGTGTCCCTAGTGGACGAGTTGTAGTCTCGTGAGGGTTTACAGCAATGATACCCACAAACATTTTACAAAAGTAAAAATGTAGTAAAACTAATGCACACAAAAGCAAAAAGACAAGCGAAAAGAGAATAAAGATGTTAGTGACTAATCAGGTGAAATTTCTACTCCAAGTTATTAGTTGTTTTGTTTCTTTCTAAATTACCGAATAAGTAAATTCTTCGATTATATTTACCATTCTCCATATACACATCCAACAAAATATTAATCAACTCATTTTTGCCCACAACAGTCATAAGTGCAGTTGATAAGAGAGTAATATTTTGTCCTAAAGTTCTATCAGATTTCACACCTTTTTTGTAGCAATGGAATAATTTTTCTGATTTTTCAGTTTTTTTTCTTGATTTTTTTTTATTTATATACAATATCTTCCATCTATGTAACGAGTGTTGGGTCGGTGGCTCCCAAACCAGTTGGCTTTAGGGCACCAGGTGTTAAGACACCCCTACGGACTTAATTACTCAGACTTTAGATATATATATTTTTGCAGCATCTTTGATCCATGTAACGAGCTTTGGGCCAGTGACTCCCAAACCAGTTGGCTTTAGGGCACTAGGTGTTAAAACACCCTTACAGACTTAATAACTCGGATCTCATACGTTTTTTTTTTTTTTTTTTACTCCATTGCTTTTTGAGATGCTTCCTCCAATTAAACTAGAGCACTGAATATTACAAACTTTTCAATTTTAGCTCATGTCCGTATGTTACTATATATGTTGATAATATCTGTCAACTGAGCATATGAAGATCCATTTTAGTCAGTTTTAAGGAGAATTCACAAATTAAATAATTCAAAATGAAATAAACAAAAATTAACTTGTTTCGAAATATGCTTGAGATACGTCTCAGGAGTGGAAACTCCTTACTCAGCTATCTCTTACCAATTCACATTTTTAGTCAAATAAAAATGTAAAATATTTTTGTAATTTTTGAAAATTTTCTAATTTTTTTTTGTATTTTTCGAAAAATTTTGGACTAAAACTAAAAATAACACACAAACTAAAAACAAGGTACTGATCAACTAATTCCCTCCCCCAAACCTAAATGAGACATGTCCCCAATGTCTTAAACAGTAAAAGGAGAGTTAAGAAGGTCGTACCTGGTTAGGTGAAATCTACAGGAAATTAAAGGTTAAGATCCAGATTAATCCGACGCCTCTTACCACGATCGTCCTCGGACCAATTTATCTTTGAAAGGATAGGGTCAACTTGTGGTTCATAGGCTAAGAGTTGGTCAATTAGATCCGGAGCAGTTCTGGTAGTAAAGAGGAGTTCTTTCAAAGGTTTTGACACGAACCCATTTCTCCGAGCATCATCAAGAAACACACAAAAAAAATCATAAAATCCATCAACGTTGAGCAGTCCAAGCGGTTTCTGATGTATGTTCAGGTTCGCCCAAGATAGAACTATAAAAATTTCCTCCAATGTACCCAAGTCACCTGGCAAAGCGATAAAAGCATCAGCACGGTTAATCATTTCTACCAGTCGTTCAGACATACCTGGCATGATCAGTTCATCTCCGTTTGATGATCCAATAAGATTTGCCTCTGCCAAGGGTTTTGGGATGATTCCCAAAACATGACTGCCTCCCTCCTTCACAGCCTTTGAAACGATCCTCATAAGTCCAAGATTGTCTCCGCCATATATTAAGTGCATATTCCTTGCAGCTAAGACTCGACCCAATTCATGTGCTGCTTCTACGTATTGTGACTTAACTCCAACACTACTACCGCAAAACACACAGATGTTTTCAACTCGTCTTCTTGAAGTGGCTTCCATTTTTTATGTATTTCTTTTTCAAATCAGGATGCCTTCAAAATTGCAATGACGGGCTGAATTTATAGTACCTGAAAAGGGGTGAGTAATAATAGCACTAATATATTCCAAATGACGATTGTTAGCTAAACAACAAAAGAAATCTTGAAAGGTCAAAAAAAAAATATGGATCCTGTCTACGAAAATAAAGATAATTACAACAGAAAAGCGAATCAAAGCAATAATTAAGACAACCGAATTGTGTACGCAATACGCCACTCGCTTAGTATAAATTCATTAGGATGCGTCTCAAGATTTCATTCCTTACTCAGCCATCGCTAATGAATTGTTTCTCATCTTTGATTGCCAAACACAATTCCTTCTGTCTTAAAATGCTTCGTTTGTGCCTTTCCCTACAAAAATAACACACAAAATATGAAAACAAATTACAACAAATTGCATGGGTTGCCTCCCTGCTAGCGCTAAATTTTTCGTCTTCAGCCAGACGTGACTGAAATTCATCTGTTAAGGAGGTTTCAATGTCATTTTGGATGTCCGATTAAAGACAATCCCGTGAGCGTTGCTTTTGAAGGGTCTCTTCCAACGGTAAAGTGGCAAAAAGAGTTTTGTCTTATTCAGTGCTCGTGCCACCTTTTTGCTCATTGTTGTTCCAGTGATTCCTGTAAAGAAAGAAAGAAAATCATGAGGTCTCATATGGTGCTTGACTTAGAATGGGAGTTCCATTCTGTCAAGCTTATGGGTGATATCTTTGATTTGTACTCCCCAAAACAACGATGTTTCTCCTGAATGCTCTGGATCTTTATTAAGGTTAGACATTTGCTCCTCCATTTGCTCCGTTTCTTGCTCCACCTTTTCTTCACAAATGTATTGTAAAATTTTTGTATTCAGCTATTCATCTGTCATCTGTGAAATGCATGCTTCAAAATTTTTAACCTGAGGATGCAAAGATGTTTCTGACATTAGGTTTTCATCCTTTGATGCGACTGGAATGGATGGTTCAGATAGATCTTCTTCAAACATCAAGGTAAAGCATGCTCCAAGATCTTCATTTTGAGGATTGAAAGTTTGATCCTCCGTTGTTGGTGCAGTTGGTACAAATAGATCAGCTTCATCCTCGTCAGAGTCAGAATAATAAAAGTCAAATTGAGACTTTGTCGGTTCGGGCTCCTGAACTAATACCTCTGGTTGTTGATACTGCTCAGCCTCCTCCTCTGTTGAAGTGTCATTGTGGATCTCTGGGTACTCGAAGGCTTGTTGTAAATTCTTCATTTATAAAGGGCTTTTATGTCTTTTGTATGGGAGAGGGGTGGTTACTAACCATGAAGGGTTACAACCCCACCCAAGGGGTGCCCCTTTTGGCACCCCTCCATGCCTTATAAAAGAAGGCTTTACCCTCCAAATTTGGGGGTTTGGAAATTTGGCAGAAAAGACTAGACATAAAAAAAAATCCTGCATTCTCAGACACTTGTTTTCCCTTTGTTTTGAGAAGAGATCCACCATCTTCCTTGTTCGAACACTTGTCAAGGAGTGCACCTTGGACAAGAAGCATCCAAGTTATCCTGGGAGAACGTTGGCCAATTCGGATCCGTAGAGCACCTGTGACGGGGCCAATAAGTTCTTAAGGACAGAGAACTTCTCGACTTGGACAATCTCAGTAACATCTGAATTTCTTATTAGTCCTTATATTGTTTTGGGTTTAGGGTTTTGCATATAGATTTTGCTGTGAATTGATATGTTGTGTTTGCATGTTAAATTACTGTTTGATTACACTAAATTATACCAACAATCTTAAGAACTTATTGTATCGTGTTATTAAATAGTAATTTGCATGTTAGCGTTTTAATATTTTCTGGAAAATACGAACTGTGCATGAAAAACCCGTAGGGCGTTCGAACGCCCAACGCACGCGAAGGTTAAAAATTTGAATTCTCATAAGAACGTTCGAACGCGTCTTCAAACGCAACTCGAACGAAAGCCTTCTGCCTTAGAACGTTCGAACGCGTACTAAACGCAACTCGAACGCAAACTCTCTGGAATCATTCCGTTCGAACGCGTTTCAAACGCTACTCGAACGTGAACTCTCTGGAAACACATCGTTCGAACGCGTTATCAAACGCAACACGAACGCACACACACTGGACAGTCTCATTCGAACGTAGATACGAACGCGACACTAACGAATAGTCCTGTAATTCCTATAAACTGCAAACTTAAATAATATTAACTTGGTAAGTCATATACTGTTAACACATTAATCTTGGAAGTATAGATTTAAGTTATTATTAGGTTGTTCAATTATCACAAGCATTCACATAGTGATAAAGTTGAAATTGTTTGATTGTTGCATAATTGGTTGAGAATTTAAAGGTAATAATACACAAGTAATTCCATCCAATCTTGATTGACATTTATATATCTACACTTATCGTAATAATTGTGCTATTGGAAGAGTGTAAATCTGGGTTGTGAATTGCTAAAAGATCTTATTGGAAAAGGTGTTCGAAGAATATTCGTTCGTTCAATTTTCCTTAAGTATCTTTAGTTAAAATTCAATGACTTGTGTTTATTGGAACTTTCGTCCATTAGAATAACAAGTGATTACCTAGTACATCACTTTGAACAAGATCATTCGTTGATCGTTGTGCAATTTGTCTTTCGTAGACTGATTGAACCCTGTTGATTTCCTGCTACAAATGGTTAGCGGAAACATCACAGTACCGGTCTCTCATGGAGGAAAACCGGAGAAATTTGGTGGGGCAAATTTCAAACAGTGGCAGAGCAAAATGCTGTTCTACCTGACAACTCTCCAGTTGGCTAAATTCCTCAAAGATCCTCCGGGTCTTGTGGAGGGTGTATCTGAATTGGCCAAGGAAGAGTGATAACAGACTTGGTTGTCTGGAGACTTCCTATGCAAGAACTACCTTTTGGGTGGTCTTGACAATACCCTGTACAATGTGTACCAAGGCATGACTTCTGCGAAGGTTCTCTGGGAATCTCTCGAGAAGAAGTACAAAACATGCCGGACAAAAGAGATTTGTCGTGGGTAGGTTCCTGGACTACAAGATGGTAGTTTCAAGGACGGTGATGTCTCAGTTGGGTGAACAACAATAGATCATTCATGAAATACTGGATGAAGGAATGAAACTTGAAAAAAGTTGCCTCCATCATGGAAGGATTTCAGGAGCTATCTGCAACACAGAAAGAAGCAGATGAGCCTTGAAGACCTTGGAGTTCGATTGAGAATCGAACAGGACAATATGATGTCCGGAAAGGCCAGCTACAAGACTATGGAGTCTAAGGCCAACATCTTTGAGGATGTAAATGGTAGCAAGAAAAGAAAGAACAGTGAAGCTGATTCTTCCCAAGCGAACAAGAAGTTCAATGGGAAGTGCTACAACTGTGAAAAGAGCGGTCATATGACAAAGGACTGCAGAAACAAGATATCTCAGGACAATGGCAGGATATATGAGGCTTATGTCACTGAAGATGAGCAGTTAACTGATGAGATTTCAGAAATGAAACTCTCAACAGTGGTAACTGAGGCCAACTTGGTTGGGAATCCGAGAGAATGATGGGTAGACTCTGGGGCTACTCGTCATATCTGTGCTGATAGCAAGATGTTTTCCTCGTATCAGAAAGGTCGATGGCGGCGATCATCTGACAATGGGAAACTCGTCTACCTCTAGAGTGGTTGGACAAGGCACAGTAGTTCTGAAAATGATATCCGGAACGGAGCTTACATATAATAATGTTTGCATGTTCCAGATATTCGGAAGAACTCGGTCTCGGGTTTGTATTTGTTTCTGACAAGATTGTATTGACCAGAAATGATGTCTATGTAGGAAAATGATACCTCGCTGAGGGTCTTTTCAATGACTGTCAATTGTGCTATTAATAAAGCTGAAATTTCTGCTTATATTATTGAGTCACAAAATGTATGGCATGGGAGGTTAGGACATGTTAATTATGATATATTAATTAACATGGACCTTATACCTAAATTTGCATTGATAGCCAACATGAGTGTGAGGCATGTGTTGAAGCAAAAATACATAGAACATCATAGAACGAAGTTCTGAACCCTTGGAACTTGTACACATTGACGTATGTGACATGAATTTTGTGCAAACAAGAGGCGGTAAAAAGTACTTTGTCACTTTTATCGATGAAAGCACAAGATTCAGTTAAGTGTATTTGCTGAGGAGCATAGCTGAAGCTATTGAGAGCTTTATACACTGAGAACGAAGTTGCAAATCAACTTGGCAAGGAAATCAAAAGAATCAGGAGTGATAGAAGTGGTGAATACGTTTCATCATTCGGTGAATATTGTTCTGTGCACGGAATTATTCACGAAACCATTGCTCCGTATTCTCCTCAACAAAATGGGATTGCTGAGTGCAAAGACCGAACGTTGAAGGAAATGATGAATGCCATGTTGACTAGTTCTGGTTTACCTCAGAACTTGTGGGGGAAAACCCTGCTTTCCGCGAACTACGTTCTGAACAAGCTTCCTCACAGAAGATTGGACAAGACACCATATGAGTTGTGGAAAGGTTATGTACCTTCCTACAAATATCTGAAAATGTGGGGGTGTCTTGCCAATTGCCAAGGTGATGGCTCCTAAACCTAAGAAGGTGGAATAGGACCCAAAACTGTTGACTGTATATTCTTCGGATATGCTTGCAACAGTAGTGCGTATCGATTCTTGGTACACAAGTATGAGATTCCTGACATCAATCTGAATGTGATGATTGAGTCAAGGAATGCAATATTTTTGAAGAGACATTTCCTTGTAAGGAAAGACAAAGAAGAGAGTCTCTCAAAAGAGCTGTTGATACTGTCAAGGACAGTGATCATGTTGACCAAGAGTCAGATCCGATTTTCTGACATATTTGTTAGAAAATGAGCCTCGAAGCTATAAAGAAGCAATGTCTTCTTTGGAGACACCTCTGTGGAAAGAGGCGATTATCAGTGAGATTGATTCAATCCTACAGAACCATACTTGGGAGTTGGTTGATCTTCCTCCAGGTTGTAAGCCACTGGGCTACAATTGGAAAGATGAAAATGGATGGATCAATAGATAAGTACAAGGCGAGGTTTGTCATAAAAGATTATAGACAAAGAGAAGGCTTTGTTTACTTTGACACCTATCCACCAGTGATTCGTATCACATCAGTAGAATGCTTATAGCTATAGCAGCTATATTTGGTCTTGAAATACATCAAAAGGATGTAAAGACGTCATTCTTGAATGGTGAATTGGATGAAGAGACTTACATGGAACAACCAGAAGGGTTTGATGTTCCTGGATAAGAACAGAAGGTGTGCAAACTTGTAAAATCCTTGTACGGATTAAAACAAGCACCTAGACAATGACATGAGAACATTGACAAAGAGATGTTATCAAGTGGGTTTAAAACCAATGAGTGTGATAAGTGTGTGTACACCAAGTCAACTCAAAATGATATGTCATTGTATGTCTCTATGTAGACGATATGCTGATAATTGGTAATAATCATGTGTTGATTCAGTTTACCAAGAAAGTGTTAACCAGCAAATTTGATATGAAAGATTTGGGAGTAGCTAACCTAACTCTTCCTCTATCAAAGAATACTGGCTTAAGCATATCGCAATTAGAGTATTCAAGGATCATCAGAAGTCTGATGTATCTCACGAATAGCACACGAACTGATATCGTTTAAGCTGTGAATAGGCTTAGCAGATATACTAGCAATCCAGGACATAACCACTGGAAAGTCATAGTAAGTGTTTTGAGGTATAAGAAACTTCAAAATATGGGCTACATTACGAGAGATATCCTGCTGTTCTAGAGGGATACAGCGATGCTGGATATCTGATATAGTGGATTCCAAATCTACGGTTGGATTTGTTTTCACACTTGGTAATGCAGCCGTGTCATGGAAATCCTCGAGGCAAACATGTATTGCCCGGTCTACTATGGAATCAGAGTTCATAGCGTTAGACAAAACAGCGGAAGAAGCAGAATGGCTTAGACACTTCCTGGAGGATATTCCTAGTTGGCCCAAACCGGTGCCAGCGATAAGCATACATTGTGACAGCCAATCGGCTATTGGGAGAGCCCAAAATACAATGTATAATGGTAAGTCTCGACACATACGTCGGAGACATAATACCATACGTCAACTGCTCTCAAGTGGCATAATAACGATCGATTATGTCAGGTCGAAGGAAAACCTAGCGGATCCACTAACTAAAGGTTTACCTCGAGAGCAAGTTGAGAAGTCATCGAGGGGAATGGGCTTGAAGCCTATAATCTAAGAATTGCCACTGTGGAAACCCAACCTAGTTGACTGGAGATCCCAAGATCTAGGTTCAAAAGGGACAACAGAAACTTTGTGCAATTCAAAACGAGCACTGAAGAGTTTCGTACTCTTTCCCATTCCGTGTATGACGCTGAGTGCTGTCTGTCATTGGTTAGGATAAGCTAAGGCTTTTAATGATCACTATATTAGGAGATGAGTCCTAATGGGGGTAAAGACAGATTACCTCTTCATAGTAGATCACCTATTTCAAGTAAGAAGTGAGGCCGCTTCCATGGGAATCTTTAAAGGCGGGTTACCCTAAAGTACTTGATGAATCCAGGACCGTTGTTCAGGGCCAAAATGAACACAACCGTAGAACGGGAAAATGGTCGAATCAAAGCTGTGTGTTGGCAATTGTCTTGGTTTACACCAACGGCAGAACAGTTCAAGACTATGGGTCACTGGTTTGCCAAGTAAATCCGATTGTCATTCACTAGGAAAGGTTCAAGGCGAAAGCTACCTATTTCGATGCAGCTTTGGCTCACGGTATCTCTCTCACGTGTCTGAATGAATAATTGAAGAATTGTGGGGGATTGTTGTAAATTCTTCATTTATAAAGGGCTTTTATGTTTTGTATGGGAGAGGGGTGGTTACTAACCATGAAGGGTTACAACCCCACCCAATGGGTGCCCCTTTTGGCACCCCTCCATGCCTTATAAAAGAAGGCTTTACCCTCCAATTTGGGGGTGGGGTTGGGAAATTTGGCAGAAAAGACTAGACATAAAAAAAAATCCTGCATTCTGACACTTGTTTTCCCTTGTTTTGAGAAGAGATCCACATCTTCCTTGTTCGAACACTTGTCAAGGAGTGCACCTTGGACAAGAAGCATCCAAGTTATCCTGGGAGAACGTTGGCCAATTCGGATCCGTAGAGCACCTGTGACGGGGCAATAAGTTCTTAAGGACAGAGAACTTCTCGACTTGGACAATCTCAGTAACATCTGAATTTCTTATTAGTCCTTATATTGTTTTGGGTTTAGGGTTTTGCATATAGATTTTGCTGTGAATTGATATGTTGTTTGCATGTTAAATTACTGTTTGATTACACTAAATTATACCAACAAGGCTTTGTCAGTTTCATCTGATAATTCTTCTTGAGGTAACTGTCTCGTTTGATCTGTCAGTCTATGAATGAATTCTGATTGTCTCTGAATACTTTCAAATTGATTCTGGCATGTTTCAAGCATTGTATCCAACTTTTTGTCTTGTTTCTTGACCCAATCTTTGAGATGTCAATCATCTGATCTTCATCTGATGGTTCTGATTGTTGATGGAAATCATAGGTGGATGGTGGATAAGATGGAAAATGTGATGGTTCTTCGTACCTTGAATGATTCTGATAATTCTGCCACTCTAAAAAGTATATGCATTGATCGCTCTCGGGTGGTTTCCATCACAAATCACACATCTCCCCATTTCGTTCTGATGAGCAAATGTAATAGTGCTTGGTTCTGGCATCCAGTGATAGTCATTGGGCTGCACAACAGGTCTCAGAAAACCGGACCGTTGCTCCCAGATGTGGGGTGTATCTTCTTGTAAGGTTCGTAATCTCTCAATCTCCCAGTAATGTTCCATTTTTCAACCACCTGAAAACAAAAGAAAGAGATAAAAATTACAGATAAAAATAAAGAAAATTAGATACAAGTAAATTAGATAGCTTCAAAATTAACAACTCAAGAAAAATAAGTCACTGGCAACGGCGCCAAAAACTTGACCGGTGCAAACACACGCGTATAACGCAAGAGCACGTATCGTTCAAGTAGTATACAAATATCGATCCCACGGGACTTAATTCCTACCGTTGTTATTAATTATTGAATCTATTTATTTACAGATATCTAATTGAGGGTGAAGAGAATGATTGTTTGATTGGTTGAAAGTGGTTTTACAAAATAAATAAAAATAAATAAAAAGACAAAAGAAAATACTAAGGAAAATAACAAAGACACAAAGATCTAGGGTTGTGAATCCTTCTAATATCTCTTAAAAGATGAAGTGATTATTTTATGCTTGTTGTGTAATAAATCAGTTTACTAACCTGGAACACTAAATTATGCAAAAGCCTATGTCGATGGTCAGACGCAAATACCCAGTTTAACCCAATTGAACCATATGTCTATGTCAACCAAATTATCTAGATTCATTAAGTTTAAGTTCCAATTATGGCTACCCCCGCCCGGCAGGTATATGTCTATCCTGTAAGGAAATCTATTAAAGGGTTATTTATCCTCAATGAAGATCGTGAGCTATTTAGTCTAAGGCTGAAACCTAAAATCTCTATGTCTAGTTCATTTTAGATTTACCACATCAATCTTATTGGTGATCAGACAACAAGAAGCATTAAGCTTAAGACTTAATAAGTAAACCTTTAAATTACCCAAACTATAAAATAACCCCTTATAAACCGGTGATATTAGAATCCATCACAACCCCTAGATAACTAACACATAACTAGGGCTAGTAAGAACTTAAAAGTAAAAGACATAAAGTAAAAATACTGAAAAGTAAAAGACATAAAGTGATAATATATAAATTTGTAATAATATTACCAACCGACCAATCTGGCGGTATCCTTTATTAGTCAGGTTTAAACCAGATTAAAATGAATTACCAACCGACCAATCTGGCGGTATCCTTTTTTAAGTCAACATTTTAAATAGTGAATATATTATTTTTAAGGGAGATTAATCTAAATAGTAACAGTAAAAGAATTACCTTTCACCTTAGTTAGGGAAGTTACCTCCTCATGGTGAATAATAAAAACTGTGAAAAGTAAAAAAGTAAATTACTATATTAACAAAACGTAATTAAAATTATTACAAAACTAAAAATTAAAAACTAAAAAACTAAAAAAAAAAACTAAAAGAATCTAGAGAGAGAAACTCTCTCTTTAGATAGAATAGAAGAGAGAGAGTGGGATAATGAATTCTGAAATCTCGAGCTCAATTTATAGGCCTCAGTAGGCTTCCAGCGTCGCGACGCCAAGGACTCTGGCGTCGCTACGCCAGATTTTGTCAATGTAGCACGCTCTGGTTCGCCGGTTTGAAGATTCTGGATAAGCTGATAAGGTGACACGTGGCGAGGTGGTTAGGCTTCAATTATTGTGACACGTGGTGGCTTCTGATTGGTCGATGAGATTTTTATCCACCACGTGTCAGATAAGGATTAGATACTCAATGATTGATGCTGACGTGGCACTGACGTGGCGGTGATGTGGCGACACGTGGGAAAGAGACTGTCGGCACCGTAGGATTGCGACACGTGGCACTTCCTGATTGACTGATGATGACGTGGCGGTGAGGTGGCAATGTTGACTTGTTGACTTGCTGACGTAGCTGATGACATGGAAATGACCTGGGAGTGACACGTGGCGATGGCGACTGTCGGCACCGTAGGATGCTGACACGTGGCACGGCGCATGTTAGCAAATCGGTTGTGATGGTGACACGTGTCACGGCGCACGTTAGCAAAGTCAAACTTTTCTCAGATTATGATTTGTGGACCCGGCGCACGTTAGCACTGTTCGGCGCATATTAGACGTCGCGACGCGGGAATTTACCAAAATATCATTTTCGTCCAATTTTCACTGTTTTGGCCCAAATCACCTCCAGAATGTCCTGAAACTTTATTTATCTACAAAATAACACAAAACACATCAAAACGTTCACAAAACTCAAGAAACTATACAAAATATTATGTTAAATGAGTGGGAAATAGTGATAGTTTTACCACTCATCACTAATGTACCCCTAATAACGGTAATAAAACGGTTATATTTAGGGGCATTTTTGGTATCAAAAAAAAATCTAAAATTCTATAAATAGGATTCATTTTTCATAATTTCATCACACCAAATTCTCAACTCTCTCATTTTCTATAATTCTCTTATTCTCAATCTTACTTCAATACAATTATCTTATAATCTTATATTCTTATTCTCAATCTCAATTCATTTAGTTGTTAATTTGTTATCATTCGCATCGCAATTATTCAATTTTCTTATTTTTCTTCCTAATTTCTCAAACGAAAAATGGCAAGCTCATCTGAATATCTGAGAACATAATGTCAAATATGCCAACCCAAGAGAGCGGCCCTAGTGTCAGTGCACAATCACGGAGAAGAGAAGTTAAGGCTCGGTCCTCGGATATTTTCAAAATTCATTTTACTTTGGAACGCCTAGAAGATGGTTCACAACGAGCAATTTGCAACTATTGTGGGGTTATCTATAAATTTTCTGGTGGATACGGCAATATGATCAAGCACATGGAAAAACATCATCCGGTTGAATTTGGAGTGACCATTGGCAAACACACTTATACATGGGTGTGACTTGTCATTGGATTGATGCATCATTTACCATGCAAAAAAGACTTATTGCATTTAGAGTTTTTGATGACCCACATACTGCACATAATATTTATAGAATGATGAAGGTAATTTTTGATGAATATGGTTTAGTAGAAAAAATTTTAACAATTGGATTTGATAATGCATCTGTAAATACTGCATCTATTCATGATTTAAAATTCTTATGTGAACCAAATTTAGGGGGTCGATTTTTTCATATTCGTTGTACATGCTATGTCCTTAACATATGTGTGCAAGACGGACTAAAATTATTATCATCTTTCCTTGATCCAATTAAAACGGCATTTAACTGTATTTGGTCATATTCTCAAGTTAGGAGAGAATGGACCAAGTTTTGTAAAATAAATGGTATTAAACCGATTAAATTTTCAAGAGATGTTCCAACACGTTGGAATTCTACTTATTTTCTTTTATGTCAAGCATTTCAATACAAAGATGCATTATGTAGTTTTTTTTCTCAACATGTTCAAAATATCACACTTTATCCTAGTCAATGGGATATTTGTGAAATTTTTTTAGATATTTTAAGAGTTTTTAATGATGCTACTTTAGTTTTTAGCGGTGTTTATTATCCTACAGCACATTTATTTCTTCTTGAGAGTTTGAATATTGTTGGCACTCTCGATGAACATGTTGACAGTGACGACCCTAATGATATTGTTTTGCTCGAAGCCATTACTGCTATGAAGGTAAAATGATTGAATTATTTTAGAGAAATTCATTTACTTTATCTTATTGTTACTGTTTTTGATCCTAGATTTAAATTAGAAGGTTTGAATGGTGGTTTACAAGCTTACTATGGTTATTTAGGAATATTAGATGATGTTGATATTACGAGCATAATGAAGAAATTAAGAAGTGATTTAATTATTTTATTTAATGATTATATTGTAAGATATAACTTAGGAACATTATGTCAATCTAGTAGTAGCGAACCGGTAATTCAAACAAGACTTAGCGCAGTGGATCGTTGGTTATTGCAACGAAATAAAAAATCTAGGGATACGACAACAACTAATAACCTTGAATTAGATAATTATTTATCTACAAATTTTGAGTTTTCTAATGAAAGTTTATGCAGTAAAAATTTTAAAATCCTTGAATGGTGGAACCGGCATCAAAATATATATCATGTTTTATCTATTATTGCTAAAGAGATATTGGCAGCACCTATTTCCACTGTTGCGGTTGAGCAAGCCTTCAGCTTGGGAGGTAATATATTGGAAGCTAGGCGATCTCCATTACATCCAAGCACTCTAGAAGCAACAGCTTGTGTGGATGATTGGACTCGAGCTGATCTGAGACAACAAGAAGATGCCCCCGATGATTTTGAAGATTTGTTCGATAATGCTTCTGCAACAAGTGCAAGCGGAACCGGAGCCGAAGGATCAACTGATAATGATGATTGATAATTGTAAAATTATAATTTACAAAGGGGATATGTCTAAAACTTGTAATGGAACTACGTGAGCTTTGATTCCTCTCACCCTTGGAGGATACGTAGGCAACTTAAATTTTTAAAAATTTAAGCTCAAGCTCTTCAATGTAATAAATTTTTTTTATTTATAAAATTAATCTCATTTATTTTAATTAATTTTCAAAAAAAAAAAAAATTTATGTGAACCGAACCGGAACCGAACCGTTCGGTTCCGGTTCGGTTCGGTGTTTCGGTTCCACACTTGTGGAACCGGAAACCGGCCGGTTCGGTTCGGTTCCGAACCGCCGGCCGGGTCTAACAGCCATGATGAACTCCTCGCAAGTAGCTTTTAGGCTTTTCTCCAATTCCTGAAAGTATGTATCAGAAATAAAGGAGGAACTTGAAAAGGATACTTCTTTGATGTGCCTACAGCATCTTCAATGGAATTTGAAATGATAAGCAAACTGATCAAAGTTTGCTTATTTATGGCAGATTTTGATTTGTTAATGGAAATCAAAACCCAATACTGATTGATGAAAAGGGAAGAAGCATCAATGGTACCGTCAGTTTTTACCAATCAATTTCCACAACTACAGGAGGGAAAAATGGGGAAAAGGATACGAACATGATTTAAAACTTTGTTCTATCTTCTAGGGCATAAAAATTGTCACATGTATATCGGTCAAAGTGAACACTAAAAAGTGCACATTTATTAAAAGAAAAATCAATTATTTTACACTTGTAGTTTTATTTATCTCTTTAATTTAGCATAATAATTAACTTTATATTTTATATATTTTTATTATCATTTTTATCTTTTATGTAGGTGAAATAATACTTTGGATGCATATCTAGAAAAATGGACTTGACATTTGGATTTTGGAGGTCAGAAATTTAATAGGATGTTATAACAGTGTACAACTTCGGAAATTCCAACCTTGTGTAATGTTCGTATTTTGGCCATAATTTTTTACTCCGATATTGGATTAAGGTGATTCAAGTTTCAGATGAATTAAGACTTAAAGATCTACAACTTTGATGTTCATAAGATTTTCGAATTCTGAATTTTTCAAGACCAAAATTGATGAAAATCCAAAATATATTATATGTAATATTTAAAAACAAAAACAAGATGAAGAAAAATATAAAAGGTGGGTGGATGTCAATTCCCACCAATTTTACAATGGGAGGGTGCTGAGCAGCACCTTAAGAAATCAACCCGGATTCCATAGTTTTTTCTGAAAATTTGTGGAGTTCAGCTCTTGTATGTTTTATTTTTAAAAGCTTTCTTGTAATTTCTTTTATTTCAGTAATAAAATTATGTGTGTTTTTATTAAAATATGAATAACTAATTTCTTTTTACTGGGGTAAAGTGGGAATTTTTTAATATCAAAATTTAAATTAATTTCACTTATATTATAATATATAAATTATAATCTAATGATTAATATTTAATTTAATTCTGGATTAATTATGGACAAACTTTGTTACCGCCTATATGACTGGTTTTATTTATTTGGCATAATTGAATACCTAACTGGACTTGTTATAGATAAAAATTATCACCGTCTTCATGACTGCTTTTATATGTTTTGACATAATTAATTCCTAAAATAAATCGAGAATTGTAAGCTTCAGAAGAGCTCTTAAGAATTGGGGGTACTTTTAAAAGTTTACAAAAATGTTACACGGTTGTGACAGATCATGCACTTGCAGGTCCAAAAATACATACAAGATTACACGGGGAATTTCAAAAACTTTCCAAAAGTTTTTGAAATACAATGAGCTCAAGCAAAGGAAAAAATGATCAGTCCTTGACATCAGTAACACCTTCGCCGGAAATCTGAAATCGAGCTTCAGCTTCAGCCAGACACGGAGAACTAATTACTTTACATATGCGCTCTTCGCCTCTTCCCTTCCGAACAGCAAGCCTGTTAGTAAATATAGAGTTAGTCATTCTCAATGAATTCAGAGGGCACGGTGGTGAGATGAAAAAGAGAGGAGACGTATATTAGACCTCGTTGTAGAAGCATGAGCCATGATGTTGCCTCCGATAGGCTTATTTTGGGGTCCAGCGAAGATTGCAGAACCATCCACTTGTGCAACTACTTGATTTGTGATAACAACCGCCACACCAAACTATAATCACAGATAATGCGAAGGAAATTTTGCTGAATAATAATGTATATACCAATGATACACACAAATTCAATCTTCAAATTCTTAACCGGAGTTAAAAGGTGAGTATAATATATGAGGATACAAGCCTACCTCATCTGCTAACTTCTGAAGACTTCTGAGGAATTTCGCAAGATGCATTTGACGGGCTGAGAGTTCTCCCCTTCCAGAAAAATCTGTTCTATACAAAGCAGTAGCACTATCCACTATCATCAGAGCAAACCTGTAGAAATAAAACCGATTCAATAATTAGTTTTAGCCCACAAAGCCTTTATCGACCCCACACAAACAAATAAGCTGCTTGTGTGTAGATCAGCAAATCTTGTTGTGTTTATTGTGTTGTGAAACCAGTAAAAATAATCGCTACTCGGTAAATGAAAATTGTAATTCACGGAATTCAATGAATATAAAAAGAGACCATATAAGACATAGGAATGGAACCTTTTTTATTTTCATTTCAGTCAGTAATGTCAATGTCAAACGAGAGATATGTTACAGAAAGCAAACAATTATACCTAGTTTCCACCATCATTGATGCTGCTTCAAGCAAAAGTCGTGACTGGTGATCAGTATTATATGCCCTAGCATAGGCAACGTTCTCCAAGACATCAGCACCATTTAGTCCAAACCTGCAGCGTTAAACAGTATTCAATATTGATCCACTTATTGCAGAGCAACATATATCTCAAGGAAACCATGTAACACCTGTCTGCTATTTGTAAGAGTCTCTGTGGCCTGAAAGTGCCCTCGGCATCAATGTACATTGCCTTTCCCTCACCACCTCCTTGATCTAATGGAAGCTGAAATATCAAAGTGCATTAGAAGTACGTCTTCAATAAGAAATTCACTCTCACTCTCACTCTGATATAAGTGAGAAATCAATATATACTAATGTAGGGGTCTGCCTAGCTATAGGGAGATCTCAGCTACCAAATATTATAATCCCACTCAGTGAAAATGAACTTCTTGCGTAGCGAGAAAACCAGAGCAGTGCAGAGCATGTTATTGGCAAAGATTGCTCCAATTACTCCTCTAACACGGTTGACTTCTCACATCATTTTGAGTTCTAAGGTATCCCCTTGGACTTGAGACCTCTTGCTTGCAAGAATTAAGCCAACTGCGCTATCCTCTGGGGATACATCATTTTGAGTCATTATTAGTGCATAAAAATCTACTTCACATGGCAGTAATTATGTTATATCCTAATACCAAACCAATAAAATGAAAAAGAAAAAGAAAAGCCTTACTTGGCATGTAACACATAATGTGTGACATAACTGAGTCTTTCCAGATCGGAACTCACCATATATCTCAGTAATAGATCCCGTCTCAATTCCTCCTGGCAGTAAATAACCACATGAGACTCCAAGAAGACAGAACATGTGTTGATCAATGCAATACTATTTCTCGTTTCTTAATTGGTCAAAACAATACTCCAATTCCAAAAGACATTGGTGTTAAATCAATGAAATAGTTAAACACAAGCAGTGACATGCCTTCCAAAATTTTGTCAAGCTCTCTTGATCCAGATGTTATCTGAATTATCTCAAGCCTCTGGGCATGTAGTTGGCCAGCGCTGGTGAAACCCAGAGGCACTAGTTTGGAAACTGCCAGGAAACAAACACTTCAAGTTCTTTCACGAATGATAGTAAATGCTATTGACAAGAATGAGCTGAAAACAAAAAGTTAGTGTGGAAAAGGCATGCCTGCTTCGATGATTTTGTCAACTTTTGCTTCACTGATTCCTTTAATTTGCAGAAGTTCTTTCCTGGGGGAGTAAGCAACAGATTCAACTGTACAAAGACCTGCATCCTTCAGCTTCTTTACATCAAGAGCAGCAATGCCTGACACCTTGTGTTACGCATTTAAGAGAACAAAAAAAGTTACTAACCTTACAATCATATATGTTCAATAATTTTAAAAGAAATATCAAAACAGCCCAAAACAAATCAAAAATAGTTATCTGATCTTTTTAGAGATCATTAAAACCACCAGTCAGCTGACATTGTACATTTTAGACAGTTTTTAAGTGGTTGTAGATTTGCTATATATGCAGCCCTCTCTGACATTGTAGCTTCTAGTCAGCTAAAACCCCGAGTCCCTCACCCCGACCCCGACCCCTTTTCCCAGTTGACGGGGAAAGAACTCATCCAGGTATAATCCTCATCAATTGTAATTAATTAAAGAACATGAGATTGAGAAAGCTGAACCAGCATTTTTGGTTTGGAATCTTGAAAACATGATAAGAAGTCCTAACAAAAACCGCTTTTTTGATAAACATAGCTAGTTCATTAAATTGATCAAGAATCCTGATAAAGAACACTATTAATCATTTATCCATCTTGGAGAACTAATTTGATAACCCTAGCCAAAGAGTGAAAGCCATGCTTGAAGGCCATCCCTCAAAGAGTGAAAATTTTATAAAGAAAAAAAACACATTCAATTTTAGGATATTGAACAACATTTAAAATAATTTAAACCCTAAAATTTGATAAAAGGAACAGCTTTTCTTCACATTCAAGGGAGTGACAGTAAATCGATCAAGACAGATGATAAAACCACCTTTTTAGCAAAATGAAAAGAACCCAATTGAATTACATAATCAATAACAACAGTCTCAAGTGATTCCAACAAATAAACATTTTTCATTAAAAGAAAAAGGAAAAATAAACTACACCCATTTCAATAAAGCTAACAAATTACATTCTTGGCAAAAGTAGGAGAACCCCATTTGAGATTTAACCCTAAATTGAGCCCTATTACTGAATAATTCGAGAAAATCACGAAGATTATTATGGTTTTTAATGTTGATACCTGAAGCTGTTCAATGGGGAATGGGCCATGTTGCATCTCTTCAAGTTCCTCTTGTTGTTGCTGTTGTTGTTGTTGTTGTTGTGCCATATTTCGATTCCTCTGTTGCTCCGTTGTGTCTCTAAACTTGAGAGATTTTTGTTGAAAGCTTGAACTTGAACCCTAGACGGAGAAATGGAGAAGCTGATGACAAGAACGATGGAGGGAAACGAATAGGATGATAATTCGAAAAGAGAGCGCCAAAATAATAAAGCACAGTGGCTTACACCACAAGCTTGTGACTTTAATGGGCTTCTGGCCCAAAAATTTAATCTTCTAAGCTCACCTCCTTCTTTACTACGAACACCGTGAATTGGGTGAGATGGACGCCCCATCCATAATATTTTGACAAATATATATATATATACTAGTTTTTGATCGTGCCTACGTTACAGTATTTGGCCCGTGCCTACGACACAGTGTTACAGAATTAAATGATTTTATTTTTTAATTAAATGATTTTATTTTAACTTTCTATTTTTTTAATTTGAAAATTTGAAAATTTTTTACCATTTCCATCAATCAATTCACTTTCTTTCCTCCAATTACCAATGAAATGATTTGGGCCATCAATTAAGCCACATAAAGAGAGTCGTTGGATACACTCTCTTTCCTCCAACACCATTCTCATTTATTATTATTATTATTATTATTATTATTATATTATTATATTATTATTATTATTATTATTATTATATATATCCAAAGCCAAGCATCTTACTATAGCCATGTGAAGAAAGCATTCAAAGCCACCCAAAGCACGAAAAGCAGAAGCATCTTACTGTTTAAGCATTCAAAGCAAAGCATCTTACTATACCCATGTGAGGAAAACATTCAAAGCCATGCGGAAAATTATGACAAACCCATGTGAAGAAAGCATCCAAAGCCAAACATCTTACTATAGCCATGTGAAGAAAGCATTCAAAGTCACCCAAAGCACGAAAAGCATAAGCATCTTACTGTTTTTAATAATTGTAGTTTGTAATAGTTGTTGGATGTTGGGTATATAGTTCCCATTCACCTTCAGTTGAAGGCATCCGTTGTTTTTAGAATCATCTTTGAATTTCTCTCCTTTCAAACTTTCTCTTTAGTCTAACTTTCATTTTGTTCTTCAAAGAAAATGTAAGCATTTGTTTCAGAGTATATGTAAAAGCTGTGTATGTTTATTTAGAAGTAATTATTAAAGCATGCTTGCAGACTGATCACTATATCAGTTCTGCCGTTTAAATTGTTACTACTCCTCTGAGGCATAGAGACCAGATCTCTCCCCTCAGTTGTATTTTCTCTTCTCCCTCCTTCTTCAGAGCACCATTTCTGGGAACCAGATCTGGTACTGTGTTTGTTACCCCCAGCCTTATTAAAATCTGAACATTGTGCATTTTCATAAGCATCATTGTATTCATAGGATCCTGTCTTGTATGGTATCATAATGGGCTTTGAAAAGGGTCAAACAGGATTTTGCATTATGGGTTAGGATATCTGGGCTTGGTCCATAATAGTTCCATCAATGTTGGAACCAGTTTGGAAGGCTTTCAACATTTATTTTGGAATTAAAGAAAAATAACCATGAATGACTTTTTTTTGGATTTTGAACTAGGAAGGTATTGAACCACGCTTGTTGGTAATCTCAATAAGAGTAGGATAGGCTGTGGTTTAATCTATTTTGGAAATTGGCAGGGAAAAATTTAGGGTTATGAAGGGGTTCTCCCCATTGTTTAGGAGAAATGACTTTAAGGATAGTGGTCGTAGAATATGCAGGCTCAGAATGGGCATCTGAAAGGAAAAAGTGTTTGAATTTCACAGATTCTGTGAAATCAAGAATGTCTTGATAAAAGGATTGAAGTTTTGACAAATCCCAAGGTTTGAAAAACCAACCATTTGGAAAAAACTTTGAAAGAGTAATAAATGGATCAGGATTATAAAACCCATCTTCAACACTCAAAAATTTTGGTGATAGGTTTTATTATGCCAATCCGATTTTTGTGAAGGCTTTTGAGAAATAATTTGGGAAGATGAACTTCCACTTAAAACAACTTCTTTTTGGGTTTTTGGAAAAGTAATTTCTTTGGAAGAAGACTTTTAAAATTCTTGACTTTTTGAAAAAGTTTGTAAGGCAAGAAGGAGTTCAGGAGATTATATATATATATATATATAAAGTTTAGAATTAACCAATCACAATAGATGGAGAAAATTACTAACACACACATGACATGTATTTATTTGACAAGTCTATTGGATATATCTCATATAAATTTCAATGTTTTGAGAACCGATGATTTAAAAGGTTCAATGGGTCAATGATTCGACCGATTGAATCGTTTTCGAAAAAATTAATAGAACCGACCTACGTTATAAATAATTTATTTAATTAAAAATTATAAAAAAATATTCAATTTAGTTTTAGTTTTTTTTAAAAGAAAATTGAATCGGAATGGTCTGGTTTATCGGTTTTGATCAATTTTTATATGATTTGATGAGTTTTTACCACTCGATTTTTAGCACTTGACTGGACCGGACTCACGGTCGGATCTCGGTTCGACTGTTCTGATCGGTCGATCCGATTTTCAAAACATTGATAAATTTTTCTCTTTAAGAAAAGTATACATGGGTGCATTGGATTAAATCACCTCAACTCACAACAGTGCGGGTTGGGATTATTACAACTAGACCCGGCCGGCGGTTCGGTTCCGGTTCGGAACCGAACCGAACCGGCCGGTTTCCGGTTCCACAAGTGTGGAACCGGAACCGAACCGGTTAAATCCGGTTCGGTTCCGGTTCCACACTTAAGTGGAACCGGAACCGAAAACCGAACCGGAACCGAACCTTTCGGTTCCGTTCGGTTCGGTTAAATATTTTTTTTTTTTTTTTTGATTAATTAAATAAAAAAAAATGAGATTAAATTTAAAAAAAAAAAAATTTTATTACATTGAAGAGCTTGAGCTTAAATTTTTAAATATTTAAGTTGCCTACGTATCCTCCAAGGGTGAGAGGAATCAAAGCTCACGTAGTTCCATTACAAGTTTTAGTCTTTTAGACATATCCCCTTTTGTAAATTATAATTTTACAATTATCAATCATCATTATCGGTTGATCCTTCGGCTCCGGTTCCGCTTGCACTTGTTGCAGAAGCATTATCGAACAAATCTTCACAATCATCGGGGGCATCTTCTTGTTGTCTCAGATCAGCTCGAGTCCAATCATCCACACAAGCTGTTGCTTCTAGAGTGCTTGGATGTAATGAAGATCGCCTAGCTTCCAATATATTACCTCCCAAGCTGAAGGCTTGCTCAACCGCAACGGTGGAAATAGGTGCTGCCAAGATCTCTTTAGCAATAATAGATAAAACAGGATATATATTTTGATGCCGGTTCCACCATTCAAGGATTTTAAAATTTTTACTGCATAAACTTTCATTAGAAAACTCAAAATTTGTAGATAAATAATTATCTAATTCAGGGTTATTAGTTGTCGTATCCCTAGCTTTTTTATTTCGTTGCAATAACCAACGATCCCCTGCGCTAAGTCTTGTTTGAATTACCGGTTCGCTACTACTAGATTGACCTAATGTTCCTAAGTTATATCTTACAATATAATCATTAAATAACTCAATTAAATCATTTCTTAATTTCGTCATTAATCTAGTAATGTCAATTTCATCTAATATTCCTAAATAACCATAATAAGCTTGTAAAGCACCACTCAAACCTTCTAATTTAAATCTAGGATCAAAAACAGCAGCAATAAGATAAAGTAAAGGAATTTCTTTAAAATAGTTTAACCATTTTAGCTTCATAACAGTAATGGCTTCTAACAAAACAATATCATTAGGATCGCTACTGTCAACATGCTCATCGAGAGTGCCAACAATATTAAACTCTCAAGAAGAAATAAATGTGCTGTAGGATAATAAACGCCGCTAAAAACTAAAGTAGCATCATTAAAAACTTTTAAAATATCTAAAATTTTTCACAAATATCCCATTGACTAGGATAAAGTGTGATATTTTGAACATGTTGAGAAAAAAAACTACATAATGCATCTTTGTATTGAAATGCTTGACATAAAAGAAAATAAGTAGAATTCCAACGTGTTGGAACATCTCTTGAAAATTTAATCGGTTTAATACCATTTATTTTACAAAACTTGGTCCATTCTCTCCTAATTTGAGAATATGACCAAATACAGTTAAGTGCCGTTTTAATTGGATCAAGGAAAGGTGATAATAATTTTAGACCGTCTTGCACACATAAGTTGAGGACATGACATGTACAACGAATATGAAAAAACCGACCCCCTAAATTTGGTTGACATATTTCTTTTAAATCATTGATGGATGCAGTATTTGCAGATGCATTATCAAATCCAATTGTTAAAATTTTTTCTCCTAAACCATATTCATCAAAAATTACCTTCATCATTCTATAAATATTATGTGCAGTATGTTGGTCATCAAAAACTCTAAATGCAATTAGTCGTTTTTGCATGGTAAATGATGCATCAATCCAATGACAAGTCACACCCATGTATGAATGTGTTGCCAATGATCACTCCAAATATCAGAACATACAGAAATACGACCTTTCATCTCTTTAAATATTTCATTTAAAATAATTTTACCATCTTTGTATAATTTAAAAATATGACGTTTTGTTGTGTTTCGAGTCATTCTACATGCAGAAGGGTTTAAAGCATTATGCACGTAATTAGTAAAATGAAGAAGTTTTCACCAAAGCTTAAAGAAAGATGTGCCATACATGTTAATTTCGCAAATTCTTCTCTATTTTTTGCATCAGAATATTTAAATAAATCTACACTACTCGTACCTCTACTAGATGATGCGTACCTGGCCATTTGAGTCTGCGTCGTATCAATGCCAAATTCAACCGGATGATGTGTTTCTCCATGTGCTTGATCATATTTCCGTATCCACCAGAAAATTTATAGATAACCCCACAATAGTTGCAAATTGCTCGTTGTGAACCATCGTCTAGGCGTTCCAAATTAAAATGAATTTTGAAAATATCGGATGACCGAGCCTTAACTTCTCTTCTCTGTGATTGTGCACTGACACTGGGGCCGCTCTCTTGGGTCGGCATATTTGACATTATGTTCTCGGATGAGCTTGCCATTTGAATAATTGCGATGCGAATGCCGAATGTGATAACAAATTAATTAACAACTAAAATAAGAGAATTGTATTGAAGTAAGATTGAGAATAAGAGATTTATAGAAAATGAGAAATTGGTGTGATGAAATTATGAAAAATGAATCCTATTTATAGAATTTTAGAATTTTTTTGATACCAAAAATGCCCCTAAATATAACCGTTTTATTACCGTTATTAGGGGTACATTAGTAATTTTTATTTTATATAATAAAATTTTTTTTATATTTTATTTATTTTAATTTTTTTGGCAGGGAGCCGTTTGGCAGGGAGCCAAACGGCTCCCTGCATCCCCCAACGGCAGTAGCCGTTGGGGGAATAACTAATAAGGCCCCCAACGGCTACTAGCCGTTGGGGGCCTTAGGGTTCCTGTTGGAACCCTACGGTTCCAACAGGAACCCGACGGTTCCAACCGGAACCGAACGGTTCCGGTTGGAACCGTCCGAACCGGTGGAACCGTACGGTTCCACCGGTTCGGACCGGTTCGAGTTGGGGTGGAACCCCAACCGAACCGGTCCCATTCCGGTTCGGTTCCGGAACCGGAACCGGAACCGGTTGGAACCGGAACCTTCCGGTTCCAACGGTTCGGTTCCGGTTCGGTTCCGGTTCCGAACCGGAACCGTGGCCGGGTCTAATTACAACCAACCCGACAGAAACAAAACCCATAGGGTCGTGGGTGACCTGCAAATTGGGTTGTGTGGATTGATATATTATTATTTGTAAAAAAAATTAATTAAAAAATCAATCATATACATATAAAATGATAAATAAATGTATAAAAATGAGAAAAAAAAATATTAAAATATAAAATTAAATGAAAACGTATTAAAAATATCATATGAATTAAAATTAAATAATAATAAAATATGAGATTGCTTTGAAAAATTTCCAACCCGCATGGATCACGTGTTGACCCGCAATTCGGGTCGAGTTTACACACTCCTACAAAGAAATAACTTCACCCTTATTTATAAAATATGATAAATCAGGGATCTGTATGATAATATCCCATTGAAGCTTATACCGGTCCGTAAAAGCTTTTGGACCAGACACCAAGCTAGGCCGACGGCCCAATTAAGCTCATATCTTGTTACGTTTTAAAAAAATCACTTTAATTTTTTTCCCCAATGAATCTCATAATATTCAGTTATTTTTTCTTTTAATATTATTTACAATTTTACTAATATTGCCACTAAAATTTTATAAAGATCATCATTAATTACAACAATTTCTAATGTCCGAAATTTGATGAGAGTTCAATCAAACTCAAATATTTTTAAAATATATTAATTTTGATTAGAAATTTTTAAAGTGTATTAATTTCCACAAAATCAATGGTGGAAATTGATATAAAGCTAGAGATTTTTTTATTACTTTAAAAATATTATGATTTAATTAAATTTCTCCAAATTTCAAGTGGAATAATGATAACTTGCCCCACAATAATCATGAGTATAGTCCCCAAAAAAAAAAAAGCTTCAAAATTAAAGAAATTTACCTTTGATCGAATGGTTCTTAGTTCTCATTTCTCTAATTTGATGGAAATGGATCAAACAATATTCATATTTTTTAAGGAAATTATCTAAATGGCTTAAACAATGTTTTACACGAAATCTTTCCAACGTGTTCACTTTTCTATGAGGTGAAAAACAAATAATTTTTCATAAATTTTAAAGCATAGATGAAAATGAGAACAAATTCAAAGTTTTCGTGGTAAATGATACTTAGACTATTTATCATGTAGAAAAATGATAATTTTCCTATTTTTTATACTTCATAAATCTACTAATTATATTAACCGTGAAATATTCAGCTTAAAATACTAAAATTACAAAATAAATCCGAATTATCTCATTCTAAACTCCATATAAAGCTCATGTTGATTAATGATACGACATCGTATCACCTTATGGATAACGGTCCTTAATTAGGGTATATCAAATTGCATGCTCATTGCTCAACCACTAATATTTCAATAACTGACATCCATAATTGATTTTAAGCATCACCCACCCACTTCACTAGCTTTAATGTTGAACAAATTCAGGGGTACACTTCTTGTAAGAGCCTGGGACAACCGGTGGTTTTACCTGCGCCGCAGCCCAGAATGAGTGGTTTGGTGGCGGGGTTTCCATCGTTTCCAAAAAAAAAAAAAAAAAAAAACTAATTAATTAGTGATTACACTTATTATTATTGTTAGATTTCAAGTTATTAGTTGCTTCATAAAGTTGATGATTGGAAGTTTGATTAAAAGCTCTTTTTGATAAGAGCATCTCATTACAATATCGACATCGGATTGCAACTGAGAAATATAATATTGACTTCGATATCATTTGTTACAAATTCATGTATATAATTCATTATTATAATCTAACTTATAAGAAGAGAGCGAGCATGTGGGCTTAATAAACCCTAACTAATCCTATATTTAATCAACGTGAGATAAATATATCATAACATCATTCTACATGTCTCATACATAATATAAAATATTTTATTATATAAATAATACAGTATCAATTAGTTGGTATTTACGAACATAATTTTTTTCTTTTAAATATAATGAGTATAGTCACTGGAAAATTAATTAGAATAAAAAATATGAAGTTTTGTTGGAGATTAAAATTCTTTCTTATTCTCTAAAATTAAAATAATACATGAATTTTTTGGCTCATTGGAAATATTTTAAGCTATCGAAAATTTTAATTGGTGCAGCAAAAAAGTGGATGAAGAGACTTTAATAATAAAATTAAAATTAAAAACAAAATATGATAATAATTATTCAATGTAATATAGGCACTAATGCTATGGTTCAATGAGAATTGACAACTAAGGGACCAAACCATGTGATCCATGCAAGCATGTAATGATAATTCAAGTTGATTTTTTTCAATATTATTAAGAGTGTTGATTTTATAATTTTAAACGATTTTTTTTTTTAGTTTTGAATCGTTGAAAATCCTGTCGCCAAACCACCAATTCCGAGTATAAGTGGAGCATGTAAAATCTTCTACTGTCCCAGATTATTACAAAAAACACACTCTCTGAATTCGAACCCAGAACCTCAAGTTGAGATCCTGAATCCTATATCACCAAACAACGCCTCTTGGGGACATTATATTTTTAAATGATGTGTGGCTCTAAAAGGGAAAAATAATAATAATTAATAAATGATGTGTGACTCTTCAAATATTCAAAAAATAATAATATGTTGTTGTAATTTCTTACTATTATATAATCTTTGTGACTGAAAATTAAATTGGGATATGTTGAAACATTTTTTAATTGAATTTTGAATTATTTAAGACGAATGATTGAGTTTTTTATATTATTAATTTTATGTTGGGATAAGTATTTCATTTGATATATTAATGATGCTTTGTTTACAAATTCTTGAGACTTTGAAGATTCTGATAATGAAGTTCAATCCTCGGTAATTATATTTTGATCAATTCATTTTAATATTTATTTGATATGATTTTTAATTGAGGTAAAAAAAACTTTTTTGATGTGAGAAATTATTTTCAATTTTTTTGATGGTGTATGGTTACATTTTCTAGAAGAAGCTCAAAATTTGGGCTTTGGAGGTACAGTTTTGAAATCATTTTTTAAAGAGTTAAATTATCTATAATATCATTATTTAATATAATAATATTATTTCATTTCTTTCATAGCACAACTTTAAAAAATTTATCCAATAAAATAATTTTACAATTTATAATAAAAGCTCTCAATTACAACCAAATATCTAAATTTTTTTTCAAAAATGCTTTTAAAAACTTTACTAGTAAAAACTCTACTTAAAAAAATTTTATTTGAAAATCCAATAATTGATATTTACAATCTATCTTGAATATTTTGGAAAAAAAACCTCTAAATATACATGGAGGATTCAAACCTCTACTCACATGAATGATAACAAAAAAATTTATCAATAAGTTTACTTAATATTACATGCCAAAATTATGATTTAAACATTTTGTCGGTGTTAATAAATAAATTTATCAATAAGTTAATACTTAATATTGCATTCGAAAATATGAGTGGTTTCATATTTTTATCAATAAATTAATACTTAATATTGCATGCCAAAATTATAAGTGATGTTGGTTGGGAGAACAACCAGCCCAACTATTGAGCTTTTTAATATTACCTTTAAAGGAAAAAAAATAATTATGATTTAAACATTTTGTTGGTGCTAATAATTAATAAATTTAGCTAATATATATAGTTTTTAAAAACGATATAATTAGATATATAAAATCCAAACCCCGTTCTTTTAAACTTTGAGAATGAATTTTAATGTAACGTTAAAATTATTCCATTATAATTTAGAATTTAAAAATTAGAGTCGCGAAAATAACGCCTTTATAAAAATAGTAATAAAATTATGTATATCGAATTTTCCCCAAAACTATTCTTATGGAAACTGTGAAGTCTCGTATGTTAGGTGATATTAAACATCTTTTAATAGTTTGTGTCATCCAAATCACTTTACAGCTCATGGCCAAGCTTCACAACTTGTGTGCTAGCTAGTCATACAATAACCAATTATGATCATTTTTTTTGAAATCGTGAGAAATCTCACCGTCAAATCATTATTTTCGAAATTAAATGAAGCATATAAAATTTCTGACTGTCTCAGACTCTTATAAGAAATTCACTGCTTGAATTCGAACACACGACCTGAAAATCAGCCCTTGAACCCTACACCAATTATAATCACCATAAAGAGAAAACTAAACTTAATTAAAATTGCATTATTGAAACTTTTTAACAAGTCCCTGTCTCAATTTATAGACTGGGTTGGGGATCACTATCTATTTATAGGTCGTTCTTATTATAATTGGTCATCAATTTTTTTGGCTAATGGACCAATGTTTCAGTCAGATTTGAGGTCCCTAACAAATTATTAAACAAGGAGCTTGGCTTTCATAATTCATGTATTAGACAAAATTACACTCCAGGTTAATTTCCCTTTAGTCTATAGGGTTTCGTCAATTGCCCAATTAGACATTTTATTTATATATAGTTTGGGAAATTATCATTTCATATACTCAATATTTTTCAATTCATTAAAAATATATAAATCTTGAAAATTTGTTAATTGGTCAACCTAAAGATCACAAAGTGTATCAAAAGTGTAGAAAACGTCTACCTATTTTTAGACCTGGCCACGGTTCGATTCGGTTCTAGAACCAAACCGAACCATCAAGTTTTACGGTTTTAGGATGCTGGAACCGTAACTGAACCGAACCGTCTGATTCTATGGTTCCAATTTTTTGGAACTGTAAAACCGGAACGATCCGGAAAAATTGATTCGATTTCGGTTCAGTCCTTTATTTTTTGAGGAAAAAAAGAAAAAAGTCGGTCTGGTTCTGGTTCCGAACCGATCCGGACCCAACCTTAAGGTTATGGTTCCAAATTATGTGGAACCATAACCGAACCGAAATGAGTTTCAATTTGGTTCCGATTTTAGAACCAGATGAATCCGTAACCTTACACACTACAAGAATTCCGTCTCTATTCTGTTGGTCGCAAAAATATAGCGACGAAAATATATCATCTGTTGCTAAAATTAGCGACGGAAAATTCCGTCTCTAATTAGCGACGAAATTTTAGTGACAGATATAGAGACAAATTTTTGAATCTGTCTCTACATATAGCATTACTCAATAAATATAGACAGATTCAAAAATTTGTCGCTATTCCGTCGCTTTTTTTCCCGCTATTTCATTCATGCCATTATTAGTTATAGAATTTTGTCCCGTCGTTAAATTCCGTAGCTAATGTTGTAATCCATTTCAATTTCGTCGCTATTTCGTTTCGAAATGTTGAAACAAAGTTTTCCGTCACTAATTTCCGTCGCTAATTCTGTATTTTCTTGTAGTGACAGTTCTATCTAGTTCGATTCCAGTTCGGTTTCGATTTCGAATCGGAATCGAACCGGAACCATGACCGAGTCTACCTATTTTATATCATATGTATACTCAATATTTGACACATATTTTAATTGTATACCCAAATTTAGTACAAATTTAATACACTTTATAATTTTTGGATACCGATGATTAAAGTTTGAAAATTTGTTGACATGAATTCATTTTAGAAACTCGCATATAACCCTAAATTTAACACAACTCAGGGACCGCGCACATATTAAGACACCGTATACAAAATAAATAAATAAATTTACGGATCTTAGTTTAATTGGTATTTTTTTTTTATTCGTGCACTAGATTTTGAGTTTTAACTCACTCATGGTATGAAATAATTAATAATGGAGATTTACAGTTTCCTCCTTATAAATTCATTATTTATACTTTCCCTCCAATTATTTTCATAATACCCCATCAAAAAGTCCATGAATTGATATGTGATTTTACATATTTATCCTTATGATAAAACAATTAACAATTTATATTATTACCAATTCATTAAAAATTTACAAATATAATATTTCTATCGAAAAATATCATAAAATCTAATATTGCTTTAGATCATATTTTAATAAAAAAATTATTCTAATTACACTTTAATCTAATTTCATTTTAAATACTTACATATTTTATTTTATACTAAATAATATAATAAATGAATCAATTAAAATTAATAATATAATTTATTAACTATTAAATTGTTAATAGATCAAATGAATTGGCACTCAAAATCCCAATTTAAAAAAAAAACTTAACTCAAAAATTTAGATGTTTCACTTTAATGTTATTTTCTTATAGCGCTTTGCTTTTATTTATTTTCCCCCTATTGTTAAATAATATTTTTAAATATTTTAATGAATTAATAATGATACAAAAATATTACTTATTTTTATTAAAACAGTAAATAAGTAAAATCGCCAATTAATTCTTTGATTTTTTTATTTTACGGAGGGTGTTGGGATATTATGAAAACAATACCGAGATAAGCGATAAATAGTGTAAATATTAGGGGAAGTGATAATCTCCCATTAATAATTAAATGGTAATAAAGTTCAATCAGGACTGCATTGAAGGTAACAGCCACAATAATGAGAGTAGAAAGAAGCTGAATATGGAATTAATGGAGATTAGTTTAGCTAAATTTTAATCAGAAAATTCAATGCTATTTATTAACCACATAAATTTGAAAGGAATGTTATATCAGTATTTTAAACATCCAAATTAATTACACAATCAAAGTTTATTATATATACACAGAAACTAAGAAGTATTACACAATTCTTTCTTACAATTATTATATTTCTTTTCATTTGAAGTTGGATTTTTTTTTTTATTTGTTGGGTTTTTATCACCTTCGGGATTAAGCAGAGTAGGTAAAATCTCCGACTGTCCCAAAGATTCGAACGCAGAACTTCAAGATGAGATCCTAAACCCTAAACCACCAAGACACGTCCCAGGGGACACTGGATTTTTATCACACTTGTTGGTAAACATAAAAATAATTATACAGGAGATAATTTAGACCTCCCAATTCCCATAAACCTGATGATCAATCACTAGAGGCCAGAAATGAAAGTTACCCCAGTTGAAGGTAGCCATGAGGTCCCAGCAATAAACTTAGCAACTGTGAATTCAACAGCTTCTTCAGCTCCAATGACATGAAATCCAGGCCAATTTACTCTATTTGAAGTTGCAGAACCAGGCCCTACATTTGAATACTCAGCAAAATAAAGAGTCTTCCCATAACCTCCAGCTCCAGGCCACTCAATCCACCCTCTTGATGAAATGGAACCATCAAGGTTTGATTGCATCACAACTGCTCTTGAATATTTCTTCCAGGGCCTTCCCAGATAATTATTATGTTTCCCTGAAGAAACTTCTGAGCCTACTGAAATCTTACAGTTCTGTAAAGAGAAGCCTGTGTTTTGTCCAGGGTCAGTTCTTCCATTTGCAAGAATCACATTGTAGCCTCCTCTCGGGCGGCGAAAGATGAGGTAACAGTTCTGGAAAACGGCAGCTGCGTTTCCGAATATGAAATCCACTGTGCCGTAAATGTCAGTGTCTCTGTAGAATTGACGCAGGGCAAGTGCATAGAGAGTGTCTTGGTAGCCAGCGATGCTGCATCTGTAAAATACTGAATGATCCGAGGCTACGTTGAGAGCCAGTGCTTGTTTTCCTTCGGGACCTGCTGTGTTGTGGAATCCGATATCGCGTGCGATAAATCCATCACCTGAGATTGCTGCAAGTCGTAGAAAATAATTTGTTAGGATATCCGAGTTCTATTGAGTTGTTAAGAGACGAGACGGGACAATAGTCGATGTTCAGTTCGAAAATTTATTAAATACGTAAATCAAATTAAAGATAAACAAAATAAAATGCAAATAAGTTGTGAAATGTAATATGAAACTTGAGAAAGTTCAAGTTGAAATTTGTGATTTTTATATTATATTGAAACTCATGAAATAATCAACTTGTTTCATTTTTTGTCAATTTATTTAGCTACAGAAAATGATAGGCATAATTCATAAATGGTTATATTTTCCAGATTTATATGGAAAATGACTTGCAGTTGCACATGAGTCAGTTAAATTTAAAGCTAGTTCCTTTTCTGCCTTTCAATTTCTCCAACCACTAGTGCCATAAATAAAGCTGTACATATTTTAAATTATGGATGTTATTATAGTAATTAAACTACAAATATTCATACATAAAGTAGCTAGACGTACATATCTTAGAATCCATTTTTTTTAAAAAAAATTATTAATATTTGCAGGTGCTAATTAGTACAGGTAAAATTTCTTGTGTGAATAAAAAAGAACTCGAACCTCACTACCGTACATGTGATCCCCGTGTGACTTTATCTCTATAGAGAGCCTAACCACGTAAGATGTGGTTGTAGATATATACACGATTGAAATCATTTCACTTGAGAGTTATGCGGATTTATAAGAAAATCGTACATGCCATTTTCGTGTATGATGATTTGAACCTTGAATATATATAGGGTTTTAAGTCACCACATGCAGGTCATACGGATTTCTACACCCTCCCAAAACGGATTAATATGTCTCATAAATATAAAGGTCGCAAAAATACACCTTCAATTGGATTCTTGTCATCTGAGATAGATGCTCTCTTGTAATTTTTTTCTATGGAATGCAAGAATCTTTCAAAAAAAATAAAAATTGTAAGAATTTGCATGGAAGGGGATACTTAGCTTTAGAATTTAGATTATGACTAAATAAATAATTAAGAGAAAGTGATACTAACTGAAAGTTGCAGAGCCAGGCATGGAAGAGCCTCCAGCAACACTATCATCACCAGTAATAATTGTAGAGTATTTGCCATCTCCAATCAAAGTAATACCATCTTTGTTCGTTCTAATTTTCTCCTTATAAATACCTGCCTTCACATAAATCACAAACCGATTTCCTGAAGCAGCCATTAAAGCTTCAGAAACAGTTCTATAATTTCCAGTTCCATCTTTGGCCACAGTCACATCTGCTTTAATGATCTTGGCCTGAAGCAGTTTCCTGTTTTTCGCCGATACCCAGTTGGGAAAATCTCCTTGTTGATGATGATCCTGATCAATAAGATGACTTTTATTTGTTCTGTTTTTTTGGTTAAAGCTAGTATTAATTTTGTTGACAAGAGCTAGAGGGTTACTGCTCAATTGGGACAAGTAATCCATTTTCTGGGATATTTTTTTAATAGCCTCGTTGCTTTCAGAGAGGCTCAGGCTCTTTACAGAGTCTTTACAAGTCTGCTGGAAAGTCAAGGCAGCACTGAGCCATGTCTGGATGTCATGTTTGTTTTTCTTTAGCGAATTTTGTAGGGCTAATAGCGACTTTTCCAACTGTTTTAGTGACATACTCATCAACTCTTCACAATGATCTGCATTAAAAAAAAAAAAAAAAAAGAAGATATTAGAGCAACCCCAATGGTAAAATTATATTTAGTGTAAAATTTACACTAAATCTTACATCAAATCTATCATTTTGACGGTGTTATTGAAACAAAGAAAAAAAAAACAACGTGACGCTATTCACTTGCGTCATTTTAACGCATGATTGGAGATCAATCATGCGTCAAATCCCACAGCGCTCGATTGGGGTTGATCTTAGTAGTTAAATTGACACATACATATACATAAGAGAAAGCATTAGTAGTTAGAATAACTGTACTACCTGTGACAGCATGGACACTTCGAGAGTCTTGGGTAACTAACAGGGAGACAAATTTGGGAAAATATGAAGTGGGCAGTTTGGTTTCATCAATGGTTTTGTTAACAAGAGCAGACAGAAGATGGACATGTTGTTGGTGTTTTGTACTCTCAAATCCCACCAAGGTTTGGACACAGAGACTAGGGAATCTAGTAAAGCTGCACTCTTTCTGAATTTGGCTTTGGTAATTGTTACCATCAATGGCACCCCATGACATGAAGGCACCCAAAAGCCAAAGCAAAAATAATATTATTGTAAACCCTAGAGGATTTCCCATATGATCAGAATTTGATCACTAATAGATTTCAATTCTTTAAAAATCTCACCGCTAATTTGGATAAATGGGCAATGATATTTATAGTGTAATGAGAGAAGATTTTTGGAGGATGTAATATTTTTTTCATGCTAATTAAAGCACAATTTAGTGTTAGTTTGGAGGTCTATTCTTCAGATTGATGACAAATAAGTGAGAAAATCTACGATACAATGGAGGAGGACCACGTAATTCGTGTAACAATTTAATAATTCATTATCACACGTGTTAAAATATTGAAAAACAATTAAAAATATGGGTATTAAATCAATATGACATTTATTAATTTGTTGGTGATACCATGTCTGCACTAAAGAATTATTCCATTGCGTGGGTGATATTATATCACCAACTAATAAGTATAGTCTTAACTTTATTTAGAGCTTGCCTAAGGAAATAAAAAAATTAATTTTAGACTTTTTCCACCTCCTAATCTTTTGAAAAAAAAGTATATGACATGTAAAGTTATATATATTTAATATAACTTCAATTTATTTAATAAAGAATTATTAAAAATTTATTTCCACATTAACTAATTTCTAAAAAGGAAAAGCTTCTAATCAATTTCATAAATAATCATAATTTTCTAAAACTGTTCGTACTTAGTCTAAAATATAGTATTAAGTTAACTTTCACCATATTTATATTCATATTTTACCTTCCCAAGCGGCGTGACTTGATGGTTGCTCAGGATCTCACATTGAGGTCCTGAGTTCGAATCCAGAGAGTGCGTTTCTTGTAAGAGTCTGAGACAGCCGGAGGTTTTACCTGCTTCGCTTAAGCCCGAAAAGAATAATTTGACGGTGAAGTTTCCAACGATTAAAAAAAAATTTCACATTTTACCCATTTTCATTCTAACATTATATATATTTTTTAAAGCACATTAATTTTTTTTTTAAATACTGATGACTGTGAACAGTGAAAAATACTATTTATGATACTGATGTTATATAGCAGAATTTTTCCCTCTTTTCATTTATTTATTTATTTTTTTGACTATTTAGTAAACTTATTTTTTTCTCGGTGGAGCTTTTAAATTTTAAGACACTTGAGTAAAAATTATACAAATATTTTTGTACAAAATCTATATATTACGTAAGATGTCAATTCAGTTTGTACAATATTTGTAGTTGTATGATTTATTATAATCATAGAGCTAGGACGAGGACTAGGTACATGGCCTCTATGGCTTATTTTTTTCAATGTTTAGAGTCATTAATCTTTCCTATCTTCAGATGAAAATTATAACAATCCAAATATTTCAAATTCCGATCGGAAAAAAAGAGTAAAACTCCTGTCATATTTGGTGAAATTAAGTGAAATTTTATTATGTTTTAAAAATAAATAAAATCTTTTTATATAAGATTTTGTTATAAATATTTTGATTTTTAATGTAAAATATGAGGTCGGTATATTTTGTCTTGAATCGATCCCATTAGAGATGAAAAAATTATCTCGATTACTAATCGATTTTTTATATCAGGATGAAAAATTATCCTGAATTTTAAACTAATGGTTAGTGATCCAAATCTCGACCGATATTATGGATTTTTTTATATTAAAGTTATGAAATTTTTTAAATATGAGGGGGATTTCACTTATTTTCCCTATATATTGACTCGGGATTTTTTATTAAAAAATGGAGGAAGTCCATAAAATTAACCATAAATCAATTTAATTATATGATTGGGACAGACAATTAACAAGTTAAAAAGGAGATGACATTGGCCTAAAAAACAGGTATCCGTTGTCGTTATTAAATGTTGTAGAATAACTTTTTTAGAGAGAAAAGAAAAGCTATAGCTATATAAAAAAGGAAAACAAAGAAAATAAATCAGGATTTGGTAGAGAATATTATCAGACAGTATAAATTAACTTATAAATCATTGTATAAATGTTAGAGTATAAGTTAACGTCAAAAAATAATCTCATATTATGAAATTATAATTTTGTGAACGTTAACTGATCCGTTTGATGGAGCGTTAAAACGCTAACATTAACGTTCACCAAAAGCACCCTAAAATAATATGATCAAGATAATTTCGAAAGTTAAGATGTCGGTATCATCTATGAGGATGAGCTTCGTGGTCGTAAAAAATATGTTGAAGGATGTGGCTATCAATGGAGGAATCTTAATCAAATAGGCTTAAAAACGACGTGAAGAAGACAAACAGATTACCACTTCTATTTCTTTCTTTATTTAGATCCACTATATATACACCTAATTTTATTTTTTATTTTTTAAAAGTAAAAGGATAGGTAAATCAAAATATATTTTTAACCCATAACTTATCCGATAACTCGAACTCAAGTGTTACGCTATGAAAAAAATTTATTTTTGCCAACCCGATTACGCTACTTAAGGATTTTAAAATTTAGTTGCTGCTCTAACTCATGCTCTTGGCATGTAGGAGTTTTTAGTATAATTATGGTACCACCTAGTTTGCATTACACTTTTAATAACCATATGTTATACGTCCTTTAATAGTAATGTACGATTACAATTTAGTTATATTTAAATTATTATCCAATAATTATCGATCATAATTTATATATATATATAAAAAAAAATCAGTATGAAATTCAGCAATGATGATATTTCAACTTAAATTTTTGACTTGAATCTAAATCTAAAAATTTAGGTAATTGATATCATCCAATCTAATGATAGATGAAATGACCTCATTAAATATTATTTTGACTTTGAATATCTTCCATTAAATTGACCTAACTGAATAGTTAATTTTTTATGTTTAAATTTAAATCAAAAATTTAAATTAAAAAATAGCTCATCATAATTTAATGTGTTATTCAATATTTAAGAAGATGTGTTATTCAATATTTAAGAAGTTTAATAAAAAAATATTTAATTTATTTTTTTAGCCTTCAACCTTCTTGAGTATTTGAACTCGTACGGCGGATCAAAAAACTACTTGAAAATCATTCAGTCAAGTTTATGGAGCTGGTAGCTAACTGTCGGATCTAAAATATAATGGGATGAGATCGAGATAATTTTCTATTCCAATCGTATAAACGAGACGAGATTGAAATTGATAAATCCCGACACATCTTTTACCATTGCCAACCCACATACAATATATGAAAAAAATAGTAAATTATTAAGTTAATTTTAACTAAAACATATATACAACATAGACTTTTGTAAATAATTTTTAAAATACTGAAATTAATTTAACAATTAACTCAAATTGTATGAACTAAATAAAAAACATTCACTTATCACAACAAGTCGTCAACAACAACAACAAGAATAATAAAATTGATAGATAGAATATACAATTTTTTTTTTTCAATATATTTTATCTATCAATTTTGGCAAATCTATTTTTGAAAAGTATTTCAAAATGTTTTGTTTTGTAAACGTGGTGGTTGCTTGTTAAAATGTCTCTTCTTTTTTAAACGCAATTTAGTCATTTTGATACTAAATATTACTATATTATTATTTGGAAAATTACAACTAAATCTTGTCGTGGGAGCTCGGAAATGGAAAGTGGAATTGTTGTCTAGTTGATCAATAATTTATTGTTTTTTTTGGGTAACCGAGGGAGGATCAGTTTATACGTTTCTCAATTAATTCTCGAAATTTATATCTCGTGTCCTCAAAAATTTCACAATATAAATCAAAGTGAGTTGGTGGATTTTTACATAAAAAAATATGATCCTAAAATACTCCATACAACAAACCACACTAATGTTCCCGGACATAAAATTAAATACTCTTACAATTCCTCAAAACTAAATGTGTAAATATAACAATGGGATATATTCGACCACATGTAATCCATCATGTAAAGATATTTTAATAAATGTAATTTCAATTTTTTTTATTTCAATTAAGGAAATAATTAAAATCTATGAAATTTGTGTCTAATACACTCTATATATATATATATATATATATATATATAAAAACTTATACACCCATTAATTTTTATAAAAATTCGAACTCACATCCTCAAATACCAGATAGAAATTCTTATGTTCCACCTTAGCCTATTATAATTTTGCCGACTTAATTAATTACTTGTTCAAGTTTTATTCTACCATTCTGTATATGTAACCTAAGCACCAAAATTAAAATTATTAGAGTATATGGCTACTTGTAGCAAAAGCAATAATTTTTCCAAGGACAGAAAGTATTTGCATTATTATTATTTTTTTTTTAAGGAATGGACGATATCGAGGGACTAAAGTCCCTATAAAAGTAATCATGTAATAAGTGAAAGAAACAAAAATTTAATCTAAAAGGATTTAGTATAAATATTTTATTTTATTTTATTTAAAAAAAAAAAACGACGATGACAAACTGAGAGCAATAATATTAAATTTGATTAGAGAAAAAAAAATATAATTTTATGTAGAAATCCAATATTTTTTCATCCCGATCAAATATCATAATAAATATTAAATTGTTATCATTATTTTTCTAATATTTTAATTAGCATTCATTGGTATAAATGAAAAAAAAACTATACATAAAAGCTTTATCCTAAGTAAATAAAAATAATTGAATTATCTCAATGTCTATAATAACTATTTGTTCTATTTCTATCAAATACATGAATTAACTTGATCTCTTTTATGAATATGAAAAAAAGAAAGACACCTCCAAGAGATTATAGTGGTGAAATTAATTAGTTGTGTATGATTCTTTATTTTTCTACATAAAAATATTACACTGAAATCCGTGTAATATAATATTTCTTGGAGATACCCGCGTGATTTTTTCATGCAGATGTAAGGTACAGGTATTTTATTATGTAATTTTTTTTTAATTTTTTTACATGAAAAGTACTAATATTTTATTGTGCATCCACACAAAAAATTCGTAGGGACACTCGTCTGAATGACTATATATATAATATTGAGATTCTAATGATGATTCTTTAACTTATTAGTTAAAGAACACACTATAGACATAAAAATATTGCGTTGAAATCCGTATTTTCTTTATCTTTTAGTGTTTCTTAATTTAATAAATTAAGATAAATTTTAAAAGATATAGAAATCACAATTAGTATTTATGACTTTTTTAAATATTTTTTTAATATTTTAATAATAGGGAAAAACTAAAATTTTTAGCTTTTGTAAAACTCAATTTTTGAATGATATTACGATTAGTAATGACAATTTCTATTTATTAACTAAACACGTTTAGGTTACAACACACTTTTATCACCTCACCACAGGTCAAACCACAATACCGAACACACCTTAAATTAATAAGTTAAGAGAACTTGAGCCTCACTTTATGTGTGTGTTGAAGGGTGATATTTACCATGAATATAAATTATAACATAAATATAAATTTACAGTTTATTGAAACAAAGAATGCAAGAGTTCTTATTACAAGTGTAAACTACATATGTAATAACAACTTGAGTGGGGCTATAATGTATAAACAACAAACTTAAGTAGTCAGAATGTAATAAATATAGCCTAGAGGGGCCAAATATTAAAAAAAATTATAAAAAATAAGCTAAATTACCATAGTTAAGTTATTGTAACAACATCACTTAATTTTATTTACCAAGCTATTTCATAGAATAGATACTTAGTGTTATTCAAAATAGATCATTGTAGATGATTTTTAGCGATAACAATGGGGCGGGATAGACGCATAATTAAGAGACATTAAATTTTTATCTGAATTTATTAAAAAAATATATTTTATATATAGGTTATAAATTATACATTTCAATGATTAATTCAAGTAATTTTCTTTGATTGATCATTCGTGTAAGTACTAAAAAATTAATTTGGGTTTTATTTGTTCTTACTTTTTATTTTTATATAGATGAAATGACATGCTAAAACATATTCTTGTTGTATGTATAATAACCAAATCCTAACAAAGGTATCATCTCAATATTGTGCAAGATTTTATAGGTGTGTGGTCTAATCCACAAGTTTGTAATATATATGCAACCCAATAGTAAAAGTATGTGTATATGTGATTGGAATGAAATAGAAACACCAAATCTAGAGTGGGGATTGAATGTATAATATTGTCAAGTGTGGTATTCTCTTTAGATGAATTGTCTGAAAGCTAGTACTCTTTCTTTTATTTTTTTTTTGTTTTTTTTTTTGGATTTTTGATGTTGAATTTACTAATTAAGATTTTAACGAGACCGGTATTTTTAACCCAAGATATAGGCTAGTCTCATTTTTTATTTTATTTAAATAAAACACACTCGGGTGTTCGGTAAGATATGATTTGGTAGATCATTGGATGTCAACTAATTAGTTGTGATGTGTGGTCATGCTTTGACGCTTCGCCCTGTGTGATATAGATCTTAATATTTTTCATATTTATCTATTATATCTCTATTTTTTAATAATTAACTATTAGTTCCTTAATGTTTAGGCTTAGTAGAAAATCTTGAAATTCGAATGAGATTCTAGATGAAAATAAACTCGGATAAAATTTTTATTTCCTTTTCGGAATGATTTTTCTTTTCGATTCAAAAAAAAAAATCCATTGAGATTTAGAACTATTTTTTTGTTCTGAATCATAGTCGGTGTTAAGGAAATATTACTATGGAAACGGTAATTAGGAAATATTATTATGAAAATAATATTAAGGAGAGAATATTTCCTTAATATTACTTTCATAACAATATTTCCTTAACATCGTTTCCATAATAATATTTCCTTAACAGTCAGGATATAATAGCCATCCTTACTAATGTTCTAACAATAAGAGTACATAACGTAACAACGATCCTTTACGGTTAGAATAACATATACCTGATGTAGGCACTGTATTTTTACACATAAGTCCCTATGATGAGTCTCATTTGGGAGACACTACCTTTTAAGTCACGGAGGTCACGGGAAACGGACATCGGAAGGGGAAATTCAAAATAAACAAGGTTCACTGTTTTCGTTAGTGCTGCGTTCGTGTTTACGTTCGAACGTCAAACGGATTGCGGGCGTTTGTTCCGCGTTCGAGGAAGCGTTCGAACGGTGTCGGTAATTCTGGTTTTGCTGCTAGCCTCACATCCAGCCCAATTAGCCCCCAAAGCCCATAAAACACATCCCAATTTAAATAAATAAATATTAATTAAAACATTAACTAAATAAGATAATAATTAAATTAATTAAATAATTAAATAAAACATATACCAAACATAAAATAAACAATTACCAACTTAAACTAAAATCATGTCTAAATTAAACAAATCACATACTAAATCAAAATATAATCATACCAAGTTAAAATCAATCAACCAATATATTATTCCTAACTTAAAATATTGTATTCCTAAACCAAGCCAATCAAATATTCAACCTTCTCTATCTAGCCAAGATTTGTCCCCCCCTCAATCTTTGACTTCCCTTAACCAAACCAAATCAAATCCCTCTTTAATTAGCCAAATCCCTTTCCTTGTCAAGCCCAACCCTTTTGCCTATAAAAAGAACCCTTCACCAACCTTCTCAACCCTAGTCCCTAGCTCATACACAACACACATAAAAATTACAGGAAGAACACACCCAAAAACAGTAAGCAAAAGATAAAGAGGAAACGACAGCGAAACCACAAGGAAACAATAGCAAAAGACGGAGAACGACGACTCAAAACAGTAAGACAACGAACGAGAACAGTGAACCAGTGAACCGGGAGAGTTGCGGAGCATCCACCCTTCCGACGATCGTGTACCGTACATCCGAGAGGTGATTTAAAAGGTTAGACCTGAGGGTACCTTTTCATTAGTTTATATTCGTTTTTTTTATTATTATTGAATTCTATTCGCATGAGAGTCGTTTATGGATGCATGTTGTGGCTTGAATGAAATGGAAGAGTGTCGTCTCTTGTGGAATATAGGATGGAAACCCAGACGTAAATTCCGTAGCCGAATCCGAATGGACGGTAGTGCGGTCTGTACTTGGGATACAACTCCACGTACCACTTGAGTAAGCGGCACCTTCTCTTGTTTTGTGTTGCTTTTATTTATTTATTTTTCGTCACTTAAATTTTGCATGTTGCTTATTTATGCATGACTCAATCGAGCGCATGGGCTTAGTAAGTGGAATGAAAGATCCCCTATGGGGAGGGGTTAAAGCCCTTTACCACGATGCTTTGCCGCGTCGGTTGACGTGTGTTCGGTTGGATGCAAGACACGTTCAATCGGACATACTTAGAATAATATGATCGTCTTTATGTTTATATGCATGATGTGATGTGACGCGCATGGGCTTAGTATGTTGGTCTAAAGGTCCTCTATTTGAGAGATCAAGAGCCCCAAAAGGCCACCTTTACGGCAGTACTTCGCCGCGCCCCTTTATTTTGTTGTTTATGTATTGCGTCCCATTTCATGCATCAGGTCTGTTCCCGTTCGAACGCGTTTACGAACGCAACTCGAACGCGCATGCGTTTTTGCCTTATCATGCATCAGGTCTCATTTCTGTTCGAACGCGTTTACGAACGCCATACGAACGTGAGCATTCTGTTTCATTTTCGTTCGAACGCGTTATCAAACGCCATACGAACGCGAGCATTCTGTTTCATTTCCGTTCGAACGCGTTATCAAACGCCATGCGAACGCGAACCTTCTGTTTACCGTTCGAACGCGTTTACGAACGCTACACGAACGCGCACACACTGAACTGAGTCTGTCTTATCATATTCATGCATAATTGCCTCTTGGTTGATCTTTCTTGTGTTATATAGCCAACCGTATTATTTGTATTCCTGCATTTATCCATTCTATGTGTTCTTGGGATTGTATTCAAGCATGATTAGGCTGTTAGCATGTTATTTGGTTAATAGGTTCATAAGATAGTACTCAAGCATGATTATGTTGTTCTTAGTTTTCCATATCATAGGATTGAAATATGTTCATGAGATTGCCATGTGATGTTGCATGTTGTGATGAAATTGTTGATGTATGCATATGAATTTAGAAGCATGATATTTTTGGAAATAAATGTTATTTAAGCCTGGTTAAATTATTACATAAATCCTTTTATTACAAGTGACATAAGTAAGGGACCATTCCGAACCCAACGGTTTGAGGTCTTCCCTTGCGAGGGGTGAGTGCGGCCTTAAATCTCATTTTCCCGGTTCACACCGGGTGGCGACTCCATTACTCTCGGTTTAGTCCCCCGTGGCTACTCCGTACTCCCAACTAGGCCGCGAGCCTAGGACAGCATGCGTCGCCCCAGATTTCCTGTGTTCCCACACCTGATTAATAATTATGAAAAAAAAAAATTAAAAACCTAATCAATAATTATGAAAAAAATTAGGGAACTAGACATCATTTTTCCAAAAAAATTATTGTCAAGTGTGGCTCACCATACAGACAAAGAATGAATCCAGCAGCCGACTATGCTTGGAGTTACACAATATACACATCCAAATGAGTTGGGCATTCCACCTAATTCATGTTCATAATCTATAGTTTTTGGAACTTTTTAGATGCCTCTTGGCAATCCAAATATCATATCATTATAGTAGATCGATCCCCACTATTTTCATCATTTTCAAAAGTTTGGTACAACTATCAAAAATGGCCAAAACTAATTTCGGTGGATTATTATTCATTTTTTAAAATTATGAGGGTAAGTTTTGTTATAAATGCAGAGTTCATTTGCGAGTTTTAGGCATCCCAACAAGTAAGCTTAAGCAAAGAAAACTTAGAGAGTGTAAAGAGAGTGATTTTTTTTTTGTAAAATTTAAACACTTTGTAAATTCTATTCATGTAGTAATAGAATTCGTTTTTTCCTTATAAACACTCTTCACTCATCAGAGAATCAAAACAATTTCGAATTTATTATATTCAAAGAAGAATATATAATATATTATATTATATTGAAAGAAGAATGTTTCCTTTTGTAATTTTATTTCTTTTTGGCCTCTTTTTGTTTAAATTGAACCTCGTGGCTTTGTAAATTAATTTCAATCAGTTAATTTTCTTCACTGCCTAAACAAGTCATAAACATATATGGGCAGTGACGGACACAAGAATTAATTATAAAATTAGTTAGTTTAAAGACTAATGTATTTTAGTAATTTATTTCTTTAAAAAATAAAGTAACAATAGTTGATTTTTTTTAACATTTTTTTTTTTTTTTTTTGGAAACGATGGAAACCCCGCCACCAAACCACCCATTCTGGGCCGCGGCGCAGGTAAAACCACCGGCTGTCCCAGGCTCTTACAAGAAGTGCACCCCCTGGATTCGAACCCAGAACCTCAAGGTGAGATCCTGGACCCTACACCACCAAGCCACGCCCCTTGGGGACGATTTTTTTTAACATATTATACATATATTAAGTTATATTTAATCATTGATCCCCATTGATTATTTAAATTGTTTTCATTTTTTTTTGTTCTTTTACTTTACTAGCCCAACCTCTCTATTATTTTTTAAGTAATCTAATTTAAATTAAGAGGTAAAATATTAAAATTTCACCAAAAAGAAATTATAAGAGAAAAAATCAACATTAATTGAAAGTCCTGATTTAAAAATGCTAAACACCTTGAATTTATTGTTAAATTTTTATTATATTTAAAAATAAAATTAAAAAAGTGAATCAAAAAACGTTTTTAAAATTATGCTAGAAAATGTAATTACTGAGGAAAAATTTTGGAATGTTATGGAAATATCAGGTTACACATGCAACAACCCAATAATATATTATCATGCATGTTAATATATTAAAAAATTATTAAATAAATGATAATTGAATTACACATATCCTTTAATTATTAATTGATGGTATCACATAACTAATTCCGATATTCTTTAGTTTATTCTTGTACGGGCTAAATTTGGGTCAAAGACATTTTTGACTTTTCGCTTCAGGCCCTATATCAAATGTGCCCCAATCCCCCCTAGCAATTCCCAGAATAGGCTCAGGCCCTAATTGCCTTCTCAGGCCCATGCACAAAGAAAGGCCCAACACTTATCACCCATCAGTCTAAATGACCCAAAACCCTCAGACAAAGCCCGTTTTTGTAAGCCTATATTGGTCCAAGTTGCTTCACAAGTCCATACCCAAGAAAATAACTTATCATAACTCATCATTTGCCAACCGACGAAACGCTTGGACTCATAACTCCCCCTTCATGGATCAGCCGTTTCCAGCACCAAACGGACGAGCAACGAAATGCATTAAATACACATGTTACTCAAATGTGTATATATTAGAGAAGAAGTCTACAAAGAAAGGGAGGAAAAGCATCACAACTCTGAGCTTAATCATATTCTCTCCCAGAGCTCTCAGTACCTCCGACCCACCGCCCTCACGGCAATCACGGGGATCAAGGTAGTCTTTAGCCTTGCTCTTTCATTACTTATAGCTCATCTTCACTACTGACTTGAGCGTCGGAGTGCCTACGGCACCCACCACACCGGTGGGTAGTAACCTCCACGCTCACTCTACCTTTGTTTTGCAGGATCGCTAGTGCCCCCAACCTACAAATTCTTGATTGTGGACCTCAGGCGAAAACCAGCATCCACAATTTGGCGCCCACCGTGGGGCCTTAGCGATTCATAACAGGCAAAGATTTCACAGTCTACGGTTCCTAAAACACAGCCAACCATGGCTTCTAGCAGTGAGCAGACACCATATCCTATGACTACGCAGCTGACCATACTCCAAGAACGATTACGTGCCTTAGAAGAAGAGAGTCAAGCCATGTGAAGCTTCAATATAACCCTCCAGAAGTGACTGGAGCAAATCTCTTCAACCTCCCAACAACCTGATACTCTAGACCATCCCAGCAATCATACAATCCCCACCAATCTCTTGGGGGCATTCAACAATGTGGCAAGCGATAATCCCCCATCAGACAACCATCCACCAAATCAAGAAAGAAGTCAACATATCTCCCCAACCGACCAAGCACGACAAGTTGCCTCCACCGTGCACAAGGAAATGAAAGAATTCAAAGATGTAATTCTCTCCAGCCTACCTGGTGTCAGACTATCAGTGAGAAAAAGTCGAGCCGGCAGGATCTCAGATACTCTATTTTTGGAGACCATCACTTCCATCGAACTACCAAAGAAGTTCAGTCCACCAGATATGAAGATGTATGATGGATCAACTGACCCAGACGACCATGTTGTCCATTACAAATACAAGATGATATCAACATGCCTGGCTCCTCATCAATGGGAAGCTGGTATGTGCAGAGGATTTGGAGAAACATTAGTTGGTTCTACCCTCACCTGGTTTATCAATCTCCCATACAGATCCATCGAGTCTTACCAACAGCTAGCAGACAAATTCGTGGAGCTTTTTGCAAGTTATTGCAAGCTTGAGAAGACCACCAATGACCTCAATGACATTCAACAACGGAGATGGGAGCCCTTGCGAAGCTACATGGCTCGCTTCAATAAAGAGATGATAACAAATTGGACTCCCAATATTATAAGTATTGCGATTAAAATTGGACTCTTATGCCATCTCCAAATTTTTTCGCTATCCCCAGGAATAATTTAATCCCAATCACTAAATTACTACTCTAATCGAGTTATGAAAATTCAAGTCGTTACATTTTGAATTTAAAAATGTATTGATGCTTATTTTTATCTACTTTATTAGTCCATTCTAACTAAAATTTAGAGAAAATAATTAAATTTTACTAACAGAAATTACAAGAGATAAAACCTAAACTAAGAGATTTTTTTTAATACAAATACCCATTATTGATTCGAAGATGATTAAACTTTATTTATTTTAATCAACAATGATATAATATATATTTGAGTATGATATACCTCTTGTATCACCTAATTTTTTTTTTTTTTTTTTTTTTTTATCAATTGACACCCAATTTCCTTTAAATAATCTTCAAGGATACGAAAATTTATTAGATTATTTTTTTGTTTTCTTTCTTTTTTAGACTAATAAAAAGTGGCCATAACAGCAATTGTAAAGTTGAATACACATGTCCCAAAGAGACATAATTTGCTGGTGTAGGGTTCATGATCTCATCTTGAGGTCCTGGATTCGAATCCAGTGAGTGAGTTTCTTGTAAGAACCTGGGACAACCGAGGGTTTTACCTGCTCCGCTTAAGCCCGAAATGGATAATTTGGCGATAAAATTTCTAACGATTTCAAAAAAAAAAAAATTGAATACACATTTTATTTTATACATAGATAAAGATATTGACTCATTACCAAATGATTGTAGGACATAAAAAGTGTGGATAAATAAGTCTGTTTAAATATTCTTATAGGGATTCGGTTTCGGTGCCGACTTGTATTTTATATTGAGTTTTTTTTTTATAAATTATGATCAATAGTTATTAAATAAAAATTTATATGCAATTAAATATTAATCGTTTAATAATCTATTTCTATAGATATATATGTTGAAGAATAATCAACGAATGCAATATAATTTATTGAAACAGAAACTTATATATAAAATTACAAACTTATCAACCAAACCAGAAATTTAATCAACAAATTAAATTAGAATTGAAACTTACAATTCAAGTAACCAAAATCAATAAACTCACCGACTTGTAAAGATTGAGGCTAGCGTATTAGGCTATGCCCTATAGCAGAAATTTGTACTTACTCTCGTGCTTGTAGTTCGTTGGACGTCTGCCACCAGGATTCAACAATCTGTAGGTCGAAAATCTGCACCCGATGTTTCGACCCCTGGCAAATCTACTGGAGGTTTGTTTTCAAGGATCAGAAGTTTGTATATGGAAAGTTTTGTATCACAAAGATCATATGGATAACGATTCTATTGAACTCTGCAACACTGTTTTATATTTATAAACAAAATAGAAAACAATTAAATGATGAATGGATGCAAAAACATTTTTCAACTTTTCTGAAGAGTTGTGTTCTTCTGGTTTTCTAGCACAAGACCTTTAATAAATCCTAAGAGCCCCAAGACTCATATTTGATTAATTAAATATAGATTAAAAAAATCAATGCATATGTAGTGTGGGTGGTGGGTTTGTGCTGGACACCATTGTTTTTGTGTTGGACAATGGCACATGTATGTGATAGAGAAACTGCTCGAAAATTGTTATAAAAAACACACACACATATATTAATATTAAACTTATAAATAAAATTATAATATTTAATATATATATTTTTATAATAAATGTTTTTTTTTTTTTTTACATTTATGATGTTTCTTAGTTTCTATAACATAAATAATTAATTTGAAAATTGAGCTTGAGAGTTTTTTTTTTTTTTTTTTTTTTTTAATAAAATTTTTGTTTATTAATTTATAAAATAAATTATGAAAATAATAATTTTTTTCTTGAACATTGTTTATTATATTTTTAACTGGATTATGAGTTTTTATTATATTTAATATGTCTATTATTTATTACTCTTATTGTAAATTATTTTAATTTTTTAATCAATTTATGAGTTTTATTTTATTTTATTGTAATATTCCATATAAAATAAATATTTAAAAACAAGTTACGTCACAAACTAATTTTATTAAGGAAATAAATTAAAAGTATATATTATAAAGTTATTTGATTTTATAATTTTATTAAATTTTTTAATAAAAGAAATAACATAAACACATCAATTATCTTTTCAATATAATAATATCTAAGGATAATTTTTTTTTTTTAATAAAAAGAATCTTAATTTTTTTAAAAATCAATAATAATATGATATTATAAAAATATTAGGAAAGATAAAGGATATCATCCCAGAGATATTAAGATAACTATGAAATCTTATTATTCGTTCCAGATAAGGGACTAATTACCCCACCACACACATCACAAAAAATGAGACTTAGGTTTTAATAAAAAAATAAAACCCACGCCATTTAATTTAATTGCTAAGCCTCCTGAGATAATCATCCCTTCAATTAGTCATGCTCTCACAGCTCGAATATGCGCCCGCCTGCTGTGAGAGATATGACATATACACCCGGCACATGATATACCATCTCCTGACAGCTGAGTTCAATGAATATAATATTGTTGCCAATATTTATTACAAGACTGATATTTCAATTACGTTATCGGGATTTGATCCTAGATTAAGGATTTTGTTTATTATATTTTTAAAGGAAATTTAGCAAAACTAGTCAATTTTTTTTTTTTTTATAATTTGTAGAATGAACCATAACGTTTGAGTTTTGTTAAAATAATAATTTTATCTGAAGTAGAGTTTGGATAATTCAAATTCTCTGAAATCTACACCGAAATTTTTTATTTTTTTTAATTTTATTTAAAACTTCGGATATCTTAAGTTCTAGGGAGATCCGAAGTTATTACTTTAGATCTCCGAATTCGTTTAGCTAATTTTTTTAATATAATATTCCATATAAATATATATATTAATAAGTAAATTTTATTCATTTATGATTTATTTTTTGGACTAATTTTTCTAAATTTTTTTAAAACTATTGGGACTTATTGTGGACAACAGGACCTGGGCGACGCCGTTCCTAGGCTCGCGGCCTAGTTTGGGAAGTACTGAATAACATGGAGTCGCCACCCGGTGTGAACCGGGACAAAGATTTAAGGCCGCACTCACCCCTCGCAAGGGAAGACCTCAAATTGTTGGGTTCGAAATGGTCCCTTACTTATGTCACTTGTAATGAAAGGATTTATGTAATAATTTAATCAAGCTTAAGTAACACTTATTTCCACGAGTATCATGCTTCTAAATTCTCATGTGTAAAATAAAACTTATGTACGCATTTCACATATATCTCACATTTAAATTTGCATGCTTAACATATATCAAGATAGCAACGAACATACAACTTTATTTGCATATCACATTCAGGAAAACACAAGCACACATATTAACCATACAAGCACACATGTTAACCATACAAGCACACATATGGGCACTTTTCCAAGCGGTACGTGGAATTGTATCCCAAGTACAGACCGCACTACCGTCCCTTCGGAATCGGCTACGGAATTTACGTCTGGGTTTCCATCCGATATACCGCAAGAAATAATACTCAAATGTTATCATGACATAAGCATATGAATGGTAATACATTAACATATTTGTATTTATACATGTGGAGATAGCTACTAGGAAAACTATGCATGAAATCTAATGAAGAGGACTCAGTTCAGCGTGTTCGCGTTCGTGTAGCGTTCGTAAACGCGTTCGAACGGAAATGAAACAGAATGCTCACGTTCGAGTAGCGTTCGTAAACGCGTTCGAACGGAAATGAAACAGAATGCTCACGTTCGAGTAGCGTTCGTAAACGCGTTCGAACGGAAATGAAACAGAATGCTCACGTTCGTATGGCGTTTGTTAACGCGTTCGAACGGAAATGAGACAGAATGCTCACGTTCGTATGGCGTTTGTTAACTCGTTCGAACGGAAATGAGACCTGACACATGATAAGGCAAAAACACATGCGCGTTCGAGTTGCGTTCGTAAACGCGTTCGAACGGGAACAGACCTGATGCATGAAATGGGACGCAATACATAAACACAAAATAAAAGGGCGCGGCGAAGTACTGCCGTAAAGGTGACCTTTTGGGGCTCTTGATCTCTCAAAGAGAGGACCTTTAGACCAACATACTAAGCCCATACGCGTCACATCACACATACAAGAATAGAACCAATCATATCAACCAAGTATGCCCGATTGAACACATCTTACATCCAATCTGAACACACATCAACCGGCGCGGCAAAGCATCGTGGTAACGGGTTTTAACCCCTCCCCATAAGGGATCTTTCATTCCACTTACTAAGCCCATGCGCTTGATTGAACCATACATAAAAGATAAACTCAATAACATCAAACTAAGTATGCCCGATTGAACGTATCTTGCATCCAACCGAACACACATAGACCGGCGCGGCGAAGTAGTGTCACAAAGGTGGCCTTTTCGGCTCTTTATCTCCCAAATGGAGGACCTTTGGACTAACTCACTAAGCCCATGCGCCTAATTGAATCATGCATAAATAAACAACATATTGAGTTCAAGTAAAGAAAACTAAATAAGCAAAAGCAACACAACGAAAGAAAGATGGTGCCGTTTACCTAAGCGGTACGTGGAGTTGTGGCCCGAGTACAGATCATACTACCGTCCATTCGGAATCGGCTATGAAATTTGTGTCCGGGTTTCCATCCGATATACCGCGAGAGTTGACACATCTCTCATTCATCCAATACCCACAACATATTACATCTAATAATTCATGCATATTTATCTACTCAAGACCACAACACGCATTTCAACATGACAATCATACAAGTAATACTTAATAAATAATGCGGAAAAGGAAAACAAGTGTGAAAGATACCCTCAGGTCTAACCTTTTAAGCCGTCTCTCGGACTCGCGTTTCACGAAGATCGGAAGGGGTACAGCTCCGCAACTTTTCTGGTTCACTGGTTCAGCGTCCTAGCTCACTGCTTTGTTGTTTTGCTTGCGATTCGAACATCGTTCTGCTCCTATTCGGTCTCTGTCTTGCTGCTCACTGCACGGGCTACCTGTTTTAACGTTTTCAATAAACTATTCCAAGTTTGTGTGGGTTCTTAGTGCAATTATATGTGATTATTTTTTAAGATTATCTATGCAGTTTTTATGTTACTGTTTTTTAAGGATTTGGGCTGCTGTTAAGGTGATTTTGCTGCTGTTTGGGCGTGTAATACAGTGTGGTTTTTTTGTGGTAATTTTCGGTGGTGGAGGGCTGCTGTTTCGGTGATGTGTGGGGGTTTACGGAGGTGGTTTTCGGCTATGGAGGAGATGGTTGTGGCTCTTTGTTCTCTTTTTGTGTATATGTCAAGTGTGTTTTTTTCTTTTTTGTTTAGTCTCGGGTGTGGTAGAGAGAGTCTATAGAGAGATTTCGAGAGAGTTTGGGTGTGAATTCTATGCCTTGGGCGTGATTAGGTTGTGTCAAGTCTGGGTGCGTTTTGGAGGCTTGCCTGAAGGAAGGGAATGGCTTGGGTTAGGGGTTGTTTATATAGAGATGTCTAGGGTTTCACTTTGTCTCACAGGAAGAGATCTGTTTCCAATTAGGAGAGATAGAAGGTATACACAAGATTGAGGGTGGACGAAAAATATTTTAATTTAGGAAGTTGGCAATATTTAATTTTGGTGTTGGTTTAAGAATACAAATATTTTATATTGGTAATTATCTTATTAGATTAGGAAGTCAAATATGATGAATTGGCTTTAATTGGTTATGACGCGGAACTCACTTGGAGGATTAGGCCAAGCAAACCCCTCGCAGCGGACAGAACCCCAAGAACCGCAAATTTGATTTTGTAGGAACAAAACCCTTCCAAGGCCACAAAGAAGACCCACAAAGAACTTGTCTTTGAGAACCCTTAAGATGATTCCTTGAAGTGTTCTGCTAGCACGGAGACGCCACTAAGGTTGCCACGCCTTAGATAAGTCGATTGCATGAAATAAGGGGAATCCCTCCCTTAAGCAATTTTTGGACAAAGCCAAGCTCTCAATGGAGATGAATTTCGAAATTTGGTGATTAGCTTCTCATTAAGATGAAATGAGTTTAAATAGTACAATGAAATAAACCCTAATGGGTGCAAAATGACCAAAACACCCTAAGTTGCTAACTAATGGCTATTAAATGGCCATGCCCTTAATAGACATTTAATAACAAACACAAAGTCAAAAGAAACAAAGACTTAATCAATAACAAACAAAGACTTAATAAATAACTTTGCCAAAAAAGTCTAAAGTAAAAACACAAAATCATAAAAGTCAACAAATGTGGAAAACTTTTCCAAATTTGTCTAAAGTTGTTTCCTTGCACCAAAAGTCCTCCAAATTCGTGGATTCCATGTATAAAGGCATAATGATGTGTCATAAAGTCCAATAAGTCTTGTCTTGGCCGAATATTTAGTGTCGGGCTTGAATCGGCTTGATCCGTTAAAAATATACTCGGCTTCAAGATTGCTGGTGCGTTACTCTGGTATGACTTGGGTCAAGTGAAATAGCTTTGGACCCACTCTATTGAAGCCCTCATGTGACGCCAATATGCCCCGGAGTTGTCTGTCACACTCGACCATGGCATTCTGCGCTAGCCCCGCCATTGCGTCTCTGATCTTCTTAGCTCTTTGGCATGTGATTGGACCTGTTGGCAATTGCAAAGGATCTAATGTTCATTGAGTTGTTGGATTCATGTCATTCCCCCCCCTCTTGAAAAGGATTCGCCCTCGAATCTGTACCTACATCAAAAAGAGTTAAGTCAGAAACATTAAATGTAGCAGACACATTATGCTCACCTTGTAAATCCAGCTTATATGCACTGTCATTAATCCGTTCCAAGACTTGAAATGGACCATCCCCTCTCGGTTGTAGTTTGGATTTACGCTGTTCAGGAAATCTTTCCTTTCGCATGTGTACCCAAACCCAATCTCCAGGTTGAAATACCATACGTTTTCTTCCCTTATTGGCATGAGAAGCATATTGTTCATTCTTTCGTTGTATGTGCTCTCTTGGTTTCTCATGTATGTGTTTCACCAAATCAACTTTCTTTTTTCCATCTAACCCTGCATGCTCATCAACAGGCAATGGTAACAAATCTAATGGAGTTAGTGGTTGAAAACCATAAATAATTTCAAATGGTGAATAAGATGTGGAAGAATGAATGCTACGATTATATGCAAATTCAACAAAAGGCAAACAATCCTCCCAAGTTTTCAAGTTCTTAGAGACAATAGTACGCAATAAACTGAGTCAAAGTCCTATTAACCACTTCAGTCTGTCCATCAGTTTGGGGATGACAAGTAGTAGAATACAAAAGTTTTGTTCCTAACTTACCCCATAAAACTTTCCAAAAGTGACTAAGGAATTTAACATCACGATCTGAAACTATACTCCGTGGAATTCCATGGAGTCGTACCACTTCTCTAAAGAATAAGTCAGCAATGTTAGTGGCATCATCAGTTTTATGACATGCTATAAAGTGTGCCATCTTACTGAACCTATCAACCACTACAAAGATGGAATCTCTACCATGCCTAGTCCTAGGTAAACCCAATATAAAATCCATTGATACATCTACCCACGGCTCACTAGGTACAGGCAACGGTGTATACAACCCATGAGGCATAACCTTAGATTTAGCCTTTTTACAAATCAAGCATTTATCACACAAACGCTCAATATCTCTCCGCATTTTAGGCCAATAAAAATGTTCACTCAATACCCCTAAGGTCTTAGAAATGCCAAAGTGCCCCATTAAACCTCCCCCATGCGCTTCTCTAACTAACAACTCACGCATACTACAAACAGGAATGCATAATCTATTCTCCCTAAACAGAAACCTGTCATGTTGATAGAATTTATTAAAGGTAGACTTTTCACATGCAGCATAGATGGTACTAAAGTCAGTATCATTTGCATAAAGTTCTTTAATAAATTCAAACCCAAGCATTCTTGCACTCAATGAAGTAAGTAAAGCATACCTTCGCGATAGTGCATCAGCGACAATGTTTTCCTTACCTTGTTTGTAGCGAATTACGTATGGAAATGTCTCAATGAACTCCAACCACTTTGCGTGTCGTTTGTTCAACTTACCTTGGCCCTTCAAGTGCTTCAATGATTCATGATCAGTATGGATCACAAATTCTCGAGGCCACAGATAATGCTGCCAAGTCTCAAGGGCTCTCACTAGCGCATACAACTCCTTGTCATATGTGGGGTACCTCAAAACTGCTCCATTCAGCTTCTCACTAAAGTAAGCTATTGGTCGCTTTTCTTGCATAAGAACAGCTCCAATGCCTATTCCGGATGCATCACACTCAATCTCAAATGTCTTTTCAAAATTGGGTAGCGCCAAAACTGGTGCACTACATAACTTCATTTTAAGATCCTGGAATGCACGCTCCTGCTCTTGTCCCCATTTGAAACCAACAGTTTTCTTCACTACTTCAGTCAGTGGGGCAGCAATACTACTGAAGTCTTTACAAATCTGCGGTAGAAGCTTGCTAATCCATGGAAGCTTCTAACTTCTGTCACTGTCGTTGGTGGTAGGCCAATCCTGAATCGCCTCACAGTCCCTCTACTCACTTCGATGCCATCCGTTTATATTTTTGATCGCTCGACAATCAACGCACATACGCCACGACCCATCTTTCTTAGGAACTAGAAGAACTGGTACCGCACATGGACTCATACTTTCTCTAACATACCCTTTCTCCATCAACTCCCTCACTTGCTTCTGAAGTTCCTTCGTCTCCTCCGGATTGCTTCGGTAGGCTGGTCTGTTGGGAATGACTGCGCCAGGTAAGAAATCTATCTGGTGCTCAATACCTCTAATGGGTGGAAGCCCACTAGGAATGTCCTCTGTCAGCACATCACTGAATTCCTGCAAAAGAGATGAAATGGACACAGGAAGCAAAGGGTCAGTGTTAGCAATACAAATACGGTGTTCCTTGTAGACCAACAAAAGCATAAGCTTGCTAGCCTTAAAAGCTTTCCTTGCTTCACCTTCACCCATGTAAAAGCTCTTTTTCACTCGCCCTTTTGTTTCCCCCTTAAGTTCACTCACACTCCCCTTAGAAACACTCACGGCCTTTGCCTTATTTTCCTTACTAGGTTCGGTCACACTCCCCTCACGTGTTTTCCCCAAGGTTGTGTTTGCACTCTCAATCTCTCTATCTCTCTCAAGTTGCAACTTGACTTGATCCTCGTGGACTTGCTTTGGTGTGAGTGGGTACAAGGTAATGGGTTTTCCCTTATATTGAAAGGAATACTTATTCTTGAACCCATCGTGAATAACTTTCCTATCAAACTGCCACGGCCTGCCCAAAAGAATATGTCCTGCATGCATCGGTATCACATCACATAGGACATCATCCGTGTATGGCCCAATTGTAAAGCTCAATAACCCTGCTTTGTCACCTTTATCTTATCTCGCCACAATCATTTAACCACTGCAACTTATAAGGCTTGGGATGCTTCAAGCAATCTAATCCCAACCTCTCAACTAAAGCCGTACTTGCGACATTAGCACAACTGCCCCCGTCAATGATCATACTACACCCTTTACCATTCACACGGCATCTGGTATGAAATATGTTCTCCCTCTGTTGATCACTCTCATCCTCAACAATTTGTGCACTCAAAACACGCTTGACAACTAAGGACAAGTTATCCAGCGGGTATGCAGCTCCCTCTTTGTCACTAGTATCCTCAATCTCAGGCTCATCATCATCAACCTCAACCTCACTGTCAGTAGAATGTACTTCACCACTCTTCTTATCAATCACTAAGGTGCGCCTGTTAGGGCACTGTGAAGAATAGTGTCCCATGCCCAAACACTTGAAACACTTGATGTCCTTTGTCTTTGGTGTTGTACCTTCAGGTTTCATTCTAGCCTTGCCTGGTTCTGCAACTTCTTTACCCTTGGCACCAGGTTCAGCCCTTGGCTTGTTAAAGCCTCCATCTCGTCGATCATTAGGAACCCATTTCCCCTTCCATGTAGAAGTAGTCTGAGTACCAAATCTGGATGTAGACTTCTTCTTGAGTTGCCTTTCTACCTTGACAGCCATGTGAAGCATATCCTCCAAATCAACATAATGATGCAACTCCACCATGTTGGCAATCTCTTTGTTCAAGCCCCCTAAAAACCGTGCCATAGTAGCCTCTGCATCCTCCACTACATTCGCCCTGATCATGGCAACCTCCATCTCAGTATAATAATCCTCTACACTCTTGGTCCCCTGATACAAATGTTGTAGTTTCTGATACAACTCTCGGTAGTAATGGCTGGGTATAAATCGTTTCCTCATGAGACCTCGAAGTTCTTCCCATGTCTGAATTGGCCTCTCATAATTCCTCATTCGGTTGGTGACAATCTGATCCCACCAAATCATAGCATAATCTGTGAATTCCATGACTGCTAGATTGATCTTCTTTTCATCTGAGTAATGATGACAATTGAAAATCAATTCTATTTTCTTCTCCCACTCTAAATATGCTTCTGGATCATTCTTGCCTCGGAAGTTTGGTATTTTGATCTTGATGCTGCTCAAATCACCATCAACATCACCATGTCTACCGTATCCTCTCCTATCATAATCCCCTCTTCTGTCATCAAATGCACCTCTACCATCAAACCGCCTATCCCTCCTATCATTCCTCCTATCAAACCTCCTATTAGGCCTCCTATCAGGCTCTGGCTGAAATCTCTCCTCCACATCATTAAGATCATCAGAATCATCAAACTCATTTTCAGCTTCTTCTTCATCTGGTGGTGCCCGTCGTGGTGCCACATTCTGAGGTGGTGGTATATGTCGAGGTGGTGGTCTGGGAACACTGCCTGTTCGATTACTCTCTACTTCCCTGGACAACTTATCAAAAGCAGCATTCATGTTTTCCATCATATCCATGAATTTCCTTTCTAAAGCCTCAAGTTTTTCATCCACTGTCAAACTAGTACCTGCCATCTCAAAGCTTCAACAAACAGATTAGAAGTAACAATATGTGAAAATAATTAGATATCCTCAAAACCTCACAATCTCACAAGCTCACGTTTTACACTCAAATATGTATCACTCCACTCGTGTTTATACTCAATATGTATCACTCCACTCGTGTTTACACTCAATATGATGTGAATATGACTTACCCAAAGTTAACAACAATGTGTAATCTTCAAGCTAGCATAAACAACAAGAACCAATGATGTATATAGGGTAGGTGGAATAATGCGAATAAGAATAGTAATCACGAAGACTCAATCAAAGAAACTTAAGCTAAAGAGCACGGAATAAGAAAAAAAATGAGTTAGCGAAATGCGCAAACAAACAAGCAAGCACTCAATGTGACACTTAGCCAATCTTGTAATCACTCTTTACTGTTTTGTCTCACTTACTCTTTTTTTTTCTTTTTTTTTTAACTTTTCTCTTTTCACTCCTTTCTTTTGCCTCTCACACTCACAAGTGTATACAAAGCAAATGAAATACAATGCAAATATCAATATTTCAAGAGGTAGCAAGTAAAACTTGCTTGGATATACACGAAATTAGTGCAAATTTGGTGCACTCAACCTCACTTCACTTGATTCTTCAACATTAACAACACAAATCAGCAAAGGTACACTATGTATAACTCACGACAATTATCAACTTCATGCATTTCAATTTGTTTCATCATTCATTCACTCACTTTCATCACCAATGCACTCAAACACTCTTTCTTTTCACTCAAACTCACAAGATTGCACTAAGATCACAGGAATGCAAATAAGCAAGTTCACGCAAATGCCAAGATGAATGATGTCAATTCTGATTTTTGCAAAGCTGATATGAATAATACTTAGGGAAACAACACTAATTGCACGTATTCAACAATAGAAAGACAAGATATGTCAATAAATCTCACATAGTCAAATCTGACCTGATTCTTTTTTTTTTTTTTTTATCAAATCTGACCTGATTCCTTTTTTTTTTTTTTTTTTTTAACACAAATAACTTAATAACAATGTTGAACACGTCCTAGTAACATACAATTAACAAATAAACACTTTATTTAAGTAAAGAAAATAAAGCTCTAATTTTGACTCAAAGACCGAAACTAGAACATGAAGAAATACTCATGATCAATCAAAAACACTCAAAGGCAGAATGTTATTCATGCTATTTTGATCACAAATAAACAAGAAACAGCAAGAACCAACAAGATCCAACAAAAATAAGAATCAAGATGAACAAGTATCTTGATGACCAACAAACAAAATAAAGACTAAATCAAAAAAACACAAAGTAAAGACAGAAAAATCAGACCTTGGAACCCTAAGCTCTGATACCAAATGACGCGGAACTCACTTGGAGGATTAGGCCAAGCAAACCCCTCGCAGCGGACAGAACCCCAAGAACCGCGAATTTGATTTTGTAGGAACAAAACCCTTCCAAGGCCACAAAGAAGACCCACAAAGAACTTGTCTTTGAGAACCCTTAAGATGATTCCTTGAAGTGTTCTGCTAGCACGGAGACGCCACTAAGGTTGCCACGCCTTAGATAAGTCGATTGCATGAAATAAGGGGAATCCCTCCCTTAAGCAATTTTTGGACAAAGCCAAGCTCTCAATGGAGATGAATTTCGAAATTTGGTGATTAGCTTCTCATTAAGATGAAATGAGTTTAAATAGTACAATGAAATAAACCCTAATGGGTGCAAAATGACCAAAACACCCTAAGTTGCTAACTAATGGCTATTAAATGGCCATGCCCTTAATAGACATTTAATAACAAACACAAAGTCAAAAGAAACAAAGACTTAATCAATAACAAACAAAGACTTAATAAATAACTTTGCCAAAAAAGTCTAAAGTAAAAACACAAAATCATAAAAGTCAACAAATGTGGAAAACTTTTCCAAATTTGTCTAAAGTTGTTTCCTTGCACCAAAAGTCCTCCAAATTCGTGGATTCCATGTATAAAGGCATAATGATGTGTCATAAAGTCCAATAAGTCTTGTCTTGGCCGAATATTTAGTGTCGGGCTTGAATCGGCTTGATCCGTTAAAAATATACTCGGCTTCAAGATTGCTGGTGCGTTACTCTGGTATGACTTGGGTCAAGTGAAATAGCTTCGGACCCACTCCATTGAAGCCCTCATGTGACGCCAATATGCCCCGGAGTTGTCTGTCACACTCGACCATGGCATTCTGCGCTAGCCCCGCCATTGCGTCTCTGATCTTCTTAGCTCTTTGGCGTGTGATTGGGCCTGTTGGCAATTGCAAAGGATCTAATGTTCCTTGAGTTGTTGGATTCATGTCAGGTTAAGATTGATTTTAATTAGGCATATTCTTCTTTTGAGTTTTTGCTAAAATTTTTAGTTTATTGGTAAATGGTATAAATATTTTGTTAATGTTAAAAATGTTTAAATTAATATTTGAGTTATTTAATTTGGGATGTTTTTATGGGCTTTGGGGAGCTAAATGGGCTGGGTGTGAGGCTAGCAGCAAAACCAGAATTACCGACACCGTCGAACGCTCCCTCGAACCAGCGCACGAACAACCCGCATCTATTCCGGTTCGAACGAAGTAACGAACGCAAGCACCAACAAAGACAGTGAGCTTGTTTTTCTGAATTTCCCCTTCTGATATCCGTTTCCCGCGGCTTTCGTGACTCAAAAGGTAGTGCCTCCAATGAGGCTCATCATCGGGTTTCACATGCGAAAATGCAATGCCTACACTTATATGTAAAAAAATATAAAAATATATAAATAAAACAGTTGACTATACATCAAAACAGTTAACTACACATCAAAATGAAAATAATATATATATAAAATAACTACATATCATCAAAATCAATGTCAGCCAATACATCATCAGGTCCTGTATCTCCTGAGTTGACATCCTCCTCAGAAGCTCTAACGCATCATCCAATGACCGCTCCATTCTTTTCCGTTGATCCTCCATTCTATTCTTTCATTAATCGACACTTGTCTGCCCTCCTCTATCGCAATCACGTGAACACGTAACAAAATGACTAATGGATCACCTGAATGATGGGAAGTGCGAGATAGGCCGGCACGAGATGGGCCAGCGCCATCGGAGCCTACTGGAGGATCACCAGCAACAGGATCAACCTATGACGGCTGGTTCTGCGTAGCACGATGACCTACTAAACAGATAAATGAAAAGAATTAAATACTCAAATCACTATCAATTTTTGTCATGAAAAAAATATATATCATTTTTCGATACTTGTCATGAAAATATCGTCTACTTCTGTACAAGAAAGGCTCATTCGTTGCATGAATCCCTGATTAATGATAGTCAGATGCACAAAGGAGACCACATCGGCATCCAAATTCAGCTGAAAATATCGCATGCGCCAGGTGATGACCATGCCTTAAGGAATGCCCGTCCTGTTATAAGCATAAACCTGAAACTAATGTCCTATAATAAAGGCTCTTATATCCACTATACGGCCTTGTAAGGAAAAATATATTTTTAGGATTTGTCTATAATATAAAATATGAAAATAATTAATATCTACAATATAAAATATGACATTGTACGGGGCAAATTTGGTCTGAGGGAAATTTCAACCTTTTGCTCCTGGACCACTACTGAATGCACCCCCGAAGCAAACCCCAAAGACATAATGTTGGCCCAGGCCCAATGAGCACTAACACCCGTAACCGAAGGATCATCCAAAGGCTAGCCCACGTAACGCCTAAGCTCATAAACACTATTCACTCCCAACTCAGTAATATCCTCCCATAGCTCTCAACACCTCCAACCTACAGCCCTTTCGGCAGACTACGGGGATCAAGGTAACATCTGACCTTGTTCTCCATCATACGGTGTTTATAGCTCATCTCCTCTACTGACTTGAGCGTCGGAGTGCCCCCGGCACCCACCACACCGGTGAGTAGTCTACTCTCGCTCACTCTACCTCTCATTTTGCAGGATCGCTCGTGCCCCTCTCGACGAAATCTCGATTGTGGACCTCGGGTGAAAACCAGCGTCTACAATTTGGCGCCCACCGTGGGTCCCTAGCGATTCATAGCGTGCAAAGATCTCTCCATTTACGATCCGTCCAAACACCCCTACTCATATGGCGTCGACAGCAGGAGCAAACACCATATCTCATGATCACTTAATTAGCCATCCTCAAAGAACAATTACATACATTAGGATTGTCATCTGGCCCATTTGTTTCGTTCTTAATAGGAAGTCCATTTGCTCCAATCAACATATATGGACCATCATTTGAATTATTCTACACACTTCCTCCAGTCGACATGGGGATACCCTCATAATCCCCGGCGTACCCAATCAACCAAGAAGTATTCTCCATAATTGACATATATTCGAGACTGCTTGAGGCGGTTACCATTTGCTCTAGATAGCGTAGATAGAATTTCACTTCCTTCAGACTATGTAAGAGGATTGCCATCACTTCCAGACTACATGAAAGAAATGTTATCTTCTTCAGACGACGTTAAGAGGATTCTCAACTCCTCCAGAAGACATTAATGAATTGTCATCAATTTTAGACTCCATTCGACCAGAGTCTCATGGACCTACATTAGGAGCAAGACATTCCCCTCAACAGAACCATTTTTCCTGCCATTCATACCATACGACGAAGTAGTGACTTGGTATAAAGAGGATGTCCCGATGAATTATACTCTAATGAAGACTCAGCATGGACAACCCAGCCGACATTATCAGTTATAGATGACCCACTTGACACAACATAAAGCTTGAGACTTGTTATGGATGTACCAGTCGACATCAATGTGTGGCATGAGACTTATTGAGGATGCCTCAGTCGACATACAATATGTGACTTGGCACTTGTCAAAGATCCCAATTGACACTACAGGTCTGGGGCTCGACACTTATTAAAAGATCGTAGAAGACACTATATATATGGTACAATGTAAACTCCTCTAAACCTTCATCGGGTAGAGAGGAGCAGAGACCTTCGTGGACCTTCAACAGGTTCATTTGACTGTAGACTCTCATGGACTTTGGCCAGGTTCATTCAACCGTTATCTCATTGACCCTCATCAAGTCTAGTAGGATGTAGACTTCTCTGGATCTTCATCAGGACCGGTCGATGGTAGACACTCTTGTAGCTTCGTCAGGTATTATGGAATGTAGGCTCTCATGAGGTAAATCAAAGATTATCAGACCTTCATCAGCAGGTCTAGTCGACTAGGCATATTCTGAAAGGGATATCTATTGGATCTTCACTTGATCAGTTGATCCGATCAACTGTAGCCTCAAGAACACTTGTCGTGCCCAATATATTGTGGCTCCATTAACCTTCACCAAGTTTGAAGAATGGCTCTAATTGATTAGAATAGAATATATCATCATTAACTCTTATTTTCTCTTTTCGACTAAAAACCTTAGACGACAAGAGACATTTTCACTCGTGAGACACGTGACATAGACAGTTGTTATCCTATACGCAAGAGTAAATAGGAAGGTAGCATCCGACCAAATTTTGCATGTGCATGAGATATGCCTAATCTACATTTGCTGATCATGAAGAAAACATCCAGCCACGCGTAATCCATAGCCTTGCACAAGTTGCCATAAAACCAGCCTACCATGAACAAGACTATAAGCTGGGCAAGAATGATTCGAGAAAGATGGAGTCTCACCGAAATAGAGAGTGAAAATACGTAGTCAATGGAATTACAAGCGGTCCACCATAAAAGATATTATCTATCAAAGCTCCACATGGATGCGACCACTCGACAAGGGAAACCTCAAAAGCAGCCGTAAGCTGAGATAAAGGGAGGCCAGCTGCCCGCATAATGAAGAATAACTCATAGTGCACCCACAAGAGGAATGATTTCAACGCGTCTACTGCCCAAAGTGGTCTCCACGACAAGAGCTCTAAGTACAGCTGCCACAATCAGTCGTGTGGAAACCCGCTAAGATAATATATATATATGAAAGGCTTATCCACCTCATTCCTCTCCTCATTCTCCTTTGCATCATCGTCATTTATCGATTCGGCCCACTGTTAGGTGCTTGTCTAGCTACTTTTAGTGTCGATTCTACTCCAATCGTTGTGGGATCGCTTTTGGTCGCTACCGCTTCCCTTGCAAAATAATCGATGTGGGACAATGAGATTTTTGTGACAGTTTTGCGATTGTCTTGTGGGCCTAGTGCCTGACCTTGTGGAACTTGTGGTGTTGTCTATGCTTGGAACGGTGAGATCTCTTGCACGTGGGCTGGTGTTGACGTTTTGTTGGGCTGGTTGGACGTGTAAGTTGGGTTTTTGGAGGTAGTTTGCCTTCATTTGGGCCTTTTTGGCGCTAATATTGGGCTGGTTCCATTGGACTGGCCATGCTTTGGTGTGGGATATTTGTTTTTTTTCAAATTGGGCTGCCGCTCTTTGCTTTGGCTGTGCTTGATCCACTTTGGTGCCTGGTATTTTGGCTTCATACGTGAGTGGTCTTGTTTAGGTCACTCGTTGATGGACTTGCGGACTTTGCTTTATATGTCAATTGTCGATTGTCTTTTGTGGTTTTTTATTACTTCTTGATTTGTTACTGTTGTAATAAGTCCGGTGAATGTTTGGTTCTTTATCAGACTTTTTGTGTTTTGGGATCCTCTGAGCTTGATAGCTCCTACGAGCTGATAGCTCCTCCTGGGGGATGACCCTTGTACTTTGTTCAAATCTTCTTTTGGAATATATTGTAACCTTTTCCAAAAAAAAAAGGTTCCATTGGGCTGAGTGGATGAGTGTAATGTGGGCTAGTTTTCGGTTCATGTACATGTTTGGGCTGTTGTGGTTTCCGAAGTGGGATGTGTCTGGTCCATGAGTTGGCTTCAAGGAAGTATTTTGCTTATGCTTGTGGACATGCATTAAGGTGTAGGCTTGTGTTTTGAGTCGAATCTGAAATCCACTCGATAAAGCTCCATGCTCAGACAAAGTCGCATGAGACCCAACTTGATATAAGATGACCGGGGACCATTTGACACCACAAGATGTTCTAGTCTTGGAAGACCATCTCATTTGTAACTGCTTGCGTATTGAATGGATCGATCCCGCGTGAAAGAGAGAGAAGCGCGAAAAAAGAAGCTATCATCTACTCACAGCTGAATCTCATTTTTTAGCATGAAATCAAAGCTAAGCCAGACTGTTTGCAACACCACATCAATAATAAAATTTTTGTAAATCCAATTCAACAGAAGCACACTGCCCGGTCACTGGAAAGATGATCTATATGACATTGCATGAACGCTGAGAAGATATTGAAGGATAGTCATCCTCTCGAGACGACACTGATGGAATTTCATCTCCAAATCACATGAAAGGTTAGTCATCATCTTTATGTTATTTTGATTTAATATTACCAACTCTAAACTACATAGGGAATCTTTTACCATGCCTAGAATGAAAAGTCATTAGAACCTCCATCAGATTCAATCGACCAACCTTCATCAGGTGAGGTAGACTGAAAATTTTGGACCTCCGTGAGGTCCATTCGACCATAGACCCTTACTGACCTTTGTTATGTCTTGTAGAGAAAATATTGTAGTATGAGGAATAATCACCCTCATTGATATTTAGTAGGTATCGAAGTATGAGGAATGAAACCCTCTTTGACCTTTCTTAGGACTAGTAGAGACATGAATGATGACCTTGGACTTTCGTCAAGTCCATTTTTCAAGTCCATTCGACAGTAGTCTCGTAGAAGAGTGATGACCTTGGTGACTTTCATCAAGTTCATTCCATTGTAGCATGATGGACCTTCTTCAGGTCTAGTATAGTAAGTGATGACCTCATCAGACTTCCTACAGTCCATATGACAATGTCGTTTGAAATAACTCCTGAACCTTCATCTGGTTCAGTCGACCGGGGACATCCCCCAGATGACTCATGTCGAGTCAAATGAAGATGTGGACTTCCTACAGACCATACGACAATGTCGTATGAATTATATCCTGAACCTTCATCTGGTTCAGTCGACCGGGGACATCCCCCATGGACTCATGTCGAGTCAAAGACATGGTTTAACACATGTCGTATAACTTATATCCTGAACCTCCATCTGGTTCGGTTGACCGGAGACATCCCCCATGGACTCATGTCGAGTCAAAGACATGGTTTAACACATGTCGTATAACTTATATCCTGAACCTTCATCTGGTTCGGTTGACCGGGGACATCCCTCATAGACTCATGTCGAGTCAAGTTGTAGACATGGACTACACATGTTGTTTGACTTATATCCCGACCATCATCTGGTTCGGTCGACTGGGTACTTCCCCAATGGCTCTGGTAGAGTCAAGTTCATTATCCCGACCATCATCTGGTTCGGTCAACTAGGTACTTCCCCAATGGCTCATGTAGAGTCAAGTTCATAACTTGACATTCGTTTGGTTCAATCAATAGGCGGCTTCAACGCTCGAGTACACCTACATATTACGGCCTCGTTCCAGGCGACACACACGTCAAGTACTCTCCAAGCCAATGACTATTTGACTTAGAGAGTAGGGGACAAACTGTACGGGCCAACTTTGGTCTGAGGGAAATTTCAACCTTTTGCTCCTGGACCACTACTGAATGCACCCCCGAAGCAAACCCCAAAGACATAATGTTGGCCCAGGCCCAATGAGCACTAACACCCGTAACCAAAGGATCATCCAAAGGCTAGCCCACATAACGCCTAAGCTCATAAACACCATTCATAACCCAACCGTTCCAGCCTACAACGTGGAAACACAATGAATACCTATCATAAAGACGACCGTTACCAAGACTCAACGGACGAATGATCAAGTGCACACCCCCAGATAAGTATATAAGGAAATAGGCTCCATAAGGAAAAGGGACATTCAACTTCGAGTGCTACCACTCCCAACTCAGTAATATCCTCTCATAGCTCTCAACACCTCCAACCTACAGCCCTCTCGGCAGACTACAAGGGTCAAGGTAACATCTGACCTTGTTCTCCATCATACAGTGTTTATAACTCATCTCCTCTGCTGACTTGAGCATCGGAGTGCCCCCGGCACCCACCACACCGGTGGGTAGTCTACTCCCGCTCACTCTACCTCTCATTTTGCAGGATCGCTCGTGCCCCTCTCGACGAAATCTCGATTGTGGACCTCGGGTGAAAACCAGCGTCTACAGACATGTAGTATGCAATCTAGCAATATAATGTCTAAAATATTGACCTTATCCGCGTGGCTGATACGTGACAGTAAAAATATATATATAGTTTTAATGATACAAAATTGACAAGGTAAAAATGTAGCTTAAATGGAAAATTATTTGGTTAATATCCAAGTGGTTATAGGTTCAAATGTCAAATACTGCAATCTTGAAATAAGTATTTTCTTTATTTTTTCATCAATTTCATTGCATTTTTTTCTCATCAATTGGGTCGGGTCAACCCGATTTTTTTTGCATCAAACCCGTGACCTGACCCGATTCTGCGGGTCTGATTAATTTTGACCCGAAAATACATTTATAAGTTTCCAAACTCGACCGGATCGGGTCGGGTTGGTGAGGATCTGGTCGGGTCGTGGGTTGACCCAACCCTATGAACACCCCTATTGTCTGGGTAGTAATAAGGAACGACACCAACTATAATTTCAGAGACAAGTTCGGAGAAAACTTTGGAAATCCTAAGTAATTTTGGAGCCAAGTTCAGATGTCCTAAGTCTTGATGAATAATTCAGATATTTTTTGTCGTATTATGTTCACTTTGGAGATCTCGACCTTATACAGTTTTTAAAAACTTCGGAGATCCGAAGTTTCAAATAAAAAAATTAAAAAAGTACTTCAGTATAGATTTCAGAGAATTTGGATTCTCTGAAGTCTACTTCGGAGAAAATGACTATTTTGGTAAAACTCAAACGTTGTGGCTCATTTTGGCAAATTACAAAGTTTCTTTAGCTAATTTTGCTAAATTGTCATAAAAAATTTATGCACTTGAATATAATTAGTTAGAAAATAAATTTAATAAAATCTAAAAAAAATAAATAAATTTCTAAGGGTCCGAAAAAGCTTGAGACGCCCCAGGCTATCTCCTTGGGGTCAACAAATATAATGTTTCCAATAATAATAAGAAGATTTATATTTCAATAACTTAATAGTGATTTGATCATAGGTAAAGTGATTAATTATCATTTTGATTAACAAAGGACTAGCTAGCCTAGTTCTTGTTATGGACCACTCATGATTAATGGAAAAAAAAAAAAAGACACCCTCTAAATAATTTTTTTCTCATGATAGGTGATCACCAAAGTCATCTCTTGCCCTAATTCAGAATGATAATGTTGAATATAGACCAGAAATTAAAATTCATAGTAATAATGGATCGAATTAAGAAGGGATTACATGTGAATATGAGCTAAGTCTAATAGTTTTAGATGACTTTTTAGGATTTGAATTGAGATGCTTCTGATTTGTTTAGATTCTTTGTAAAGGTATTCAATATTCAATGTCCTATTTTTATTTTATATTATCAACTTCGAAATAGACTACTCGTGAGACTAACATGCCTTGATCACTCTTTTTTTTTTTTTTTTTTTTTTATCCTCCATAAAAAGTTAAAAAGTCACATGAGACTTCATTTAAGATAAAAAAAAAAAAATACAAATTTTTTCTTAGTCTAGTTCATAAACATCAAACTCCACCGTAAATTTATCTGCTGCTTGAATGTAGGGGTGGCGAAGTGAATTGAGGAATATAATTTCTGTTGAATTATAAACAAATTGAATCAAAATATGATGAACTTGTATTCGATTTGTTTCAATAAATGAATTTTAAACGAATATTTATTTAGTCCTGATGTGATTTAATTACATAAATTACCGTAATTTATTTACATTAATTATTCATAAACATATATGTATGAAATACACAACTAATAAATTTACTAAAAATGACCCATCAAATCTCGACAACATATTAAATTGAAAAATAACAACTAGCAAAAGAAAGTAATAAACGAATCATTGAGCTCATTTTTGTCTATTCATTTATAAAAGTAATTATATTAATTGAATTGATTTATTTATTAAACAAATCATTTCTTTCAAATTCATATTCTCTTTAATGCAAATCAAATTGAACGAATAAACGAATCTTGACCTAGATTGGCACCACTACTCGAATGTGATATTAGGCCTAACACCAGCCGACCTAACACGTTCATCAGTTTATGACACCCATGCACTAAATAATAGAGGTGGCAATCTGGGCAATAATTCTTTTATTCATTTGATTTGATTTATATTAAAGAGGATACGGATTTGGAGAAATTGATTCATTTAGTAAATAGATATGTCACATCCCGAAAAATCTAGAACACGACCGACAAGAGACAATGTTGCCATTTCTCCGAGTCTCATGACTTGCACATGCATAACGCGACGTGACCTGACTCATGTCTTGAACTTAAGCTACACTTACATGCATTAATTTATAAATTTATCCTAAACATACATACATGTCTTATGTCATTCTTACCCAGAACTTAAAACCATACACACATGCTCTATATCATAAACTAATTCTAAACATGCATGACGTGGAATGACCCTAACCTATACTTGTCATTTATACATGCACTACTGAAGTTAAACTACACCTGAACTAACTTGAAAAATATAGAAACATATTCAAGACTGACTCATGCATGACATATCATGAATTTCATAACTCATGACTTATGTGTGTCTGTTTTGATGTGAACTATATCCTGGCTTGTACTTATCCTATTCATACATACATCAACTCATAAAACTGAATATAGACATGCACCATTACACATGGACTGCTCATAAAATGCTCATGCACGACGTGACATGATTCATGGCTAAAATGACTACCTGTTGGGGTTGGTGCTCAGAGCGCCAATTCCCGGTTGTATTTCTTTTGAATACTTCTGTAAAACCATATTATTATGAATAATATATGCAGTTTCTATAATATAATCTATTTTATTAAATGGTAAAGACGTAATGACCTTAGAATGATTAGTCATGGTATTGTTGCAAAAGCGTCGCAACTGACATTGAGTAGTATCATGACGTTGTCATTCTCAGATTGTTCCTGGTCAAGGTTTACACTACTTGGTTAGTATAGTAAACCCGTTGAGACCGGTACATGTTGTATACAGGAATATATGATTCCAATGGTTTCTCAATGAACCATTAGTCTTGGAGACTAGTATAGACGTGTAGGTGTTTATAGCGGATAAACACTGAACGACTCACCGAAGATTCTTAATGGATGATACACCATCGTCAATAAGAATATTCTCGGGTTGAGTAGCACTTGTGATTCTTAGACTTGAGATGCCATTGTGGGCACATGAGACATCTTCTACACTTAGATGGCAGTCACGTCACCGATCTATTAAGATCAGACCTCCGTCTGTTCGTTGGGTGTAGACAGATCCTCAGGGTGTCCTATGAGTATCAAGATAGGATCCGTCAGTTCTGTGTACCAGAGCATAGGTAGTCCATATGATTAGCAATCAGATAAAACCATGGGCCCGTGGTAAAGTTTAGAAGCTAGTTCTAAACATTCTTTTAGAGATTGCTAATGGAATAGTCGACTGGATAATCCCCATAGAGATTTAATGTTTATATCTGTATCTCTGGGATTTATCCGGATATCTGTGACGGAGGAATTATACATTTGCCATGACCTCGACCTGTATGGTTTAACGAGATTATCCGTGATCGTCATAATCTATGGGTGGATAGATTATGGACACGAAATTTGATTTCATGACGGATATACCTGAATCTAGAGAGTCTCAATAATGAAACATACTCTTAGAGCACTAGAGCAACATTAATAAATAATATTGATTATTTATAAATTCGTTTAAAGGTTAAACGCAAGATACGTGCTAAAGGGACTAGATAGTCATTTGCCTAAATTATTGTGTATTTACATTTAATACTTGATTAATTTAAATACACATTAATTAATAGTCAAAATGAGTTATTTGACTTATATCCTAAATGAATATATGTTTTTAATATTTAATGTAAATATTATACATATATTTAATATATTTGTATTTTATTAATTAATTAATTAATTGTTAAATGATTAAATTAATTAAAATATAAATATCTTAACCTTGGATATTTGTTTAGAAATGATTAAGTTGCCTTTGTTGACTTGTATAAATATCATTAAAGTGTTTTTAGATATTTATGCAAGTTGATTTAATGAAATTGAAATGAAATTGAAATTAATACATCTTGTTATTTTCTTTGCTAGTTTCGGCCAAGACCAATGTTAACAAGTATATATTGTTTTCATTTCATTTGTTCTTTAACCTAATTCACTTTAACCAAAAATCCATTAAAAGAAAAACCAAAGAAGCTTGTGAAGAAGAAAGGATAAAATCAAAGAAAGGCTTGGATTTAGTAAGTTTTCTCAACTTACTATTATATAGGAAAATGTTCCTTATGATCTAGGCTACATCTTATGATGTTCTCAAGTTATTCTTTTCTTTATTCTTTGTGTTTTGTTGGATGGAAGTTTTGTTGAAAGTGTTGAGCATGTATGATGAAGGAAGTTTGTGACTATTATAGTTGTAAACATTCTTTTAAGGTTTTGGAAACCTTTGTTGCTAATCTAGAGTTATTGACCCACTCTTAAATGACCTAGATTTGATCTTGAGTTGTTTCATTGTGTTGAGACTTTGATTGGATGGAAGAATGATGATTAAAGTAATTGATTTAAACTATTTGGTCTAATTTGTCCAATTTGAGGAAATTGAAAAATTAGGGTTCTTGACTAATTCCAAATTTGGGGCTTTTCATTTATGTTGTGTATTTGGATGTGTATATGATGCATGTAAAGTTTCATGTTGATTGGATTATATCTTGATGAGTTTTGAGACATGAAATGATAAAATGCACAAGTTGCCCACCTAATGGAGCTCTCGGCCAAGTGAGGGAAAATTGGGGATTTTGGTTGCCTTGGTGTTTTGATGTTTTGAACATACTAAGTTCATCTTAGAAATAATTTAGAATCATTTAAAATTGTTTTGATCAATTTCGGACTAAAATGGACAAAAATACCAAGTAAGGGTAATTTGGTAAATTCACTTAAATATGATTTATTGAATTTTCTTTCATAATTTGATTATTGGAATATTAAATAAATATGTTTATTTAATTAATCCGAGAAAAAGTTTTGAAATCGGAAAATACGATTTTCCACCGCTTCCGCTGCGTTACCGGATTTAGCCCCTAAAAACCCCCACACTACCTTATATGTATGCGTGTCTTAAAATTGAATATACATGAATTACATAAGATATGCACTGAATTAAGATGGAATATATATATGAACATGATGTGGCGCCATGGTTTGACTTGACATAAATGTGCCCTTGATAACTGACTCTAATAACTGCAGTTGGTGTCCATCTTTTCCTCCAAACCATCCTTCACATGCATACCTGGAATGCCTGCAAAATTGAAAATAAGAAGATTAAGTCGTACGAACAACTTAGTAAGTGAACATAAGATAATGAAACGTAAAGTAAATAACGTGGAATCTTGTAAAAGAACCGAATTTACAGTAAACCTGAATCCTGAGACTCATGTAATTCGTGTTCACATGCAAATTGAAACATAACCTAAGAACTTGTACATAGTTGGAAACCTAAGACTGATGCGCGGTCCCAGAACTGAAATGAGGGCAAAATGAATGTAAATTAATTCTAAATGCTCATGGACTTGGACCGGACCTCAGTCAACATGAGTACATCATACATGAGCTTGAACATGCTGACCATTCCAAATACCTGGAGTGTGACAAGATCATTTTGATTCTATTTGTTTATTAAATGAAACAAATTGAGCTCGCTAATTACTTTGTTTTGTTATTTTTAATTAAGTTTGAGAAATTATTATTAATTATAAAACGAAAAATAATGTAATGTTACCTAGATTTGGTTGGCTATTTTTAGTAAATCTATTAATTGTGTATTCCATATTCATATATGTTTATGATGAATTAATCTAAATAAATTACGGTAATTTATGTCATTAAATCATGTCAAGACTAAATGAGTATTCATTCATGATTCGTTTATTACATGAATCGAATACGAATCTTGATATTAGAATTTGTTTAATAAATGAATTAAATCCATCACTTTTTGATTTAATTCGTTTAAGATTCGACATAAATTTGATTTATTAATTCATTTTGCCACCCTTACTAAATTATAATCAGGGACAAAATATTGGAGCTTGGTCGGTCAACCCTATTAGACCAACAACTCTAATCCCATGAAAATTCATGAATTTATAATTAAGCATATATGATCAAAAGGGTTTCCTTTTGGAATTTAGAAGTGTTGATATGAGCTTTGAATTTGCATCATTCTTATATTTAGAGTCAGCTTCAGGTCTGGACGAATGGATTATCTGGTTGTATGTTTTGTTCAATAAAGCAATGTTGCTTTACTAATTGACTCATAAATTAACGTTATTTTATTGTATAAAACACGTAACCGGACGATTATAAGTTTCTATTTGAGCTTAAAACACCTGAAGAATCATGTATCCATTTCATTTATAGAGGTAGCATAACTGCATAAGGCCCTTTTCTAAGGGAAAGGGGACCATATATGATTCCTCTGAAGGGCTGATAGAGTAACAAATTAAAAAATTTAATTAAAATCTTTAATAATGGGTATGTTAAACATATCAGTTTTTAGAGAGTATTGTGGTGGGTTCAACTTCAAATTGATGAACCCTTTTACTACAAAACACAAACCCACAAATTAATTTTCAGAATCAGTAACTCTCTAGAAATTTAAAAAAAAATTAAAAAAGAAGAAAAGACAACCGAATCTAACATTTAATCTTCAATGCAAAACCATTCTTCTTGAGATAAGCAAAATATGAGAGAAATGGAATCTTCTTCAATGAATTTGTTAGAACAAGCCAAACCGAACAGAAGCACCTGTCTGTTTGATCCATTTGTCTCCTTGTAAGAAAGGACCTACAGTATATTCCATGGCCTCTTTCTTATCAATGACTTTGTATCCAGGCCACTTGACCCTGCCTTTTGTACTGGCTCCTGGCCCTTTGTTGTCAAATTCTGCATAGTACAATGTTTTGACTCCATAATTTTCTTTCAATGCCAGCCATCCCTCAGGTTGAATCAAATCCCCGAGTGTCGAATCCATAACAATTGTTCTTGAGTATTCCTTCGACGGCCTGCCAAGATATGTCCTGAAAATTTTCTTTACAGGTTCAAGTGACTCGTCAGCTGCAATTTCACAATTCTGTAGCACAATTCCTGTAGTTTGGAATTTGTCAATCCTGTTCTGTCTTGTAATAACATTGTCTTTTTGGCCTTCCAGGGGCTTTCTAACAAGAATCTTGCACTTCTGAAAAATGGCTGCCGGATCACCGAATATGAAATCGATTGTGCCTGTGATTAAGCAACTCCTGTAAAACTGGCGATGAGTTTGTGCCCACAATGTGTTTTGGTAACCCTCAAAGCGGCAGTTTTGAAATATTGCACGGTCGGATTGGACTCTAGCTGCCACTGCCTTGCCCTTTTTTGGATCCGCCATGTTTCTGAATCCCATTGATTTAACAAATAATCCATCTCCTATAGCCACTGCAAAAAGTAATTAATAGTTAAGGAATTTCGTAACCCATGTAAAACTCCTAAAGTTAAATCTTATATTTAGTTAATGTGGGACAAATAAAATTATAACATTCCGCCACACTTTGCGGTCTTGGCGCTTACGTAGACTAGATTTTACACTAGTTCAACTAGTCGCGACTGAACACTACAATATTGGTGTCACCCTTTGCAATGAGCAGGTATGATGTTGGCTTTGATATCAATTGTTATAAACAATATGGGTAAAGCTCATCTTTAAAAATCGACTTGCAAGAAAAATGAACTCATGGACTTATATTATCATTTATATTATTCGATTTAACTCATATGAGATTTTGGATACTAAAAAGACTAGAATTGAAACATAATAAATTGTCTCAAGAGGGGCATGCCCATACCTTAATATAGTTCCACCCCCGACTAGTACGAAAATGTTAAATGTAACCCATGTAAAACTCCTAAGAGTTAATAAATCACAAGTTAAATCTTATATTTAGTTAATATGGGACAAATAAACTATAACATTCCACCATATTTCACAGTCTTGGCGCTTACGCAGACTAAATTTTACACTAGTTCCTAGTCGCGACCGAACACTACAATATTGGTGTCACCCTTTGCAACTGGAAGGTATGATGTTGGCTCTCATATCAATTGTTATAAATAATATAGGTAAAACTCATCCTTAAAAATCGACTTGTAAGAAAAATGAACTCATGGACTTATATATTAACTCATGTGAGATTTTGGATACTAAAAAGACTAGAATTGAAACATAATAAATTGCCTTAGAGGGGCATGCCCATACCTTAATATAGTTCCACCCCGGACTAGTACCAAAATGTTAAATGTAAACTAACTTACCAAAAGTTGCAGTGTCATATATATTGATTCCATCTGCAACATTTTTGTTCCCTGAGATGATAGACTTCTGTGATCCTTCCCCAATGATGGTAAGATTTACCATATCCTTTGGCACAGTCACAGTCTCTTCGTAAATTCCTGCTTTGACATAGATGACATACCTACATTGCATTCATAATCAACCAAACATTAAAGGAAAACAAATGAATATTACTCTTAACATTCATAAATAAGTTAACCAATAACCAATGCCGACCATGATATTTTCAAGACCCAATGTCATTTTTTTATATTTTAAGGTCCTTGAACATAAATAATATTATATTAAAAAACTTTGATTTTTGGGATCATCATTCATCTATACTCAAGACCGGCCCTGTCAATAACGTAACCATACCGTCCTTTATAATCCTGGGGCACAGCCTCTAATGCTTTAGAAATTGTTGTAAATTTTCCGGAGCCATCTTTTGCCACCGTCAAGTTTGGTTCTATCTTGTCATTTTTTTCATCCTCCGAAATTTTTCTTTCCTGATGACTAATCCAGGATGGAATTAGTCCTCGATAATTGGAATCCAAAAGGCGGCGATTATTTCCTTGTTTCACTTTCAAAGACATGTAATCTGAAATTTGGCTGATCATAGCAAGAGAATTGCTAGTGAGTTGCTTGGTAGCATTCAGGTTTTTAGCCATATCAGATTTCATATCTCCTTCAGGAAATCCATCAACACAAGTTTGCTGATAAGACAAGACAGCACTTAGCCAATTGTTCAATTCACCAGATCTTTCACTAAGTTTCTCAATATCAATATTCTTCTTCTGGCCACCAACTTGAGAAACACATAGGTTCAATTCCCTTTTAGCATCATCTAAGACTTGCTTACAGACCTTAAATGCAGCTTTTGTTTCCGGGGTATTGTAATTATATGAATTTGCTTTTTTAATGGCCTTGTCAAGCTCATCAACAGTTGCAGCAATTGAAGCCTTGAGAAAATCTTTGGGTTCCGCAATCGAAGGTTCCTTTTTGGCTGCAGCTGACAAAGAACTGTTGCAGGAATTCTTGTAAATGGTACCATTGCAAATTTCTGAAATCAACTTTTGTGGGCGCGAAATATCTTTCGGGGATTTAGTACCTCCGGATGATGAGTCTCCTTCAGAATTTTGTGAAACAACTCCAAATACACCAGCAGCAATCAAAATTATGAGAATAAAGGAAGTAATGGCAGCAATTGTTACCCGTTTTCGAAATTTCTGTTGTCTTTCAAACTTTCTGCGTTCTGATAAATGATCAAAATCCTGAAATGCCATATTTTGCGAAACGTTCGGGCAGAGATCTCTCTACCTTAAGATCCAAAAAGCAAAGGCAGAGAGACAAAAAAGAGACCAAGAACAAGATGTTGTTTTATGTTCCTGTCTAATTTTTTTTTTTTTTTCAAATTCAGGAAAAAGGAGACATGGACAGGAGAATTTTTAGGTCCTGTGTGTCTAAAAGTTAGTTAAGGAACTTGTCCGAAATTGGTGATACAGAATCTACTTTGTAACCGAATTTCCCTCGTTACCTTGCCTTTTAAATTTTCTCTAATCATTAATAAATTAGCATACTTCTAAATATAAAACAAGCTCTATTAATTGTCAAATTATTCAGGATTAGCTATTAATTAAAAGGGGGAAGCAATGTGGAGTTACATGTAATATTAAGCTGCACTCCATCTTCAAGAACCAACCAATGCAACTTTAGATGGAGATGAAAAATGGTGAAACAACTTTTGACAAATGAAACAAAATTACGAACTACTTTAGGTAGAATACTATTCATTTGTTGATATTTGATCTTATGTTTGACTATAAATTGAGAGCTCATTTGAGAGCTCAAAGCATCCCAAAAACATTAAAGCTTCATGTTAAGAAAGTTTTGAGAGTGTTAGAAGTGAGGTTTTTGTAAAGAGTTTAAATACTTGTAAAGTTATATTCTTATAGTAATAGATTCGGTTTTTCCTCAAAACACTCTATAGTAATCAGAGAGTCAGAACAAGTGGTATCGGTAGCTTTGGTTATACATTGGGGTCGTAAAATCGAAGACGGAACTCGGTTCGGAAAATTCGGGTTTCGGGAAAGTTGTCACAAATTAATTTTGAGTATACCATCAGCTAGTTCACGTCGAGACGAGCACGATGATATTTTCGACGATCGAACGGAGGTCCAGGTAGACCCGACCGGCGGTTCGGTTCCGGTTCGGAACCGAACCGAACCGGCCGGTTTCCGGTTCCACAAGTGTGGAACCGGAACACCGAACCGAACCGGAATCGAACGGTTCGGTTCGGTTCAGAGAATTTTTTTTTTTTGAAAATTAATTAAAATAAATGAGATTAATTTTATAAATAAAAAAAATTATTACATTGAAGAGCTTGAGTTTAAATTTTTAAAAATTTAAGTTGCCTACGTATCCTCCAAGGGTGAGAGGAATCAAAGCTCACGTAGTTCCATTACAAGTTTTAGACATATCCCCTTTGTAAATTATAATTTTACAATTATCAATCATCATTATCAGTTGATCCTTCGGCTCCGGTTCCGCTTGCACTTGTTGCAGAAGCATTATCGAACAAATCTTCAAAATCATCGGGGGCATCTTCTTGTTGTCTCAGATCAGCTCGAGTCCAATCATCCACACAAGTTGTTGCTTCTAGAGTGCTTGGATGAAATGAAGATCACCTAGCTTCCAATATATTACCTCACAAGCTGAATGCTTGCTCAACCGCAACGGTGGAAATAGGTGCTGCCAAGATCTCTTTAGCAATAATAGATAAAACAAGATATATATTTTGATGCCGGTTCCACCATTCAAGGATTTTAAAAATTTTACTGCATAAACTTTCATTAGAAAACTCAAAATTGTAGATAAATAATTATCTAATTCAAGGTTATTAGTTGTCGTATCCCTAGATTTTTTATTTCGTTGCAATAACCAACGATCCCCTGCGCTAAGTCTTGTTTGAATTACCGGTTCGCTACTACTAGATTGACCTAATGTTCCTAAGTTATATCTTACAATATAATCATTAAATAAAATAATTAAATCACTTCTTAATTTCGTCACTATGCTCGTAATATCAACATCATCTAATATTCCTAAATAACCATAGTAAGCTTGTAAACCACCATTCAAACCTTCTAATTTAAATATAGGATCAAAAACAGCAGCAATAAGATAAAGTAAATGAATTTCTCTAAAATAATTCAACTATTTTACCTTCATAGCAGTAATGGCTTCGAGCAAAACAATATCATTAGGGTCGTCACTGTCAACATGCTCATCGAGAGTGCCAACAATATTCAAACTCTCAAGAAGAAATAAATGTGTTGTACGATAATAAACACCGCTAAAAACTAAAGTAGCATCATTAAAAACTCTTAAAATATCTAATTTTTTTTCACAAATATCTCATTGACTAGGATAAAGTGTGATATTTTGAACATATTGAGAAAAAAAACTACATAATGCATCTTTGTATTGAAATGCTTGACATAAAAGAAAATAAGTAGAATTCCAACGTGTTGGAACATCTCTTGAAAATTTAATCCGTTTAATACCATTTATTTTACAAAACTTGGTCTATTCTCTCCTAACTTGAGAATATGACCAAATAGAGTTAAGTGCCGTTTTAATTGGATCAAGGAAAGGTGATCATAATTTTAGTCTGTCTTGCACACATATGTTAAGGACATGACATGTACAACGAATATGAAAAAATCGACCCCCTAAATTTGGTTCACATAAGGATTTTAAATCATGAATGGATGCAGTATTTGCAGATGCATTATCAAATCCAATTGTTAAAATTTTTTCTACTAAACCATATTCATCAAAAATTACCTTCATCATTCTATAAATATTATGTGCAGTATGTGGGTCATCAAAAACTCTAAATGCAATAAGTCTTTTTGCATGGTAAATGATGCATCAATCCAATGACAAGTCACACCCATGTATGAGTGTGTTTTCCAATGGTCACTTCAAATATCAGAACATATAGAAATACGACATTTCATCTCTTTAAATATTTCATTTAAAATAATTTTACCATCTTTATATAATTTGAAAATATGACGTTTTGTTGTGTTTCGAGTCATTCTACATGCAGCAGGGTTTAAAGCATTATGCACGTAATTAGTAAAATGAAGTTTTTCACCAAAGCTTAAAGAAATATGTGCCATACAAGTTAATTTCGCAAATTCTTCTCTATTTTTTGCATCAGAATATTTAAATAAATCTACACTACTCGTACCTCTACTAGATGATGCGTACCTGGCCATTTGAGTCCGCGTCGTATCAATGCCAAATTCAACCGGATGATGTTTTTCCATGTGCTTGATCATATTGCCGTATCCACCAGAAAATTTATAGATAACCCCACAATAGTTGCAAATTGCTTGTTGTGAACCATCTTCTAGGCGTTCCAAAGTAAAATGAATTTTGAAAATATCCGAGGACCGAGCCTTAACTTCTCTTCTCCGTGATTGTGCACTGACACTAGGGCCGCTCTCTTAGGTTGGCATATTTGACATTATGTTCTCATATGAGCTTGCCATTTTTCGTTTGAGAAATTAGGAAGAAAAATAAGAAAATTGAATAATTGCGATGCGAATGATAACAAATTAACAACTAAATGAATTAAGATTGAGAATAAGAATATAAGATTATAAGAGAATTGTATTGAAGTAAGATTGAGAATAAGAGAATTATAGAAAATGAGAGAGTTGAGAATTTGGTGTGATGAAATTATGAAAAATGAATCATATTTATAGAATTTTAGAATTTTTTTGATACAAAAAATGCCTCTAAATATAACCGTTTTATTACCGTTATTAGGGGTACATTAGTAATTTATATTTTATATAATAAAAATAAATTTTTTTTAATTTTTTTTTTTGGGCAGGGAGCCCCCCAACGGCTACTAGCTTTGGGGGCCTACGGTTCCAACCGGATACGGTTCCACCGATTCGAGTTGGGGTGAAACCTCAACCGAACCGGTCCCCTTCCGGTTCGGTTCCAGAACCGGTTGGAACCGGAACCGTGGCCGGGTCTAGGTCCAGGGATGCCGCACGTCCCGGCGAGTGAAGCCTACTCTCATCCACGCGCCACACGTGTTGCTGGAGGTTGAAGACGCTGACGTGTCATCCACGTCATCGCCATGTCAGCACACATCGCGCACAATAAACACCGAGTCAGCAGCCACGTCCCCACACAGTCAGCGACACTTCAACACACAATCAGCAGCGACGTCAGCGAAACATGTCAGCCAAAAACCCATTATTGTTATAGGAAAAACAATATATAAGCTTATTGTTATACAGAATCAAAACAGCCCCGCAAGATCAAGCTGCCATTCACTTTGCCTTTAAATCACAAAAACCCATTATTGTTATTAATAATATTACCACTACTGTTAGTCCCATTACTGTGAAATCCCTTGCAAAAGGGATCGCTGCGAATTGCACAAAACTTTAGTATTCGATTTCGATTTCTATTTTGAATTTGATTTTGGTACGCAATTGGTTTTGTTTCTTTAACATAGCGAACGAACAGATACTTCACATTACACTCCACAAATATATAGGAAAATTCAATGTTTTTGAAATATATGTTGTTGAGTAGATGTAAATAAAAAATAGAAGGCCATTTGAATTTATGTTTATATTTGCACTGGCACTTGAATACGAGAGAAGCACAAACAAAAATGGAAAGTTGTCCAAGACCAGTCGGCGCGGTTTCTTTGCTCTTTTCCATTCTTATATATTTATAATTCGTTTTTGTTACGAAAGGGGTAATTTAGATTCGTTCATCCTTCCTGCAATTGATGACATACATGACCCAATTCCTTCTATACTTAAAATTAGGGATGACAATGGTGCGAATTCGGGGCGGGATTCAAGATCTTCGAATTTGAACTCGAATTATTTAGAAATCCTTGAATCTGTCTCGAATCCTAAATTCCCTAAATGGGGATATTTCTAATTATTCCCGAGGATGGGGTAAGTGGAGTTATTGTTAATTTTTTATTTTTATGTTAAAATATTAGGGTAAGAGAATTTTATTTATAATCTATATATTTTTTAATCTTTTAAAAAAAAAAAATTAAAAATTCGAATTTTTTTCTCCGATCCAAGTCCCCATATCCTCAATTCAAATGCTAAAATTGAATTGGGCCCGAACCCGCCTCGATTGAGGCGGATCCCCACGGGCCCTGATCCAATGGGAATTTTTGCCAATAAATATATCACATAATTGATTGGTCACAAAAAGAGCACTTTCAATATCAAATAGATCTCTAATAAACACTTTGAATTTCAAGTTATCAATAGGTAGGGGTGTTCAAAAAACCCACTCAATTTGGGATATTCAACCTGCCATTTAATTGGATTTAAATACTTTAGAATTAAAAATATTACACAAAAATTAAAAAACAAAAACAAAAATATAACTACTTGATGTTAAAATAAGAAGTTTCATGTATATTACTTGTGTTTTAATTTAAGTTGTCACAATTAATTTATGTATTTCCTTTTATGATTGAATAAAAAATTATTTTGAAATAAGTTCAACTTGACCAATAAAACCTTAATTTTCGGTTGGATTTTTTCAACCCGTATATGCCTAACCCTAAATTCACAAGATATGAAAAGAAAATCTTTCGGTAGTTGTAAACTCGTAATGGAATTTAAAGAGAACACTTGCTATATGAAAAATATTCAAATTCTTTTTACAATATTTGAATAAAATTGGCTCATTCTACGTATAAATATCCAATTTATTTCAGTCATTGAAACTAAAAGATTCTGGTAGATTTATTCAAAGTGTCATGTCTTCATAGAGTTGATTCAAGAGATTATGAAAAATTTCTAATTTTAAATATCAATAGATCTATAATACACTACTACAAATATGGATGTTCATGAGTCGGGTCGGATTTTTTCAGATTTGGCAAAACTAGATCAGGTAGGGTCACGCGAGTTGACAAAAACCCAAATCCAAAATTACGTATGCAAATCATGAGTCGGGTCGGATTTTTTCAAATTTTGCAAAACCAGATCAGGTAGGGCACGCGAGTTAACAAAAACCCGAATCCAAAATTGAGTATGCAAACCCGCACAGGTCAGGCCGGTGATTTTTTTTAATTATTTATTAATTATTTTGAGACATAAATAGTAACTATTTTATGTACTGAAACTTGCCATACATATAAAATTTCAAGCTAAAAAAAGTAATAAACAACTGAAATAAAAAAAAAAAAAACTATAAAAAATAATTAATTTTTTTAGAAAACTAATAAAAAATAATTTTTCGGGTCAGATATTATGCAAAATCCACAGGAATTCACACACATCAGATGACATTGAAGCAGCAATTAGAATGGAACTTTTACCTTCTATATTAAGCAAATATGTTGCCGGCATCTAACTCCTTGCAGCGAGAGAGTTCATAAAACTCATTTTCAGAATTCGACCAGTTCACAGAGAGCTTCCTTTATAACGTGTATCGAAGAAAAGGTGGGTTCTGAATAACTTCGGTTCCTCTTTCCCTCCAAGACACGATCACCAAAGTAATCCAAGCCTTTGGGAGAGGAAAATGTAAATATAAAACAATTACAAGGCTACACTTTCTAGCAGAAGGCACAAATGGGTGCTAACAAATTGGCAAAACAATGAGACTATCAGCTACGGAACGTGCAGCAAAGCTGAAAATCGTTCCGTTTGATGAACTGGATTAAATGGCAATCAATAAAAACTAAGGTAAGAGAGCTTTTAACTGAATCCTGAAAAGATCTCCGACTGCCCCACGAATATCCATCTGAAATATCAAGAGTGAAATCTTTTTTACAGTTTTTAACTTCAGCAAAAATGAAACAAGAAATTCACTAACAGTTTGTTACTATGTATATAAATGAAACATAGAACTTAGTGACCGTGAAGACAGTACCTCAACCAGAAATTAGAAATCATGATGCTGAAAAAGGATAATTAGGTGGCTAAGAAAGCTACTTGAAAAACACAGGCAGGCCTCAAATAAGCATGTGTTCAGAAAATGAAAATAGCTTTGTTGAATACCCATTCTCGGTTACAGGTTGATGGCATAAACAACAGGCATAACTCATAAGCAAAGAAATTAGATTATCTACGTTATAAGTTATAACAAAGAGCGAAGGCAGGATTCTATTCTAGGGGTAGCTAAAATTTATTTTTTCATTCAATATCAGTGGGCTAAAAATTTTATTATAATTTTTTAAAGGAAAATAGAACAAATTATGGGATCGCCACGGGGATTAGGCATGGGCAGCCCACTACTGGGTGCCACCCATGGTTATAACACATTATCTTGCAGAGAAAACTGCTTGCATACCTTTGTCATAACATAATATCAGAAAGCATCATGGAAAGATCTTATACCACTTACTAGTACTACAGGTCAAATTTTATGTCGACCAAGAACAAAATAAGGGTTTCTCTCAAGTGGACCAATAGGATTTGAATAAATATATTTAGGGCATGGTGGGATAAATCCAAATATATTCTGGAGGGAGGACTTTACCTGGTCGCAGCAAACAAGTCTTACAAGCAAAGGATAGAAATCGCGCAGGTGTCTTCTGAAAATCTGATTGTTCATAAAGCACATGCCTTTAAGCACCTGAAAGAACAAAAAGTATATGAACTCTATCAAACATTGCAACTACAAGTAAATGGGACAACAAATCACGTACAATGTCATGTCTATTCTATTCAGCCACAAGTGTATGAAGGTATAACCACATGGAAATATAGCAACGGATTAAGGTACCTAGCATATAGTGTGCACTACCACATAAGAAACTTGGAAGTTTCTTCAAAGTCATTTCGGATGAATCCAACAAAACTTCAAAACCAGTAGAGCTACCATAACCACATGCAATAGGTAAAGAATATGGGGCATAGATAGAGTCACAGCACACGAAAGCCTTTGACTACAAAGAGAATAAGCAAAAGTTCCACATAATGCTATTAAAACACCCCACCCCATGTGATGTACACCATACCTTTACAATGACTGGGGACCGCAACTCCAAAACTCGATGGATGTGCATGTTTGTAGTTTCTCCTACACTAGACTGGAGATCAGATGCCTCCCTAAGTACTTGTTCACAGAAGGACACCAGCTTCTCCTCTGCTATACCTTCTAGTTTCTCTGCTGCATCAGAATTTTTTATGGATCTTGATGCATTATCATCTGAAGTAATATCAACATCCTGAGAACCATTAGATTTGGGGTGTTGCTCTGCATCTGCATCAAATCCTGAAGTTGTTTTCTGTAAAATATCAAGATATATGCAAGTTCCTGCTAATTCCTGGCGAAGAAGATTCAATGGAGGCCTGTTCAAAGATAAATTGTTATGGTATAGATTTACTCCATAAATCTTCAAGTTGTTCAAACATTTCAGTAAGGCATGGTACTACCTTTCAGCAGGAATATGGTGCATCCGCATTCTGAGGTTGGAATATGAATTATACGATGCAGAAAACTCTAGTAAGGATAATAAAATATCCATTATAGCAATCTTTTGTGGCGCTTTCAACTTGCCCCAGTACTTTTTCTGCAAATTTTGAAGATATTTTAGTGAATGAAACCATTAAACTACTCTTCTCTCTCCTCTCATTGCAGCACCATTTTCCATCCATCCCCAGGCAGGACAAAAAGGTGTAAACACTATTCAATTCCTATCATCAAATTTCAACCTAACAAGTGAGGAATATCAACAGCAGAAAAGAAAATGGAAGAATCTGATGAAGGTAAATCTATCCAAATGGTTGGTTCAACTGGTAAGATCTCTTGAGGTGATACATGAGATCTAAGGTTCAAATCTCACTCATGTCAAGGAGGGGAGGGGCTTTTTTTACATATAACATATTTGTAAAAAAAATTTAAGAAATACATTCAGAGTCTATCAAGTTCAATTTGTATTCAAAACAAAAGGGCATTAAACTTTTTTTATGGAATGTGTACAATATATAAAAGAATCTATAAAAGAATCAGAACCAAACCTGAATGCTATCAATGGCGCTAAGAAGCAATAGTTGAGTGATGCACTTGCCCCTGATAGTTACCCACATCGGACTTTCTTCCTCATCTTTGGCATCAGGCTCCACAACATCAGGAAGCTGTGGTCACATCAGATCAGGAAAAAGAAGGGAAATATTAGTAGGACGCAAATAAATGCGCATCAATTCTAAAGGTTCTTAAAGAAATGTGAACAAGCTGTCCACACAGAGCCAGAGAATTGGAACAGAACATCCCCAGAAATACATCACAAAGAGAGGGCATTCTTAAAAAGCCATCAAACCATGAGACCGTGCAAAAGAATTCCCCACTCAAGCTATTGCTGTCTCCCTCATTAAAATGAATAAAGAAAGGTACATCTTTAACTTTAGGAGGAAAAATTATGACCAAAGAAAGGGTAAGAGATCTCCATTATAGTCTTCAGAAATTCTTCTATTTCTTTCAATCCAAATAACACACAAGATAACCATCAGTGCACATTCCTGTACCAGAATAGCTTTGGCAATGACAAGCAGGAAAACCCAGCAAAGATTTGTGGTCCAAGACAGCTTATGACATAATTGTAAAGCAATGGGATGATGGATAAAAAGATGATCAATACTCCCAAAACATCTCTTGCACAAAATAAACCTTTGTGCAATAAAAACAATCTTGGTCTTTTTCTATGAATAAGGTCATTAGTATTGACTTTTCCTAGGCATTAAATACTTCATAGAATGAATCTCTGAGACTCCACGTACTTTCTATAAGTTAACTTGGATAAAAAAAAAAACTTTCAAAGAACTTGCTAATGCAATGGAAGCAGTGCAAATGCTGGAATACAAAGAAGGCTTGAAAACATTAAACACTGCTACATTAATCCATATAGTACTGGAATAAACTATTAATAAGCATTTCAGAGAATTATATATTCATTCACACCAAGTATATATGTAAAATTGGTGAGAAAATATATTGAATTGATAGCTATTTAAATGCACAAAAAAAGCTGCAGCTAATAGAATGAGTAAATATAACATACAAAATTCTAGTAACATACCAAAATGCAATATAATTTCGCTTTTGACCAGACAGAGCAAACTACCAAAATAAATTGCGTCTCATTTCCACAAAAACTAATAGCACCAATCCAGATATTAGAACCTCTGCTGCACGAAAATTCTGATGACAAGCTGTCCTTAGGAAAGTAAATATTAACATGAAATCACCCAGAACCCTTCAGTATATAAGAAAAACTTGACTTCAAACTGGAAAGACTAATATAGTCTCCGATCTATCATATTATCAGCCTGTACTCCTACCATGGCTCATCTGACAAGATCACAAGAATTCCCTGTGAAACCATGGGCACAGGTCAACCAACCCAAGAAACTAACTGCCAGCAATATGTGTACAATTAGGGTATATTTGGTGCACTGTACTGTATGTACAAATACATGAAATGGATTGGATTGTAATAGACTGGACTAGTTAGTTGTGAATTTCGTACTGCACCATATTTAGTGTAATATGGGACTGTAGAATTTATAAATTTATATTACACATTTTATTTGTATACTTATTTTTTTTATTAAAACAAAAATTTCACCAGCCAACCACAGTCAGCCACTGCTGGCCGCCGCCCACTGGCATCCATTTAAGTCAGCGGTGACAAAATTGAATCCCCATCAGCCGATCTACGCAACTGTAGATCACCATTGATATTTGAGTTACCATTCACGCTTAATAGAAAATAGTTATTGAAATTTCAGCCATATAACGTCACTATCATAACCTCCATTAGCATTGTGTAGTTATATCATATATGGTAGCCGGAATTTCAATCTCTAACTGCCAGCAAACAGGAGCTAAACGTCAAGGGTAGAGCATAGATTGCTGACATATTCCATTATTACAGGAGATAACTTGAATGAACGTAGGCAGATGGCAGCAGGAAGTGGATGAAGATTGCCAAGTGTAAACGTGGTGGATAGTGGTGATGTATGTATTTTTATAATATTTAACAGAAGAAAAGTTATTTAAATAATAAAAGAATAATAGAGAGATATTGTTACTCTTACAAAAATAATAGTATCAAGAAGACCAACGTCTCCCCCTTGGTCTACTTCGTGCTGCCTGGATTCTTCTCTTTCTTATTTTAGTACTGTCCAGACACTTGTAATTTGAAGCCAAAAGTGTGACAATTTTAATTTAATGAACTCCCTTGATTTAGACTATACATGTGGTGCACCAAACACGCCATTTAATGCTCCTTCTCAAGCTAAGCATCAAGCGCAAATTAGAATATTCTGCTATTACCTACCTGAGAATATACAAACCTCAGCAAAAAAACCCCAGCCCCTTCCTGGATTTGCCCACAAGCCCAATTAAAAATGTTACACAGCAAGACTAATGCAACATCCAGTTCAAACACTAAGGTAATAAATGAAAATAATCAAAATTGTGCTGAAAAGAAAAAAAGCAGAACCAAAAATCCCAAGAACAGAAACCCACATCCAGTTTCCCAAAAATTCAACACAACTTCAAAGATAGAAGAACTGAGAGAGAGATATGAATGTCTCAAAATGTGCTGTAGTTATGGATATACGTGTCATGACATTAATTGATTTCTTTTACACCAGAAAACTTGCACCTGGAAAGCAACGATACCATGGCTTGCCAAATTTTAGCATTAAAAGCAAAATAAGGTAAGAGGAGAGTTTCAGCCCATAGCATTAACTGAAACCCAAACTTCACACAGAACCTTAATACCACAATCAATCAGATAAAATCATTTCCAATGCCAAACAGGGTATGCTAATCAAGACAAGTGTGAGAAACCAACAACTATGCCTAAAGTACAAAAGTAGAAAAAAATACATATCATGCAATATTCCTGACCAACCTCAAATGCATGTTAAGTAGCTAATAAGAATATCCACTAGCATAGTACCTTAGGTGGAGAAGACGGTATTGAAGTGTCTGGTACTTGACTCTTCGATTTAGAGGTAAAACTTCTAAGAAATGGGTTGTCCATCATATTTTCCATGAATTTTCGACCAATGCTCTGATTCTGGTGGAAGGCCTCAGTAGTTTTCTGTGGTCTTCCTGATGGTGATGGAGCACCTACAAGAACAAATATTTTCACGTTTAATGTTTATACTGAACTGAGAACTCATTAGTTTAGTGCCTGCTTTGAACTGCTTCAATTGTGTAAAGAAGTTAGCCCTTTCATCAGTATCATAAGGGAGAAGTTGACTTTGCAGACCTACTGAGTCATTAAAATATATAAACTGTTAATCAGTTTTCTGTGAACCATTTCCAAGGAAAGAAACTGGTAGAAATGCAGCATTTTGGTTGGTTAAACCAATGGCATCTTATGAACAAATATTTATAGAAACAAATTCAAACAGCTAACCTTCCGATTCTTGATTGTGATCCAGTGAAAATGGTGTATTCAGATTCCTTGGAGTGCCATCAGCGCCAATACTCGAGAATTCTAGTGGAGATACATCGCCATTATCACTGCCACCAAACTGATCGTTATCTGCTTCACCAGCAGTGACCTCTGAATTTCTAATTAACACTGTAACCTTTTTTGGGTTTTCGTTGAGCAGCTCAAGTGGTTGCGTAGTGTAAGATGCATCTCTGGTAAACAAAACAAAATATATAAGACGGAATAAATTACCAAGGTTCCTCAAATAATAATAGATATGCACCTTATGCTTTTCAAGAATGTATCCCAGTCACTCTCACTGAATTGGTGTCCTCCAACCTCTATGAGATGCATCAATGCACCCAGAGAAATTGAAACCACTGACTGATCTGGTTTTTTGGCACAATCCAACAGCAAACTCAGAAGTGGTGGCAGCATAAAACATACCTCCTGCATGAATAAAAAATTTAAAGAAGTTCAATGTCACCAATAACTTCTGCAAATCTAATCACAAACATAAAACTCAGCAGAATTATTCCTATATGATTAATAAAACACAGAAATCAAGTTGCAAAAGCCAACAGCTTCTATGCTATCCTACTCTGCATGAATGATCTTTGTACACACTTTTTCAAAGAATAAAATAACATATCAGATTACTTGAAATTAATATTTCTTCTCTCTTTTTGACAGGAGCCACAAAAAGCTATGTTAAATAGAAGAGACATACAAGGAAGTTAAATTCACCCCAAAAAACCTAAATATAATAAAAATGATATATACGTGAAATTACTATTTGTTTAATAGAAACAGAAAACATTTTATTCATGGGAGAGAAACAAGAAATACTATAATATATATAGATGCATAAGCAGTTCACCTAACAGTAAAAATGCCAACTAAACAGCAACCAAACAGAATAAAGAAAAGGAAGAATGTGGTAGAATTCATGTGCAATTACTCAAGTAGCCTTCCATTCAGTTAGGATAGATGAAGAGAGAAATCAAACACTGCCATAAGTATTCTGAACTTACAAATCTTTATAGTAATATTCCAGCATCAAAATCAATATTCCACCTCCCTCAATATTTTGACTGACCAAGCTACGGTAAAATAAAATGTTCGAAAAGAACAATATTAAGTTCATGAATACCTTGTAAAAATTATTGAACAGATTGCAAAGCAACTGAAGTGAATGAATGCTGGTTTCACGAAACCACTCATCCTCTGAAGAAATTAAGCTTTCCTTTCCAGCATGTCTCACATTATCAAAAATGGGAAACAGGACACGATAAAAAATGCTCTCCCAGAAAGATGATGAGAACTTGCTACCTCTCTCGTTCAGCAAATCAAACAAAACTTCAAGTGCACAGCTTCTGACCTCCGGTCTTGGATCTGATGTCAAATCAGATAAACCAGCTAGCATTGGGAACCAATAGTGCTCCGTCACATCAAAAGTTGCATCATTTTCAACATCAATGGGCTGAAAATCTCCACCAGGTATGAGCCCCTGAAATCCATAATCATGTTAACCATGCCAGGAATTTTACTTGAGAAAGCAATCGACGTAGAGGAAGAAAATATATATATAACAAGACAAATTTCTGCAAGCTTCCAGCTATAGCATGTAAGTCTCCTTTTAAAGGAAAGAAATAAAGTGACATTCAGTATACAACTATGTGGTACCAGTCATTGAGTGACATGTGTTAGGTAATTATTGACTTTGATCAGCAGCTGGCTTTTGTTTCAGAAAACCATTGAGACAATTTTTTGACCATTAGATGAATGTATGTTCAACGACTAGGATTACATTTGACATGCCCTGTGTTACTGTATATTGAGGCACTAGATGTCATATGTACTATCAGCCATTCTTTTTCTAAGTGGCAAGTGCATTAATCTAATTGTCCACAAGTAATATATGCCGGAAAAGAATACAACAACAATAAGAATAAGGCCTATTGATCCTAACCATTAGCTAATAATATATATATTCGAAAATCTGTCGTCCATCGTGTAGTGTTGTGTTGACATCATGACATGTACTCACTAGGAGAAGCGATGGTCCAAACACAATAGAAGGTTATGACAACAATTTTCAAATTAGTAACAAAACTCATAAAAATCGATTTGACTTTCTTGTGCCAGTTATATATAGTATCCCTGTTCTCTGTCACAGTGCTGAAACAGAAATATTTTTTCAGAATATTCTTAAAACTGAGCCTTTAATTGAGGAACTAAATGTAAGCATCTTGGAATAGTCACTAAATGACGGGTAATACAGGTAAATTTCACTAATTTTCATTTCCAAATGCTGATAAAAAAAGATGTAAAAGAAAAAGCATCCAACAGGAAGATGTAATCCAATGAATGATAAAAGCTTCTAGCCACAATAAACAAAGGAAAAGGCTCAATTGATAAATGAAGCTGATGACCAAAAACAAACCTCTGCCAAACGATCTTCACATATACGGAGGAGTGCAATAGCCTTCAAACTTATGCGGTGAGAAGCTTTATTATTGGCAAACCTGATAAGACAGTTGGCGCAGTCCATAAAACAATCTCCAACAACCTGATCAAAGTGTTCCAGTACGACTGCAAACATATCGATGTCAGATTAACCTAGATTTGGAATAAAAATATTAAATAAAATAAGCATCAGTAGATTGGGTCAAGTATTACTGGAAAGTATAAGATAAGTTCTAACCCTGCTCAACATTTTCAAAGGCACATTCAACAATTGATTCCAATTCATCGTCTGCAGCAGCTGTGAAAATCATGAAAACGCTTCGCCATCCGGACTTGATGCTTCCAACTTTAGATTTTATCATCTGTAATACATACCAGCATCAATCAGCTACGTCATAAATTTAGTTACCATGTCTTCCACCCAATACCATCTCAGATTAAACTAATCCCCATAAAAGGTTGGAGTGAGTGAAATCCGAACCCTTGACTTATTGCTTCCACTGCAACAGGCCAAACCAACTGAGCAATCCCCTTGGGGGCATAGCAACCTCATATATATTGATATAAGAGATTGAAATTCGGTGAAACAGGAAAGAGCAAGGAGAAAAGACAAATCATTCAAGAAAAGCTAATGAAGTAAACATACTTGAACAATGCAGTCAACAATCAAGCTCCTTATGGTTTCACTGCGACTGTTCCGTATAAGTACAACAAATGGTTTAAGAATGTCATTTTGGAAACTGAAATTAGTGAGTTCAGCCCTCTCCAAGTACTTCACACCAAGCTGCCTCAGAGAATCAATGGCATACATAGCAATTTTCTCATCATGATGACTTCCAGCAGAAATAAAATGGTTTGCCAGGACAGACCATATTCTAGCCCATACCTAGTAGAAACATCAATACCAATTTTTAAATTGTACACCAACTGAAATAAAATTGGGATAAAGCAAACATAATATCACATTCTGCAAGACAATTAGACAAGTTCACCATTATGTTAAATGATATCTCATGCAAAGTCCATCTACACATTCCAACTTTCAATGTCCCAGGGTACAGGTATCAATACAATGATACATACAGATATACAATAATTATAAGCTTGACACTGCATCTAGCAATGCTAATGATTTAGTTCCCTATAAGTGTGAATAAAACATAGACATGTAATGTGCATACTGGGAAGTCGACCAGCAAGGCCCACTACCACATTTACTATCAAACTGCAATTTATAAATGTCCACAGAATTGGCATAAAGTTTAAAGACCATTGACACCTGGAACTACAGACAAGAATTTAGCAATATGTAATGAAAGTAGCTGAAAAGAATTAAAGATTTAGAGCTTGAATAATAGGAAAACAGAGGGAAAAAAAAAAAAGAAAAGAACAAAATTAAGAAATAATATTTTAGAACTTGCAATAGCAGTAAACTAAAACAAGATGAGATACAGCAAGACGGTATCTTTGTTACAATAATGCAGCGCCACAAATTAAATTATGACTGTGCAGCATCAACAAGCCACAAATGCTTCACTATCCAGCAACAGAATTCTAAAATTATTAAATTTCATTATTTCAACTCAATGGCAGAATTCTTTCACGCACCACTGATAATGGCTAGTAAGATCAACATAACAGGATAACAACACCTTCTATAAGAAGGATTGGTATTTCACTTATTAAGGTAAAAATGGTCATAAATAGTCCAACTTTTTTCCAGGAAACAAGAAATTTTCTCATAATTTAAAAGATAAAAGCAAAATGGTCAAGAAGTACAACAAAAGGAAATATAAGAGAAACTATGAAAAATCACACCAAAAGTGTTTGCATAAGGGATATTATATCTGTTAAGGAATGTTCAGGAATATTATTATGGAAATCTATATTATGCAAAAAAGATCTAAAATTGAATTCCTAATACCTTTAGGATTCGTGATTTTATTATATTTCCCTATTAGATGCAGATTTCTTATATTCATTATTATTGTTCATTATTATAGGATTCATTTTCTATTTTGGTTTTCTATGTAGCCTATATAAAGGCCCCTACCATTGTAAATTCATATAGAGTAAATTCAAGACTTTCTTTCATTATCTAACATGGTATCAGACATCAGGATCTCCTTTTTCTAGTTTCACTCTCTTTGATTTCATCGGCGCGTGGGGATCACGGCCACCATCGGCACCTGAACCTCACGCGCCACCTCTTCACAAGTGTGCTATGTGCCGACTCCTTTCAGGTTTCAGCTCTCTTTCAGATTTTCGAGCTCTTTTCGAAATTTTTGCTACTTCTCAGGTTTCGGCTCTCTATCAAGAATTTACTCCCTCTTTGGCTTCGGTTCTCTCGGGCTTCGGCTTTCTGTCGGGCTTCGGCTCTCTTTCGGGATTTCGCTCCCTCTCTCGCTTCGGCACTCTCGGGCTTCGGGTCTCTTTCGAGATTTCGCTCCCTCTCTGGCTTTGGCACTCTCGGGCTTCGGCTCTCTTTCGGGATTTCGCTCCCTCTCCGGCTTCGGCTCTCTTTCAGGATTTCACTCCCTCTCTGACTTCGGCTCTCTTTCGGGATTTCGCTCCCTCTCTGGCTTCGGCACTCTCGGGCTTTGCCTCTCTTTCGGGATTTCGCTCCCTTTCCAGGCTTCGGCATCCTCTTGGGCTTCGGCTCCCCCTTCGGGCTTCGTAGGTTAAAGCTCTCTGGCTTCGGCATCCTCTTGGCTTCGGCATCCTCTTGGGTTCGGCTCCCCCTTCGGGCTTCGTAGGTTAAAGCTCTCAGGCTTCGGCATCCTCTTGGGCTTCGGCTCCCCCTTCGGGCTTCGTAGGTTAAAGCTCATCAGTTATCTTAAGGTTTCCAACTTCCAAGTTTCAAAAGTTACAATTTCATGACTCCGCTCTCCGATTTCAAGATACAACCTCAAGCTTGTTCCTTCGTCACCAGCTTGAGTTTGAGGGGGGGTGTTAAGGAATGTTCAGGAATATTATTATGGAAATCTATATTATGGAATCAAGATCTAAAATTGAATTCCTAATACCTTTAGGATTCGTGATTTTATTATATTTCCCTATTAGATGCAGATTTCCTATATTCATTATTATTGTTCATTACTATAGGATTCATTTTCTATTTTGGTTTTCTATGTAGCCTATATAAAGGCCCCTACCATTGTAAATTCATATAGAGTGAATTCAAGACTTTCTTTCATTATCTAACAATATCCTTGCACAAGCTTAAATTGACCTGTAAATCTACTGAACCTGGCAATTCAAAGGATCAAATATTTCTCGCTCTCTGCCATTGAATATTTCTTGTTTAAAAAAATTCTCTAAAACTTGTTATTAATTGAAGATTTCAAGGAAAACATAAACTTTTTGTGGGATACAGTACCATACATTACAGCAATTTTATAGTGAATTCTCAAATTGCTCTAAGGACAACCAGAACATCGTCAACTGTGTCAAATAAAAACAATGCAGAGAGATAATCCATGAATAAAAACCATTTATAGATATTCCTGAAAAGAAGCAATGTTTTCAACTTCCTAATCTTTACTGTACTTAATTCTCCTTAGTTTCACATTTTAAACAAGTTCAAAAGCGCCTTCAATTATGGAAAGAGTAACATCTAGCCTATGTCTGCCTACCAATTTCTGTTAGAAATTCACTATTACTGTCCACAGGCTTGCAGCAATTAATTAACACATGCTTAATAACTATAGTGCAATTTGTGACCAACCATAATACCTCAGCTAAGAATTTATTGATTCCAACTAGCCAAGAAGTAGACAGTAGTATCAGTAAATGAAGGAAATACCATCCGTATACGAGCCATATTGTAATAGCTGATCTCAACAAGTTTTTGCAAGCTGAAAACACGAGCTGGAGTTTGCCTTAATTCTTCAGCCGATACACCACACAAAGCATTGAAGAACTCCACAACCGAATCACTAGGCAATTTAACACTATTCACAAAAACTTGTTCAGCAGGTTTCCCAGCCAACTCTTTTAGGGATTGAACAACAGCATCTTTGGAGATCTGGTTTGATCCAAGCATAACAGTTGCCGAAATAGCAGGAGTTGATGTGATGAATTCAAGCCGAGAAACACATTCCAAAACTGCGTTCCATGTGTCTTGAAGTGAGTCGGGCTCCATGTCACATAGTGCAAGCAGAGTCCGCAATGCTTCCACATTTTTAGTACGCATTTCCTTGGGAGAATGCAAGAAAGTAAATCTGAAATGAAGAATATAAAGGAATACTTATCACGCTTAAGAATTTGTACTCATAATCAAAAGCACATCATACAGCATCATAATGAACAAAAAATAATAATTTGCAATAAAAAATTATAAAAAAAATTATAAAATAACTAATAGAAGTAGCAGTACAATGAAAAACAAACCAAACATGAAACAGAGACTTTTTTGTGTATGCAAGAAATGATGCTACTCTACCTGACAAGAGATGTTAGAAAAGCGTAGCGCATGGTATCCATTCCAAGAACATGTGTAATATGTATCCCAGCTTTGAATCCTTCCATACAAAGTACAACCCTTGGTTTATTTTCACCTTCCTCCATCGTAACAGAGAAAGTGGCAAGCAAAGGCCATCCTACAGCCTCAACCATTGGTCTTACAAGTTCAATCCGCTGTGAAGTATAGAAAACTCCTCTTTTTGCTCCTTGATTCCGAAATATAGCTTTTGTTTGCTTGATGATGGCTTCACTCTCAGACTTTGGATCAGTCGATGATTTCCGTTTCGGAAGAGCAAGATTAAGAACACCAACAAGGCCACCTCTTTCTTCACCTTCTGGCTTTTGTCTACTGCTTTTAGCAATGTCATCTTTCATTTTTATCTCTTCTTTAACAATAGAATCATAGATCTCCTCTAGAAGTTCTGTACTGGGACACTCTTCAGCATCATTCACAGCATTCATGCGTATAAAATCAGACTTCGACATTTTAGGCCAGACCATTGGGTTATGCGCATCAGTATTCAACATTATAACTGAATATGCAAGAATATAAGCAGTATCTGCATTCTTGAAAAGACCTGGGTTATCTGCACAATATCTGCCAGAGGCACAACATACAAATGAATAATCACCACTGAGCAACAAAAAGGCACATATGTTCTATATGCTATGTTGATGCTTGCATCGTATTTATATTTATCATGGAACCTTTTTTTTTCAAACGTCAATGTAATAAAAATGATGACAATAAGCCAATGGACTTGTACAGAAAAGCACTAACTACATTTCTTTTCCACTTTCACAACATGAGCTACTTAAAACCAGCAGCCGACATTAATAGATACAAAACTATGCCCCTCTATATATGCAAATTCCCTCGACAACCGTCATGAAAGGTAAGTTCCTATATCTAATATTCAATGCTGGATTAATATAGACAATAATTGTATGCATCTAGCTATGAGAACAAGCGTTAGATATGTAAATGCAAACCACAGATAATTGGATTTTCTTTTTGGGGTGTGTGATAAGAGGAAAAAAAGATTTCATATTATCCAGGAAATAGATAACACATATTAGATGGATTGACTGAATTGATAAATGACATGGGATTGGAATTTAGGCCTTTCATGCTAACATATTCTTGCATAACGAATATATACAGCTCATATGTGCAATTTCAAAGGCTTAAATCAAGTTTCGAAGAAAATCTCAATATACACACTAGGGTTTCAGGCTATAAAGGGAGATGAAATTTTAATACAAGTAACACACAATAGAACTACAGTAATGCCAGAAATCAGACGTTCAATAACTAAAAAGGATGGCCTACAAAGACTAAATTCATCTGAAGAGCTAATGAAGTCTATAAAGTAAGCACAAGACCCAACTCCTGAATTCAGTTACTAATAAGAAAAACATAAATTTTCAAACAAGGCACGTGTATTCACCATATAGAAAGACACGTATTTCCCGAAACCTCATACCTTTCAGCAAACTTTTCCATTATGCGGTCTATCTTTTGAGCTTCTCCCGGAAGCCGGAATCCTTTAAGGAGTTCACGAATTGCAGTGTCAAACTTCATGCCAGCGAACTTTATTGAATCTACATAAGCATGCATGACAGCAAGGGGAAACTCCTCGTGTTGGCCCAAATAATCACCGATCATAGCCTGAAAAACCAAAATGTGTTGCACAGTTCCATAAACAATAATATTTAAGGTTAGATTAGATATCTTACCTTGTCCAAACTGGCATTATTTCTAAGAAATTGGGCAACGGAAGTAGGATCATTTTCCACCAACTTATTTGACATAAGATATTCCACACCTTTTACAGGTTTCCTGTTAAACTGCAACCCAATAGAAATTATAAGTGCCAGACAACAACTTGGTCCCTAAGCCAGGATCAATGTAATATAAAAACTACCAGTACAATCATTATAGCCAGATGGGACATAAAACCCAATCAATTACCTCAGAGATGGCAGCTTCCTTGGTAGATTTGTGAGCCTTTGCCTTTTCAAAGTTATCTGCTACATCATCCTGGCTTTTTATCTTAACAGTTTCTTTAGCATTAACCTCTTCCGCAAGAGACTGTTTGTTTTTACTCTTTTCAATTTCTCTCTGTGACTTCTCCCAGTCAACCAGAGATTTAAGTACGTTCACTAGACACTAGAAAGGTACAGAGATAAAGGAAGAAATGATCATTCAGCACTTTCTGTTGACATAAAAACATGTGCGCGCGAACACAATTATTACTATCTGATTTCTTGGAGGTATGAGACAACCTACCTGTAGTGATGAACCTCTAACAGATGCCTGGGATACCCCAACAGAGCTTGGATCTGCACTTTGTGTCCCTTGAGCTATTTTTGATAAGGTGGTAACCTACACATGAGGAACGAAGACAATGTAGATGCATTATATGTATTGCAAACTGCTTCAAATAGAAGAAAATATATAGTTGAACGTTATATTTGAATAATACAAGAGAATGTACCATGCGTTCAAACAAGTTTGGTGCTTCAAGATCACAATCATAGTTCACATACACATCAACAAGCATCTGAGGATCTTTACAAACTTTATCAATCATCCTGCCAAACAAAATTTAATCAAGAGAAACAAAGGAATAGATCTGAAAAACTAGACAACAATATGTTCAAACTTATATGCTCAAAGACACACACATAAGCATACGAAATTACAAAAAAAGAACAAGCACCCAAGCATGCATGTTCATTCAATATGCAGTAGATTAGAAAGAATATAGTACCGAAGAACACTTGATTTCTGGTTGATGTCAGAACCATCCAATGAACGTAGAATTATCAAGGGAAAGAAAACACCAATCTCACCCTGGGAAAAAATTGCAAGCATAAACAGCAAAAGTTTATATCAAATCTAACAGTGACCCTAAAAAATGTTAGCTCCCATGATCAGTCAAAATGTCATACTTTAAGACTTTCCCTGAATCGCAATAAAAGCACCGAGAAAATTCCAGTAGCATACTGCCAACCAAAAACACACTTACAAATCAGTGCTGTCAAACAATATGAACAAAAGTGAAATATTAAATTATATTACTGAACCTGAAATATGACTGGGGATTGTGAAACTGAAGCCCTCAGCAAAGCATATGAAAGATATGCTTTCACTGAGTCAATGAAATGAAAGTTCTTTGTAAATGAATGGCTAACTCCTTCCAGCAATCCCTGTTTCACCATATCAAAAATCAATGTCTGTATAAATTCTCAAGCTGCATCAACATTAAAATGGCCCTTAAAGAAATTGAGTTGAAAGATCTCATCTTATCCCTGCCTCACACCAAGTTCTTCAAATAAAAGGAGATTTTTTTTAGGAAGTGGCTAAATTTTTAAGTTAGTATCATAAAATTTCTTCCAGGAATTTATCAATTCACACCGGCAAGTATATCATTATAGAAATAATTTTCTAGAAAAGCAAATAAGTTCATAAAATACAACATTATGACAAGATCATTTTTTGACAATGTTAGTGTTAGAATTAGGAATATAATAATTAGATTGATTGCTAGAATAATTAGTATTTATGTGTAATATTTTATTTCCTAATTGGTTGTATTCTCAAGGCTATATAAAGTCATCTCTTGTAAATACTTTCTTAAGCAAATATATAGAGTATTCTACTATACTTCTCTACATGGTATCAGTAGGTTGATCATAGGGCTTCTTTTCACCTTTTTTTTCCGGCGTCACTATTCACTGTTCCGACATTCTCTCAGTCCTTGTCAGCCGGTTGTCTCAATTCCATCGTCAGTTTCCTCCTTTGGCGTGTCCATATCCCTGATTTTCCCAAAATACCCTTGAAACCCTAGATTTCCCACCACCACTTTCCGCAACTTTTATTTTCTCCTCTAGTTTTCAGAGATCCTTCCTATGGCTGCCACTACTGCTAAGGTTGCTCAAGTTAACAGTTCTGCATTCCCTGACTCTTCCAAGGACCCATCTCAGCAAGTCACTTTATCTGGCCCGGCTTATGCAGCTTTGTTTCAGTATCAGGCCTCTCAGCAATCTTCCTCCGCCTCCGTTGCCCACACTGGTAATTATGTGGCTTGCCTCACTCAGTCCTCTCCTCTAGGCCTTGGGTCCTTGATTCCGGAGCCTCCGACCATATTTCTGGTAATCCACAATTTTTCTCCTCTTTAATAGGTTCAAATTCTCTCCTTATGGTTACCTTGCTAATGGTTCTAAAACAGCTGCTAAGGGCATAGGGCGAGCTTCTCTCGTTCCTTCCTTACCTTTGAAATCTGTTCTTTATGTACCGGGTTGTCCTTTTAATCTTATCTCTGTCAGTAAACTTACCCATGATCTTAACTGTTCGGTCACATTTCTTAATAATTCTGTTGTTGTGCAGGACCAGAGTACGGGACGGATGATTGGTACAGGACGTGAGTCACAAGGCCTCTATCATCTTTCGCGGTCGCTCCCTTCCGTTGGTTGCACTTCTTCTGATTCTGCCACCGTCATCCATTGTCGTTTGGGTCACCCCAATCTGTCCAAGCTCCAGAACCTGGCTCCGCATCTATCTAATCTATCTTCCTTTAATTGTGAGTCGTGTCAACTTGGAAAACAAACACGTACTAAGTTTCCCAAGCGTGTCAATAATCGAGTTGCGTCTCTCTTTGAATTAGTTCATTCTGATGTTTGGGGTCCATATCGTGTCAACTCTGTTTTGGGATTTCGATATTTTGTTACATTTATTGATGATCATTCTCGCAATACTTGGTTATTCTTACTTAAAGATCATTCCGAGTTATTTTCGGTTTTTAAAGCCTTTTATGATGAGATTCACACTCAATTTGGTGTTCTTATCCGTATCTTACGCAGTGATAATGCTCGAGAATATTTTTCTGCCCCGTTTAAAGACTTCATGTCCTCTCTCGGCATTCTTCATGAGTCATCTTGTGCTCACACCCCTCAACAGAATGGTATAGCTGAACGTAAAAACCGACATCTCATTGACACAGCCCGCACCCTATTACTCCATCATCATATGCCACTTCGTTTCTGGGGGGATGCTGTTCTAACTGCTTGTTATTTAATCAATCGTATGTCTTCCTCTGTTTTGCAGAATCAAGTTCCTCATTCCATTCTGTTTCCAACTCAACCCCCCCATCATCTGCCACTTCGCATATTCGGTTGTGTCTGTTTTGTCCATAATTTGACATCAGGTCAAAATAAACTCGGTGCTAAATCTACCAAATGTATATTCTTAGGTTACTCTCGTCTCCAAAAAGGGTACCGTTGTTATTCTCCCGATGATAAACGTTATATCATTTCCGCTGATGTCACCTTCTGAGTCATCTCCCTTTTTCTCTCTCAATACATCGACCATCTCACCCCCTCCCGAGGTCCTTCCCGTTCCCTTCTACAGTCCTCCGCCAGAGGAAGTGCCCTCCCCTCGGCCTCTTCAGGTCTACCACCGTCGTCCTCGTCCTCCACCTTCTGTCGGTCCCAACAACGTCATGGCTGACTCACAACCTGCTCCAGCTCCTCCTCACACTATGGACTTGCCTGCGCAACAAGGTCCTATTGCAACCCACAAAGGAATTCGTTCCACTCTTAATCCACATCCTATTTACACATTTCTGAGTTATCATCGTTTATCTGCATCCTATTATGCTTTTGTTTCCACCTTGTCTTCTGTTTCTATTCCTAAAAAGCTCAGTGAGGCACTATCACCCCCAGGGTGGAAGCAGGCAATGGTTGATAAAATGGCCGCCTTACACTCTAGTGGCACTTGGGATTTAGTTCCTTTACCGCCTGGAAAATCTGTAGTTGGCTGCCGATGCGTTTATACAGTGAGGTTGATCTTGATGGGCAAATTGATCGTCTTAAGGGCTCGTCTGGTTGCCAAGGGCCATAGATATTTGGTTTGGACTATGGTGACACCTTTTCTCCTGTGGCCAAGATTTCCTCTGTCCGTTTGTTCCTCTCTATGGCTGCTATGCGTCATTGACCCCTTTATCAGCTCGACATCAAGAATGCCTTTCTCCATGGTTATCTTCAAGAAGAAGTCTATATGGAGCAACCACATGGTTTTGTTGCTCAGAGGGAGTCTGAATTGGTATGTCGGCTTCGTCGTTCTCTTTATGGTTTAAAACAGTCTCCTCGTGCTTGGTTTGGGAGGTTCAGTTTCGTGATTATAGGTTTTGGCATGATTCGTAGTGAAGCTTATCACTCTGTTGGGAAGAATCCCGAGGAATATAAGAAGCTAATCGGAGAACCATTGGATGATCCTGGGCAATACAGGAGACTTGTTGGAAGCTGAACTATCTTACAATCACTCTACCAGATATTTCTTTTGCTATAAGCATGGTTAGCCAGTTTCTACAAACACCTGTCAGAGTCATTGGAATGCTGTTATACGCATTCTTAGATATATAAAAAGAGCATCAGGCCAAAGTCTACTATATGAAGATAAGAGACATACTCAGGTTATTGGTTATTCTGACGCAGATTGGCAGGTTCTCTGTCAGATAGACGCTCTACTACAGGTTATTGTGTTCTGATTGGAGGTAATCTAATATCTTGGAAGAGTAAGAAGCAAGTGGTCGTCGCCAGATCTAGTGCAGAGGCAGAGTATAGGGCTATGGCCTTAGCAACATGTGAGCTGATATGGTTGAAACAATTATTGCAAGAATGAAAGTTTGGAGGAGGAGCACAAATGAAGCTAATCTGCGACAACCAGACAGCATTACATATCGCCTCTAATCCTGTGTTTCATGAAAGGACCAAACACATAGAAGTGGATTATCACTTTATCAGAGAGAATTTTATCAGGATGTATTACTACTAGTTTTATCAACTCAGAAGACAATTAGCAGATGTCCTTACTAAGTCACTTTGAGATCCTCGCATTGATTTCATTTGTACCAAGCTTGGTGCATATAACATGTATGCTTCAGCTTGAGGGAGAGTGTTAGAATTAGGAATATAATAATTAGATTGATTGCTAGAATAATTAGTATTTATGTGTAATATTTTCTTTCCTAATTTGTTGTATTCTCAAGGCTATATAAAGTCATCTCTTGTAAATACTTTCTTAAGCAAATATATAGAGTATTCTACTCTACTTCTCTACAGTTAGAATCTCTAAGATATTGTTAGAATCATAATCATAATCATCCAAAAATATGATTATGATTCTACATATCTCTAAGATATTGTTACATAATCATGGAGATATGATTATGTAATCCTAATGATTATTAGTATATTTAATTTCTATATTTAACTTGATGTAATGCCTACATAAAGATATATCTCTTGTAATTCTAAGTATCCAAAAATATAAAATCATTTTATTTCTTTACATGGTATCAACGACAATCTTTCTCCGGGTCCTGGCTTCTCTCTTTTAGAGTCATTGTTCAAGCCGGTGTGTGGGGAACACGCGCCACTATATGTTTGTAAGCTTCACGCGCCGCATATTCTTCAACAATCTTGATAATACCAATGTTGACGAAATGCTCAGATCTTATCAGTTATTTCTCCCTTGTTCGTATCAAGTTCCACATCCGACTCTTTTTTTAGGGTTTTGTCATGAGGTGATTTGACAAGTTTTATTTAGATGTTTTGAGCTGTTTTGGGATAGTTTAAACTTTTCCCGTTGTGCATTTTCTAGCGATGTTAAACTATCCAAACCTCCACATCTGTTCCCGTTGTGCATTCTCCAACGGCATTAAAATATTCAAGTCACCGTATATGTTCCTATTGTGCATTCTCCAGCAGTGTAAACACCCTAGTCTCTCTGTGGTTCTTGAACTGGTTTCATTTGTAAAAAGCTTGATGCATATAATACGTATGCTCTAGCTTGAGGGGGAGTGTTAGAATCCCTAAGATATTCTTAGAATCATAATCATAATCATTCAAAGATATGATTATGATTCTACATATCTTTAAGATATTGTTACATAATCATTGAGATATGATTATGTAATCTTAATGATTATTAGTATATTTAGTTTCTATATTTAACTTGATGTAATGCCCATATAAAGGCATATCTCTTGTAATTCTAAGTATCCAGAATTATAAAATCGTTATATTTCTTTACAGACAAGACAATCTGAAATTACGATATGATCATATTTTTGTAAAAATAAAGTTCTTACATGGTTTCTAGGCATCTATCATCTCAAACCTTCTTCAATACCACTATCATAGCTTTCTAGTAAAGGAAAGTAAAATAAAAAACTTGTCCAAGCTGATGACAAGTAGTTTGGGTAGCTATAAATAATTGCACTGTGCAAAGAGTCTACCAACAAAAGGATGCAAATCAAAGCCCAAAAACTTCATATTAACCTGCAGAAGTTCAAGAGACAAAATACGGGTTTTGATGGTGACTTCATCACTATCTTCTTTCATCCCCATCTGCATACAGTTGTAAAGAAATCAGGAGGAAGGACAGTAATCCTGACAACAATGTAAACAATACTGAGAATACCAACCTTGCAGAGAGTGCGGAACACTAGTAAAGCATCTTGTTCTCCAATACTCATGCTCTCAAGGTTGATCCCTCTAAAATATTTTAACAGAAGAAGCACCAAGCATCCAAGAAAATGCCAAATATACATACACATCATCATCCTGACATTGACATACTTAAAAGAATTATCTAAAGTATTACATCATGTCCGTACCTTGTGATCTTCTTCCCATCTTCAAGATGTACTGCTTTGTCTAGAACAGCCTCTAAACCCTATAAAATATTAGAAGTGCCAACTCATAACCAACACAGACTACCCAAAACAGAACAAAAGAAGAAAAAGAGAAAAACTTTATAGACAGCATAAGCCATGCATGAAATGCTTGGAAATGATTGTACTTCCCCGTTGGAAGGAAAAAAATAATGACTTACTCTGTCTACAGAATGGATAGTCGGCAAATAGACTCACCTTGATATCAGCACCACCTGCAAGATTATGCAGTTCCTCAACAGAGGCAAGAGATGTGTCTTTGGCCTGGGTCAGCGCATCTCCTAAAGTCATTCCATCCTCAGTTTTGTCACACAAGGTAGTTTCTTCAGTTTTGTGGCTTGAATTATCTGCTGAAAAAGCCTCTGTATGCTCAGAAGATGTAGGTAAGGTAGAGACCTGAATTTTGTCACTCAGATGTTACTGACTTCTTCAAGAAAGCAAGTTAATTGTTTTCCGCTTCCATAAAAGAGACATCAATCAGAAACATTTCAAGATAAGAATTTAAATTCAGACCCGATCATTCTCCATTCTTCTGACTACAATGCCAACCATCTGAGTCAACATTGCCTTTGATGTTGCTTGGTTTATAGGGCTCTTGCTATACATCCAAACTTCAAATGATGAGTACTTTCTTATAGATCGATATATCTTACTGTTAACAAGTACAAAAGATTACCTGTTCAGAGCAATATTATAGCATACTCTAATAACTCCAAGCAAAGGTTCACCGTGAACTGTAATGAATAGGCATCATAAAGAGAATTACTTTGATATAATTTATGAATATGAAGAAAAATACATGAATAATTGACACTTAAATAAAGTATTAAAACCTAATTTGCAGAATCATACAAACACACAGACAATAACTGATGTCATCCATTGTTTTTGAAGAAATGGAGGAAACCCTCTTTTTATTTTCTTAATTTAAATTATACAAAAATAGGCTTTATATAGCCTTCAACCGTCTCTATAAAAGGTAAATAGATCTACACACAATCAATCATCATATCCCTAACAATCTTAAAGATATTTTCCTATTTCTAACACTCCCCCTCAAGCTGGAGCATATATAAATCATATGCACCAAGCTTGTTACAAATAAAATCAATACGAGGACCGCGAAGAGACTTAGTAAGGATGTCCGCTAATTGTCCTTCAGAGTTAACAAAGCTAGTGACCATGCATCCAGATTAAATTTTCTCCCTGATAAAGTGACAATCAACTTTTATGTGATTGGTCCTTTCATGAAACACAGGGTTAGATGCTATATGTCCTGTAACAATTGTTTTAACCATACTAACTCACATGTTGCCTATTTCTTAAAGATAATTTCTTATTTCTAACAGTTTTATGTGCGTAGCTGCAAAAAGATATAACTCGAGAGTACTAAAGCATTATTTTTTTTGGGGGGGGGGGCAGAAACTAAAGATATGTACTGAAACAATAGAAGAATTACAAAGCGTAATTATGATTAGAAGCTGAGATATGTACTTAAACAATGGAAAAATTATGATGCATAAACTAATGACTGAACTTATTCAACAATGAAATCAATTAATACAAAACAAGAATCCAGAGCATAATTTTGATAAGAAACTGATATATGTATTGAAACAGTGAAAAAATTACAAAGCATAAAATAATGACTGCACTCATTCAACAATGAAAATGATTGGTACCTACATTCAAGTATGTAGCCTAGAGTTAGAATGAAGATAAATCACCACTGTTCCATGGAGAAAGTGGAAATTCTGGTACGCTCAACTTGTCCAAGTGATAGCACAATGATATATTTTGACTAGAAACAATATCCTATTAGTATGAGACTCTGGCCCCTTACCATATCTATGCTTGGAACATAGGGAAAATATATATTTCTTAAAGGAACATAGGGAAATATATTATCTTGACACCCTCCAATAATAGGAATAAGGCTTAAGGGTGTTGTTCTCAATGAAAACAAGAACATTTTGTGGAAAATAATTGTAAGAGTGATTGTAGGAGATTATGTTAGAATCTCTAAGATATGATTGTGTAATCTCCTCGATATGATTGCACAATCAATGTAATTATGAGTAGATTTAGATTCCATATTTATCTTAGTTTTATGCCTATATAAGGCCCTATTCCTTGTATAGTTTTATTCATTCAAATAAAGAACATTCAGTTTTTCGACATGGTATCAGAGCCTTGTTTGCTGTAATTTTTTTCACCCGCCTTTATTGTCGGAATATAGCCTTTTTTTTCTTGAGGCCTTCAGAGCCAATTAAATTTTTGTTGTTTCACTATTCATCACGGAGTCACTGTTCATCCAAAATCATTGTTCATCTCGGAATCAATGTTCATCCCGAAACATTATTCATTGCTGATCTGCGCATCATCAAATAGCAAATTCCGCTACCATAACCATCATTTAAAGTTTTTCCGATCAAGTTTCCGGTCAACTTTCGACCTCCTCTTTTTTTTTTTTTGGGTTTTTTTTTTATCGTACATTATGAATCAACCATATTATTCTTGCTCATTAGCTCAATCAGGTACATTTTCTACTACTTTCAATATCGCTCACCTTCCGAGTTAACCTTGAATCATAAATTCTAGAACTACAGATCATATGACTGATCACTCTAATTTGTCCTTGTTCGGGTAGAGAAAATGTTAAAGTAGCTGATGGTTCTTTACTTCTTTATTCCCTGTTGCGGGAAAGAGATGTATTTCTATCTCCAAAACTCTCACTTGTCTCTGTTCTACATGTTCCAAATCTCTCATGTAACCTCCTTTCAATTAGAAAATTCACCAAAGATCTTAATTGTGTTGCTAAGTTTTTCCCTTCTCACTGTGAATTTCAGGATATGTGTACAGGAAAGTTGATTGGAAATGCTAAGGAGGTCGATGGGCTTTACTACTTCGAAAATGAGCCTAGTGCTTCAACTAATCTATCTCACATACACGTAAATACCTCCAACCAAGGGATAATGCTTTGGCACAATAGACTAGGCCATACAAATTTTTCATACCTAAAAAAGTTGCTTCCCACTTTGTTTAAGAATTAGAATCTTCATGAATTTCAACGTGAGGTTTGAAAGTTATCTAAACACCATCGTGTTCATTTTCCCACATAGACATATAAAAAATCACAACCTTTTTCTCTTATTGATAGTGATATTTGAGGACCATCGCGTATCAATAATGTTTATAGGGCTAAATGGTTCATTACATTCATCGATGATCACACTCGTGTGAGTTGGGTTTATCTGCTCAAAGAAAAATTTGAGGCAGCAAATACCTTTCAAAATTTTCATAAGATGATTAAAACTCAATTTCAAACCAATCTTCAAGTCATTCGGGCTGATAATGGAAGAGAGTATTATTTATCAATTCTTGGTTCCTATCTTACCGAACATGGGATTGTACATCACTCTTCTTGTGTAGATACACCCCAACAAAATGGGATAGCGGAGAGAAAAAATAAACACCTTCTCGAGGCAACTAGAGCTATAATGTTTACCAATTGGGTTCCAAAATCTTTCTGGAGGGAGGAAGTTCTTACAGCTACTTATATTATCAATAGAATGTCATCAAAAGTTTTTAATTTTAAAGAACCACTTGATATCCTTAAAGATATGTATCCATCATCCAAAATATTTTGTTCTTTTCCACCCAAAGTTTTTGGGTGTGTTGCATTTGTTCATGTACATAACCATAACAGAGGGAAATTAGAACCTTTTTATTTTTGGAGAATTACAAAGGGAAATTAGATCCAATAGCTCTCAGGTGTGTTTTTTTGGGTTATTATCCTACTTAAAAGGGTAGGGTTACAAATGCTATCATCCTCCAACTAAAAGTTCTTTGTGTCTATGGATGTTACCTTCTTTGGAAACATTTCATTCTTTCCAAAATCACCACTTTAGAGGGGAGAATATTCAAGGTGAAGATCATTTTTGGAATATTTGTTCTACTTTAACTCCACAAGCTGCTGTCGTTATTAAGTCTCTCATTGCCTCCGAGTCCATTATTCCTCCAGTTCCTGTTATTCCTGAACCGTCAACTGTCCAGGAACCATCTACTGTTCATAAGTCTCATGTGGGTCGATCTCATACTCCATCTACCAATTGTAGTCCTCAACCTTCACCTTCAGATCCTATCACCCACTTACGTGTGTACAAGATGGAAACCTTGAACTAAAGGTTTACTCAAGAAGGAACATGTCACAACTTCCTCAGCATTTCCAATCACCTGAACCCGTCACAGAGACTCTGGAAAACACAGGTAAGCCTAATGCTTCACAAAATCACCTTGATTTTACTGATTTTTCTAATCTTGATGTTCCAATTGCCCATAGAAAAGGTGTTGGATCTTGTACTATGCATCCTATTTCTCATTTCATTTCCTACCAAAAGTTGTCTCCTCATTTTAGAGCTTTTACTACTAATTTGTCTTCTTGTGACTATTCCAAAGACTATACAGGAAGCTCTTAGCATTCCAAAATGGAATGAGGCTTCCACCAGAAAAGAAGCCAGTCGGATGTAAATAGGTGTTTAAAATCAAACAAAAGGTTGATGTGACAGTTGAGAGATATAAGACGAGACTTGTTGCAAAAGGATACACACAGACTTACAGAGTTGACTATTAAGAAACCTTTGCTCCTGTAGCCAAGATGAACTCGATTCGAGTTCTATTATCTCTTGCAGCAAATCTAGACTGGCATCTTGAGCAGCTTGATGTAAAAAATGCATTCTTGCACGAGGATTGAGAAGAGGAGGTGTACATGGAGTTACCGCCTGGTTTTCATGATGTGTTTGGTAGGAAAAAAGTGTGCAAGTTGAAAGTCCTTGTATAGACTAAAACAGTCACCTCGCGCTTGGTTTGAGAAGTTAACTAGAGCAAGTCGCTGATTTGAGTATACTTAAAGTCAAGGTGACCATACCTTGTTCTTTAAGCACTCTAAAGATGGGAAGATCACTGCTTTGATTGTTTATGTGGATGACACCATTGTTACCGGCAATGATTTTAAAGAAATAAGAAGACTTAAAAGAATGCTCGCTGAAGAATTTAAGTTTAAGGATTTGGAAAAACTGAGATACTTCTTGGGAATAGATGTTGCAAAATCAAGTAAAAGAATATTTCTCTCACAAAGGAAGTATGTCTTAGACCCTCTCCAAGAGGCTGGTATGTTAGGCTGTAAACCATCAGATACTTCGATTGATCCTAATCAAAATTTGGAACCACCAGATACTTCGATTGATCCTAATCAAAATTTGAGGGCTACAGTTAAGAGTGATCCAGTTAACAAGGGCAAACCAAAGATTGGTAGGAAAACTGGTATATTTGTCTCATACTAGGCCAGATATTGCATTTGCTGTCAGAGCAATGAGTCAATTTATGCATTCCCCATGTGAAGTACATAAAGATGCAGTTTTGAAAATTTTAAGATATTTGAAAGGCACCCCTGGAAAAGGTTTACTCTTCTCAAAGAATTACCATCTTCAAGTAGAGGCATATACAGATGTTGATTAGGCAAATTCAAGTATAGACAGAAGGTCCACATCTGGATATTGCATGATTATTGGAGGAAATCTTGTCACTTGGAGAAGTAAAAAAACAATCAGTAGTAGCTCGATCTAGTGCTAAGGCTGAGTTCAGATCAATGGCTCAAGGAATTAGTGAATTGATGTGATTGAAGACAATACTGAAGAAATTGCAAGTTGCTCGAATTGATACAATGAAACTCTATTGTGACAACAAAGCTGCTATTAGCATTGCTCATAATCCAGTTCAACATGACAGGACCAAACATGTTGAAGTGGATAGACACTTTATCAATGAGAAGATAGAAGATGGTCAAATATGTATCCCATTTGTTACCAGCAAAGAACAGTTAGCAAACATATTTACCAAAGGGCTACTAAGACCTAATTTTCTTTCATGGGTCAGCAAGCTGGGAATGATAGATATCTTTGAACCAGCTTGAGGAGGAGTGTGGAAAATAATCGAAAGAGTGATTGTAGGAGATTATGTTAGAATCTCTAAGATATGATTGTGTAATCCCCTATATGATTGCACAATCAATTTAACTATGAGTATATTTAGATTTCATATTTATCTTAATCTTATGCCTATATAAGGCTCTATTCCTTTTATAGTTTTATTCATTCAAATAAAGAACATTCATTTTTTCAACACATTTAAGACTCATTAGGTAGTATTTCCCAAAATTTTATTTAAAAATTGTACAAGAAATGAGAAATTTAATTTTGCACTTGCAAGTTCTAAGAATGCCTCTAGAAGCGTATTCTGAAAACATAATTTTGATATCAAAAACAGTAAAAATGCGTATGGTATCAGCATTTTGGAGCAATCCATGATTGTTTGTATTTTCTAAATCATGTTTTCGAAAAAGGCATAGAACATCTCTGTAAGTCAGTTTAGTTTAAAACTAGTTTATAGCAAATGAATTTTGCGTCTCAGTACTAAGCATAGTTTTCGTTGTTTTTGGTTATGTAAAACAACATTTTTTTTAAATGAGGCCTTTAGAAAGTGGTATTATCATTTCCAAGTAGTAGAACCCATTCCAATAAGTCATGATACTTTTTATCTCAAGTAAGACCTAGTGACATGAATCTTTATGAGGTGCGCCTAGGAGCATCTCAAAGGCAAATGTCTTTCTGCCTAAGCGCGTGCTTGATGAAGGTCGCATGCCCTGACATTCATGAGGCGCAATGATTTGAGCTTGTGCCTACAGCACACTTTTGACAACTATGATATTGTGTAGATCAAGTGATTAACAATAATAGACCATGTACCTGATAGATAACTATAGAAGAAAAAACTACCATGGGTAGTTGATTACTAAGCCTCACTGATACTAATATGATCATTGTTTGACCAAATGGCACATGACGAGGAAACTAATCCAATTTCAATAAAACAGTTAGCAGTTAACTACAGAACTTTATAACTATCGAACCACAGACTTCACACTCGTCTATAGCACTTGTCAGACTTTGGTCCCAAGTGAAGTTGTCCTAAGCAGGTATCATTTCACACATATAACTCACTTGACTAGTCTAAGGACTTGATAACTGGCACTCTAACAAATATCACAACGATATTACAAACTATACAGCATAGAAGACTGATCTGATTGCAGTTACTACCAAGTACCAACCACCCATCTAATCCGCAATCAAGGAATTCAATGACCTCGGAAAACATATAGCACGTACCATCAAGACGTGTGCTATATAAAAAGGGCAAAGTATACCGCTAGAGCACTCATTTGTGTCTTGTACTAGCATCCCGCATCTTGAGATGCACTATGCTACACCAGATCAATAAGTCCACTTCCCTAAATCTAAAGCATTTAGCTAGCTACATACATAAACAGCAAATCACGTGACAGACATTCACAACCAGAAGTAAAATACAAAAGACAGCATTTCTATCCCCGGAAACATACCTCTGAACTTTGTGGATGCCACAGCAGTAAGGAGTACCTTCAACACTTGCAGAATGGTACTGCGCATTATACACCAAAATCAAATAGACAAACCAAGCAACATATACAAATAGACAGATATCCAACATACAAGGACACGCACCTATCAAATGATGAATTATCAACACAACCACAAACCATATTCAGAATGTCTGTAAACAGTGGAACATTTTTTCCACCATCTAGACCAGGATCTCCCTCTAAATGATCATATGCTATGAGTTTCTGCGATTAACGAATTTAAAAAATTAATCTTATTAAAAAATTTAAGCTGAAATTTGTATTAAAGATGAAGATAGTAGTGCATGCATTAAAGCTACTGTGATACACAAAGCATGAATAATAGGGAATGCTATAATAGATCACAAATAATGGCATCTGAGAAAGGCTTGCACTCGGGCTCTCCTAGATCTACATATGACCTCACAAAAGCCCACTCTGAAAAGAAGAGGTGCTAAAATCAAACAATAAAACAAATAGGACATACATGAAGACAGTCCAAAGCAGATTCCAGCAGTTTCATGTTCTTAGTCTCAATTGCAAGTCGAAGAGGATTCAGAACAAGCTCTGCATCAACTGCTTCCAATGTGTGACCAGCATTTGCTAAGGCTGTAGCAACACTCCCACTTACAACTGTTGTCTTAGCAACATGTTCTGTCTGCTTAGCAACATGTTCTGTCTGCTCAGCAGGTAACTGAACTGCTTCTGTTCCTTTCTCGTCAGCCCCTTCAGTTTGAAGAGAACTACAAGGAAAAAGATAATTAAAAAAAAATAGAGAGAGAGAGAGGAGATTTAGGCTTTTAAAACATCAAGCCAGGATCTTAAGCCATCAATAACTGATTCAGTAGCATTTCCAAGATAGCTTATGCAATTTGGTTTTGTTAAATTTGATAACAAGCCACGACCAGCATGCTGCAGTTTTACACAATCACTGTGTGATCTCACTCATAGTTTCACACAATCACTTAGTTTCTTAAAAAGACCTGACTGCCAGGAAACATAATTCATTAATTTCACAATAAGAATATAATCTAATTACACACACGCACACACTTAACCAGTGTCGCTGCTAACAACTCTAACAATGAGAAGCATAATACGAAATTGATTTATGAATGGACCAGCAGATAAAGACCTTCCATCTTCAGCCAAAGATGTTGCTTGGGTTGTTTCACTGGATGCAGAATTCTTCACCTCTTTTGAATTATCTGAATAAACATAAAAATAAAGAAAAGCATGAGTGTGATGACTGAATAGCTTAGGAAAAGAAAATAACAAAAAATGGGATTGCCGACCTTGCAACATGCAGTTAAAAGTGTTAGAATCCGTAAGATATTGTTAGAATCATAATTATAATCATCCAAAGATATAATTACGATTCTACATATCTCTAAGAAATTGTTACATAGTCATTGAGATATGAAAATGTAATTCTAATGTTTATTAGTAAATTTAATTTCTATATTTAACTTGATGTAATGCCTATATAAAAATATATCTCTTGGAATTCTAAGTATTCAAAAAAATAAAATCGTCTTATTTTCTTACAAAAAGGAAAGATAAAAGAAGTTCAAAATCCATGTTCCCACCATTATTTCCCAAACCAACGTCTACATAAAGCACATCCCCTTTATTTCCAAACATACTAGAGATACGGCAACCAACCATTATAGCATAGCAACTCAACTCCACAAAATCCTTAAAATGCCAATGACAAGAAGTGCTAGGAAATCCATTCAGTTTCCATTAGATTTTGAAAATAAAATAAGAAAATATCAAAAGAAATAGCACTAATAGGACGAAAATAGGTGGGAGAAAATCACAGGAAAACAGAGAATGATGATACAAAATTGCCTAAAATTGCTCTCTTCTCCCTCAAAATATCAGCCATCCGACCATAATCCTCAAAATTTTCCAATTCAGGTATCCTTGCATCCAAATTCATTTCAATTCCACAGTCTTCTGTTTTACAAATTCCAATTTCTTCATCAATTTAACATCCTTACACCAATCCCCAAACCATGTTTTGGCAAATGAACCAAATGAGGGCCCTTTACAGCTGAAAGGATGAAACTTGTTCAAGTCATAAATCACTTAGTTATTCATGTGACACTGACTAAACTCTGCAATCTCTCCATCTAAACCCTATGTTCTTAATTTTCCACAAGAAGAGACAACAAGTTCTACAATCACTAACTACTCCTGCACAATATCTCCACTCACAATTCTCATTTGCATTTCAGTTTCGCTTAATGGCATCAGACAGAGACTAACTAACCCTCAACGTAATCAACTATAAACTTACTGCAAGAATTCACATACATGTTAAAGCCACCAAAAATTCAACTCCAAAAAAGCAGCTAAAATACATTACCTAGTACATACAACTTCCTACACTCGAGATCATGAACACTGGCACTTTAATTATATTTAAATTTAAAAATAAACAAATAAAAATGGCTCCCTCAATGCAAGCACAGTAACTACTCAATTTTCTTTCAATGCAAGTAAAATAATAAGATAATTGCACAATTTCTAATAAAAGCAAAAGGAGAAATGAATAAAAGGATGTGACCTAAATAAGTTTCAATAGCTTTTTGAAGATCAGGAAACTTCTTGCCAGAACACTCTTTGAGCATCGACTCAAACGCCCGGTTTACGAATCCACCAGCCGCCATTTCTTCTTTTCAATTTTAATTTTTAATTACAATACAACAATCTCCAACCTTCGAAAGCAAAAAAGAAAAAAAAAGTAACAATTGATTCAATGTGAAGATCGCGAAAGATCTGTTAAAAATGAAACTCAGGAGGAGAGTAGTGTAATTGTACCTTTTTGCAATTGGTGATGAAGAAGCTGAATGTTAGCAAAAGCAAAATTGCTTAAATAATTGGAGATCTAAAATGGAAGAGGAAGCAGATCTACTCTCTTGCTTGTGATTTCATTGTGTAGTTTCATTTGAGAGGAGCCTGCCAGAACGATGTCGTATTTAGATTGTGAAAAAGAAAATGATAATATTGAAACTTATTAAATTAAATGTCCAATTAGAGTCAGAGAGCGGTACTTATCTATGCGGTCCCTCATTTTGTGACTAATTCAATTTCACCCCTTAACAGAATTAACAGTATATTAATTATTAGGATAATTTCACTAAACAGTAATATTTTACACTTCACAACAAGTACTAAATGGAATTCATTCATATCTCTTGATTGATCCATAATAATAGGCTAATTGCAATATATATTCTTTTTTTTTTTTTTTGAAACGTTGGAAACCTCACCACCAAACCACCCATTCTGGGCCGCGGCGCAGGTAAAACCACCGATTGTCCTGGACCCTACACCACCAAGCCAAACCCGGGACTGCAATATATATTCTATTGCTAAGCTTAAGCAACTAAAGCTAGTGGGTTATTCTAATTAGCATTTTTCTGTTGAAACCATTTTGGATATTGTTGTGGCCTGTGGGAATTTTAGTTAATTTTTAAATAATAACTAAAATTATTTTTTTTAATAAAAAACGTTTAAATCTCTTTCTTAAATAATAAACCTTCATATCTTGCTTCCACGATAAAAATTAAACCAATAAAAATATCTTTGGGAGATAAAATTAATAAATCGTTTGTCTGAGTGGTGGATCTCTCAAGCTATACTCCAAGATAGAATCTGAATTACTTTATCAAAACAAATAAATAGCCACATTACATTATTGAAGAAGAATTCAAAAAAAAAATACAAATATAATGGTAAAAAAAATACAAAATATATACAAAGTCAAAGGTCATCCCGGTCAAATAGTCAAGACCACATTACACAATTTTCTTCCTCCTCTTTTTTTCCTACTACATAAAATGATAAAATTACAAAATTGCCCAGTAACATCTTACTCATTGTCATAAGTGCTTACAAGTTACAACAACTATATAATAAAACTTTAAAAAATAGGCAAAAAAATAAATAAAAATCAGAGGACGAGATCGTCTCCAAAGATGTAGAGGATCCTTTCAACGGCCCAATTGGGTTCATTCTTGGGCCCATAATAATAATGATTCAAGCTCTTAGATTGCAAATGAGTCAACAAACGGGCCCTACACAGAGGACAAGTTTTGTGATGATCATAATCAACCCAACGATCAATGCACTCTTTATGAAACACGTGGCAGCAGTTTCTAAGCTCCCGCACGAGATCGTTATCCTCCATGTGATTCAAGCAGACGGCACACGTGTCAGAGATCCACGGCATCCTCAGCTTGATGTCGCCGAAGGAGGCCAATACAAGGCTCTCTTTAATCACCTGTGAAGAAGGAGATGATTGATGAGGAGGAGAAGAAGAAGAAGAGTTACGGTTTCGGAATCTGATGATGCAGAATAGAATCCATCTGACGAGAGCAATTACGACGGCGGTCTTGTATAGGATTTGGCTTGCGATTAAGGCTGGATCGTCTTCGAAGAAACCCATTTGAAGGAAAGAAGGAACAAGAGAGAGGCAAAAGAGGAAATGCAAAAGTGAAGAAAATAGAAGAGAGAAGAAAGGAAAGGGAGAAGGTTAGAGGAGCATCTGGGGTGTATATAAAGGATTAGTTCTTGTTTTAGTAGAGAACTTTTGTTTGGTTTCATTTTAAGGTAAAATTTGTAGAATTAGAAAAAACTCAAAATAAAGTTCGATAAGGTTTTTTAAAATATTAAACTGTTTATAATATTTTTATTTAATTTAGTAATATTATTTTATTTATTTCATAACATAATTTTAAAAAAGAAATATTTGATAAAATAATTTTATATTTTTAATAAAAAATCTCACTTACCATCAAGCATTTAAATTTTTTTTTATTAAAAATTACATTTCTAAAAACTTTAATAATAAAAAGTTTACTTAAAAAATAATTTTTATTGGAAAAGCAGTACTAAAGAAAGTAAAGGTGTTCACGGGTCGGGTCGAGTCGGATTTTTTGAAATTTTGTGAGACCCGATCGGGTCGGGTCACGAGAAGTTCGGGTCGCGGATCGGGTCACGTGAGGGTGGAACCCGATTTGGTTCGGATCGGGTCGGCAGAATTTTTTTTTTTAAAATGAATTACTTATTTTGAAATACAAATATTTGTTATTTTATGTCTCAAAAATTATCATAAATATAAAGTTTTAATACAACAAAAATAATAAACAAATGAAATAAAAGCAAAAACTTTAAAAATAAAAATAATAAAATTTTTAGAAAAATAATATAAATACTATAGGGTCGGGTCAGGTTTTAGTATCAAACTTGTTGCCCAACCCGACAATTTCGGGTCGGGTCGGGTTGAAAATTTGAAAAAAAATTTGGACCCACGCGGATCGAGTCGGGTCATATCGAATCGCGAGTTGACCCGATCTTATGAACACCCGTAAAAGAGAGTCTCAGCTTAGTGGAGACAGCTTTTTGATTATGCTTTTATGTTTTTTTTTTTTTTCCAGAACATGTACATTGATTAAAAGTAGCTTACCTTGGAAGTTCGTGCATATTTTTAAGTTTTTTTTAAAAAAAAAAATTGAGAATAAATAATATTATTATATATAAAGCTATATCAAAAAAAAAAAGTTAATATAGACACACAAAAAAAAATTATATAGAGGGATTTATATTTTACTAGGAAATATTGATTCCCAAAATAACACGAGAACATAAATTGATTAATGCAGCTATAACATCCTACATAATTTGGGAGGGATGTAAGTAGGGTGTCCGCAGGTCGAATCGGATCACGCGGATTGATAAATCCGAATTCGAAAATTGAGTATGCAAATTGAAAGGGGTTGGATCACCTAAAAAAAAAGATTTTTTTATTTATTAATTATTTTTAGACATAAATACTAATTATTTTATATCCCGAAACTTATCATACATATAAAATTTCAAGATAAAAAATTAATAAACAACTCAAATAATAGTAAAAACTTTCAAAAATAATAAAAATTTTAGAAAACTAATAAAAAATTATTTTTCGGGTCGGATTGCGTAGTCAAACCCGTGAACCGACCCGCACAAAATTGGTAGGGCCGGGTCAACCCGAAATTATATATATATATATTTTTTTTAGAACTCGACCCTATCAACATACCTAGATGTAAGCAATGTCTTTATAAAGATCAATATGACTTAGACTAACAATAGACATTGTATCTAAGCAATTAAATCGGTGATTAATCACCGAGCACGGGTTAAGTGATTTTTTTAGGGTAAAAAACGAATATTTATGTGGTACTTTGATATATTTTATTGAACTTATATGTTATTTATGTGGTATTTTGGTATGTTAGATTAAAATTATATGTTATTTATGTGATAATATAGTTATCCGATTAATCCCCGAATATTTTCGATTAATCACAAATCGCTTTCTAATTTCTCATTAAACTGCAAAACATTTTATATAAAATCTTAAGAAATTATAATTTTATAATTGGATCACTCTAAATTTTTTAAGAGAATGATATTTTACCAGTTAATGAGATCATCTTAAACTTTTAAAGGGGACGATATCTTACTAATTAATGATCGGTTTCCACAACCTCCAATAATTGACCCCACATAGTGATTAAAAAAAAAACTATGGTGAGGTATCATTTTGATTTTTCTCAATATTGTTGATCTTTCTTTAATATAGATCATCATAAAAGATCAAGTATATAATCTTACCCTACATGATCTCAAATTGTCTCCTTCTTGATCTTTCCTATCTTACAATCTCTCTTCATCATACATTAATGACCCATTAAAGCTAGAAACGATTAACAGTCTATCAAGCAAAATTTTCCAAAATAAATTTCATAATTTGAAGTTAAAATTAAAAAAAAAAAAAAAATTATAATGATTGTGGACTCCGGATTCGCCAAGGGTCCCCAATCAGAATTTGTAAGTTGGGCACTAGCAATCCTGCAAAAAACAAAGTAGAGTGGACGAGAGTAGGCTACCACCGGTGTGGTGGATACCGGGTACACTCCGACGCCAAGTCAGTGGCAGGAAATAAGTTTGTAAAATGGGAAAGCAAGGTGAATATTACCTCTACTTCCTTTGTTTGGCCGTGAGAGCCGTGTAATATATGAGGGGATTAAGGATTGAGAGCATGAAGTATTAGGGTGAGAGAAATGAGACTTGAATTTATTCTTCCTGTATTCTTTTCATATTTATAGATAAAACATGATCTGACGTTGGGTTATTTGGTAATGGTTTTGGAGTGCTAGTATTAGGTTAAGTGGAGTGGTGGGGTTTAGTGCTAGAATTAGGTTTAAGTGGAGTGGTGGGGTTTTAGTGCTAGAATTAGGTTTAAGTGGAGTGGTTATGCTTTTTATTAATTTATGATTTAATTGTAATCAAACAATAAACAATTCTTTGGGCTTTGGTCCTTATTCTAGGGCCTAACATGCTGATGGGCTTAATATGAAAGACAGTTTTACCCATGGACCAAATTTGGCCCATACAATGATATCCCTAATTACTCAACACTCCCTTACCCCCAACAAACCAAAGCCTTGTTCATTCCTATTGCTGATTTGATTCCATATGAAGATCTGTCCATGATGAATCAACCAGTTTCTGTACATTGCATCATCACATAGGTCCCAATCTTGTAGGACACATCACATGCTTTGTTCATGTGCCCTATTCTAAAGTATCCACACATGACATGACACACCCAACTCATCATGTACGTGTCTGCTTCTAATAAAACTCACTTTATATAACCTCAATGGGTTGTCTCAATAGTAAAGACTTTGGGCTTGAGTGGTTTGTTTCATCTAAGGTTCAAAGTTTAAATCTCACTATATGTATTTTCTTGGGACTATGTCATCTGATATAAAAAATCAACGACTTATCATGATCTGTACTGTGAAACTTATAAGGGCACGAAGCACATATCATTGGGATTAGTTGAAGTGTACGTAAGTTGACCCATAATGGGATTTTTAACGGTTTAATCGGGTAACGCAGTGGAACGCGAAAAATCAAATTTTTTCCGATTTTATTGATTTTTCTTCGGTAATTAAAATAAACTAATTTATTTTAATCACTCAAAACTAAAAAAATCAGATTTTACACACAATGACCCATTTTCTCGTGAACCCCTAAATAATCTAATTTTTTTGCATTTTAGTCATAATTTGTCAAATATAAGCTTATGTGATTTTCAATCACTACCAAAATGATTTGTACATCTAATATACTTCAAAATACATCCAATATATGAAAAGTCCCAATTTAACCAAAATTAATTCAATACCACACTTTAATCCATTATCTACAACATCAATCAAACCTCACCACTTTGAAATAACAAAGAACAATTTTATGTCATTATTGAGTGGTCTAACAACTCTAGAATGACAACAAGTCATCAAATGACCATTATAAGCCTTAATTACACTAATTAAGCTTACTTAAATTATTATACATGCATATATACATTTATCAAGCTTCGAAGAATCTCAACACAAATTCAAGAGAGGGAAAAACATATACACATCATATGTTATAGCCTAAAACAATGGAAATATTTTCCTATTTAAAGAAAAGATGAAAATACTTACAAATCTTCAAGTTTTCCATTGTTTAAGCTTAAACACTTTGCCTTTTTCTCTCAATTTTTTTTTTTTTTTTTTTTTTTATGTTTTTGGAGGCTTAACCTTATGAAAGAAAAAAGAAACCAAACTTTATATAACCCCCCCTCCCCCCACATGGCCGAAACGTAGGGGAAATTTTATCCAATTTTGCTTTCATTTATATTAATTAAATAATACTAAGTTAACTTGTTCTAATTGTACACTAAAACCATAAATGAATATAAACAAGTTTATGTTGGGGTTTTTCGGGGGTATAACCGGGTAACGCAGCGGAACGCGAAAAATCAAATTTTTCCGATTTCAATAATTTTTCTTGGGTAATTAAAATGAAATAATTTATTCTAATTACTCAATACTCAAAATTCAGTTTTTTTACCCAAAATCTAAAATTTTCCCTTAATTACCGTGAGACCCCAAAGGTTTGCATTTTGATCATTTTAGTCCTAATTTGTCAAATGTAAATTTAAGTAATTTCAAATCACTATCAAAATGATTTATACATGTCACTACATCAAAATACAACTCACACCATAAAATCCTATAATTTCTTCAAATTTCCGAGAAGTCCCCAAAGTTTCAACTTTGTGTATTTTGGTCCAAATTTGTCAAAAGCAAGTTTAGTTGATTTCCAATCAACACCAAAATGATTTGTATATCTTATATACATCATAATACAACACATGTATGAAAAGCCCAAATTTAGGTTTAGGCAAAAACCTAATTTTTTTTCAATTAATCAAAATAACCAAAATCAACAAAATCTAACACTTTAATCTAATCTCTACAACTCCAAACAAGTCTCACCACTTTGAAAGAAGTCAATAACAATTATAGGTCATCAATGAGTGGCCTAACAACTATAGAATGACAACAAGATCATCTAATGATCAAAAGAGAGCTTATTAACACATTACAAGCTTTCTTTAACAAACATACATGCATACATCTTTCATTCATGTTTCCAACCATTTTATTACAAAACTAAAAGAGTAGAGAAACAACTAAGCATCACATGTTGTAGCTATGAACCTTATAAATAATTTCTTGTTGGAGAAAAGTTGAAAAAACTTACAAATCTATAAGTTTTCTTCAAATTCTTTATTTGTTCTTCATTTTTTCCCTCTAACTCTTTTTTTTTGTAATATTTGGAGACTTAACAAAAAGTAAAGCAAATGAAAAAATGAACCCTTATATACAATTAGGGTTGGCCGAAAATTTGGAGAAAAATAAAATATATATTTTCAATTTTTCAAACAAAAATAAAGAAGTCAAATTCCATTTGAGAACATTTTCTTTAAATGCAAAAGTCAAACATTTACACTTTAATCATTTCAAAAATAAATATCAACTTAGATATTTTAAATTTTAATTACTTTTATTATTTAACAATTAAATAATTACTTAAATATAAATATCTAAATATATGTATTATATTTACTTTAAATAATCCAAATACATATATTAATGATATATGTCAAATATCATAAATTGACAATTAATTAAAGTATATTTAATAAAATCATATATTAAATACAAATACATATTAATTAGGAAATGACTGAAAGGCCCCATATGCTTGTATATTTCGTTTAACCATTAAACAATTTATAAATAATCAATATTATTCATAAATATTACCATAGTGCTCTACGGGTATATTTCATTAGTGAGACTCTCTAAGTTCAGACATATCCGTCACTAAATCAAATTTCATGTCCATAATCTACCCACCCGTAAATTATGATGACGACAGATAAAATCACTGAACCATACAGGTCGAGGTCATTACATACGTAAAATCCCTCCGACATAGGTATCCGGATTATTCCAGAGATATAGATATAAACGTCAAATCTCTATAGATATAATCACGTCGATGTTTCTATTAGCAATCTCTTAATAACACTTAGAAATCACTTTTACAATATACCACTGGCCCATGGATTTAACAGATTGCTAATCTCATATTGAATATTTATGCTCTCTACACAGAGCTGACATATTTTATCTTAATACACACGGGATATCCTGAGAATCGGTCCACACCTAATAAAAAGGCGGAGGTCTGACATAAATAGGTCGATGACATGACTGACATCAAACTGTGGAGGATATCTCATACATCCACATGGGTATCTCAAGTCAAAGAATCAATATGCTACTCAACCCGATAAGATTCTTATTGACGTTGGTGTACCATCTATTAAGAATCTTCGGGGAGTCGTTCAATGTTTATCTGATATAAACACTTATATGTTTATACGAGTCTCTGAGACTCATGGTTCATTGAGAATTGACACACTTAAAAATTGGTTCTTTACTCCCAAATATTAGAGTGTCGAAGTAATAAAATAACCTGGTAAGACCGGGATCGATCCACAATGAATAACTTTAATAAAATAAATAATAATTTGAGTGAAAATAAAAAAAAGTTGGATTATTTGAAGTGATTGTAAATTTTAATTTAAACTGCAATAATAAAATAAATATTGGGATTAAATGATCCACTTTTAATATTTGAAATATAGAAATCTCACTTTTTATAATATATAAATTGTCATTATTACCAAATTAATTTATTTTAGAAATTAATTATGCCAAAACATATAAAACTAGTCATAAATGTAGTGATAATTTTTGTCTATAACAAGCCCAGTTAGGTACTCAATTATGTTAATTAAATAAAACCAGTCACATAGGCGGTATCAAAGTTTGTCAATAATTAATCCAGATTTAAATTAAGTATTAAATAATAGATTATAATTTATATATTATAATATAAGTGAGATTAATCTATATTTTCATTTTAAAAGCTTCACCATTTTCCTCAACAAAAAGAAATTAGCTACTTATAATTTAAATAAAAACACACATAATTTTATTACTGAAATAAAAAGAAAATACAAGAAAGTTTTAAAGAAAATAAAAAAACACAAGAGCTGGATCCTTTCACAAAATTTCAAAGAGAATCGTGAAGGAAAATGATGTGTAAGGCACCTCTATTTATAGAAATTTTGCAAGCTTTCTCCACCAATTTCTCCATCATTTTCTCCACCATTGCCTCCACCATTTGCTCCACCATTTTCACCATCAAATATGCAAGCATGTTTGGTGGAAGTTGACAATTGTAGATTGTCATTTTCCATTTTTTTTTTTGTTTATTTGTTATAATGACTTTAATAATTATATATACACATTTTGGCTTTTTCATAAATTTCGATTTTGAAAATTTCAGAATTAGAAACTCTTGAAAACAGTAGAGTTGTAGATCTTTGAGTCTTCTTTCATTTGGAACTAGAATCACTTCAATTCGATATCGGAGTAAAAGGTTATGTCCAAAATACGAAAATTACGCAGGGTTGGAATTTCTGAAATTGTACATTGTTAGAACGCTCTATTAAATTTTAGGCCTCCAAAATTTAAATATCTAAGTCCATTTTTTTATATATGCGTCCAAAATATTATTTCACATACATAAAATATAAAAATCACAATAAACATAAATATAATTATTATTTAACAAATGTGCTTAATTAAGGAAATTAATGAAATTGTAAGTGTAAAATAATTAATTGTTCTTTTAATAAATGTGCACTTTTTAGTAATCATCACACCCCAACCAGTTTATTACTAGTCCATAGTAATTTAAGCGAAAAAAACTTTAAAAAGAAAAATCATTAAACAAATTAATAATTATTTTCTTTCTTCCTAAATGATCAAATAAATAAATTCTCCTATACTTTTTACTATTCTTACATACACACATAAACAAGGTATTAATCAAGTCATTGTGCCCACAATATTCACAGGTCTCGTTGAAAGAGAGTAATATTTTTATCCTAAAATTATATTAGAGTTCACACCTTTTGACAATGAAGTTTATTTATAAATACAAAAAAAAAATTAAAAATAATTATGCACATTCAATCCTCATAACGAGCTTTGAGCCAGTGACTCCCAAACCAGTTGACTTTAGGGCATCAGGTGTTAAGACACCCATACAGACTTAATTGCTCAGATCTCGGATATTAAAAAGAAAAAGTGTCTGATTTCCTTAAACTTTCTCTTTAACTCATATAACGAGCTTTGGGTCAGTGACTCCCAGACCAGTTGGCCTTATGACACTAAGTGTTAAAACACTCATACAGACTTAATTTCTCGAGTTAGAGAGGCTGCGAAATCGAACTTATTTACACTTTTTTTTGAATAAAACATTAATTCCATTACCTTTAGGTGCTACATCCAACAAACTATAGAACTGAATATTACAAAATTTTCACTTATAATCCATGTTTTATATGTTACCGTGTGTGTTGATAATACATGTCATATGAGCATATGAAGATCAAATTTAATCAATATTATAGAGAATTCACAAATTTAAATGATTCAAAAAGAAAGGAACAAAAATAACTTGTTACGAATTATTTTGAGATACATCTCAGGAGCGAAAACTTCTTACACTGTCATCTCCGAACAACAATTCCATTTGGTTAGTCAAAAATCTATTGTTAGTTTGTGTGTAGTTTTTTTTTTTTTGAAAAACGCAAAAGAAAAATAACACAAAATATTTTTTTTTTACACACAAAATAACAATAAAGAAAAAACATAAGAGAAATTTTTTTCTTTTAAAAACATAAAAAAAAAACGATTTTTTTTTTTAACGAAAAACACAGCAATGAAACATAAAAACAAAAACTATCTAATCAACTATCTCATCCCCCCAACCAATTTGAGATATTGTCTCCAATATCAGAAAAAGAAGAAGCAGAGTTTATAAGACATCATTTGGTTAGTGTGTAATTGACAATTGAATCTATGACTATTTAAAAAATAAATTACAGATTAAGATTAAAGTCCACTCTACGCTTCTTGCCACTATCGTTACCAGGCCAGTTTAACTTGGAAAAAATGGGGTCGATTTTTTGTTTATAAGCTAAGAGTTGGTAAATTAAATCATCAGCTGTCTTGCAGTTAGGAAGATATCTTTTACTGATTTTGAAATAAACCCATTTCTTTTGGCATCCTCAATAAATTCAAAAAGAAAATCGAAAAATTCATCAACATTAAGCAGTCCAATGGGTTTTTGATGGATGTTCAAGTTCGCCCATGAAGCAACTGTGAATATTTCTTTCAACGTGCCAAGCCCACCTGGTAAAGCAATAAAAGCGTCAGTATGATTGATCATTTCAGTAAGTCTTTCAGACATACCTGAGATAATACATTCTTCTCCATTTGATTTTCCGTTGAGGTTTTCCTCTGCCAAAGGTTTTGGAATGATCCTCAAAACTTGATTGTCACCTTCTTGCACAATCTTTGATACACATCTCATCAGTCCAAGATTACCACCGCCATAACTCTACCCAATTCTGTTACAGCCTCAACAAATTATGGTTTAGTTCCGGAGCTAGTTTCACAAAAAACACAAATATGAATGACTCGTCTTCTTTAAGTTGTTTCCATTTTTGTTCTCTCTCTTATCTGGATGGATTGAAAAGAGAAATGACGAGCTCTATTTATGGATCTTGAAAAAAGGTGAGTAATAAAAGCACTAGTACCTGTAAAATGACAATTGTCAGATGAACAGTAAAGTAGATCGTGAAAATAAAAAAGTTTAGATACTGTCGGCAAAAGTAAAGGAAATCAAAAAAATAAATTAAAGTAAATCAAAACAGTAATTTAAAGTAAATGAAATCAAAACAATAAATTGAAAATATGTACTGGTAGTTGTGATTGTGGCTCACGTCTTCCTCTGATTTTACGTCCAGTAACGGCTTGAACGCCCTCTATGGGTTGGGGGATAGGCTTCCCATCCAATTTTCTTATAAATTGGCAAACGTGGTCTTTTAAAGTCAGATTCCCGAGACTATATTGTCGTATTTCTTTTTGAATTTGTGTATGCAAATTGCGAATTACTCTATGAACATGTCCACTAGGATGCGTCTCAAGAGTCAATGATATATCATCTAAAGACTCCTTACTCACGCCATCTCTAATGAATTGAATTTTATCTTCGCGATTGTCAGACACCATTCCTAAATAACGACAACGAGTGTTACACGTCCAACGTGCACATTTATAACAAACACCTAACTGTTTAGCTCTTCGTTTCTTAGCATAGATGTTTTTCCCTAAACCAGATATGTAAGAAATGAAAGAGTCAGATGACTGCCAAGTGAACCCTTGCTTCAATTACCCAACAAATATCACTAGGAATATCATGGATCATAAGAAGCCTCATTCTTTTAGTGCGTGCTTTGTAAATTTTTATTAGAGTATTTTTAGGGAGAGAAGGAAAATGATTGTGGAATTTTACGAGAGTTTCTTCCATGCCTAGATGGCTCCAGTCTGGGGGTATTTTTCCTTCTTGATCGTTTGTGAGAGAGGAAAAAATTTCCATATGGTAAGTTTGTTCGTCTCCAAGAAATGCATTTTTCAATCCTTCCGGAAAAGTCTTCAATTCCAGATTGGGTGCTTCCTCATGTTTTTCTTCTTCCATTGTTCCTAGTTCCTCAAAATTTTACTTCTCTCCATCATCTTCTAGTATCTGTGTAGAATCAAGTAAAAAATCATTAGGAATATCTGAATCTAATTGTGTACTTGATTCAAGAAAATTAGTTGTACAAATTTTCGTATGATCCGATAAACTCACATGAATATATTCCTCCACAATTGGTTCAATTAGTTTCATGTACTCAACCAATAATGCATTAAAATACAAGGACTCTGGTTGTCCAACTATTTCATGTATGATTGGAAATAAGAAAAAAAATTGAATATTTTTTACTTGATCTTAGAGCCAGTGTCAATTTGCTTCCATTTTCGGTTTACCAACAACTTAATATTGACGAATTAAAACCAACCTCAACTACTCTTTTACTTACTGATAGATCAGTCAAGGTACCGAAAGGAATTGTGGAAGATGTGTTATTATAAGTCGATAATTTCATATATCCTGTGGATTTTGTTGTCTTGGAAACAGAACATGTAGTACACAATTATAAGTAAATTCCTATAATACTTGGTCGATCATTTTTAGCAACAACTAACACTTTAATTAATTGCATGAATGTAATCATGAATTTATCTTTTGGCAATATGACGTTGGAGCTAAATATTTTTAATATGTGCAAATAATCTAATGATTAATACTTAATTTAAATCTGGATTAATTATTGACAGAATTTGATACCGCCTATATGGCTGATTTTATTTATTTGGCATAATTGAGTACTGGACTTGTTATAGACAAAAGTTATCACCGCCTTTATGGTTGATTTTATATGTTTTGACATAATTAATCCTGAAATAAATTAATTTGGTAATAATGATAATTTATATATTATAATATAAATGAGATTAATCTATATTTACATTTTAAAAGCTTCACCATTTTCCTCAGCAAAAAGAAATTAGCCACTCATAATTTGAATAAAAACACACATAATTTTATTATTGAAAGAAAAAGAAAATACAATAAAACTTTAAAGACAATAAAACACACAAGAGTTGGATTCATTCACAAAATTTCAGAGAGAATCGTGTAAAGGAAGCTGAGGAAAATAAGGTGCAGAACACATCTATTTATAGAAATTTTGCAAGCTTCATTTTCTCCACCATTTTCTCCACCAAACATGCAAGCATGTATGGTGGAAGTTTGACAATTGTATATTATCATTTTCCATTTTTTTTTATTTTTGATAATGACTTTAATAATTACATATAACACACTTTGGATTTTTCATAAATTGCGGTCTTGAAAACTTCAGAATTAAAAACACTTGTGAACAGTAAAATTGTAGATCTTTGAGTCTTCTTTCATCAGGAACTAGAATCACTTCAATCCCATATTTGAGTAAAAAGTTATGTACAAAATACGAAAATTATGCAGGGTTGGAATTTCCGAAGTTGTACACTGTTAGAACGCCATATTAAATTGCAGGCCTCCAAAATCCAAATATCAAGTCCATTTTTTAGATATGCATCCAAAGTATTATTTCACATACATAAAATATAAAAATCACAATAAACATAAATATAATTATTATTTAACAAATGTGCTTAATTAAGTGGATTAATGAAACTATAAGTGTAAAATGATTAATTTTTCTTTTAATAAGTGTGCACTTTTTAGTATTCATCAAGAATCATTCCATTGAAATCCAAGATTCCAATATACGACATGTACCGACCTCAGCGGGTTTACTTACTGACCAAGTAATTTAAACCTTGACCAGGAACTATTAAAGAAATTATACTGTTATGATACAACTCAATGTTGGTTGCGACGTTTTTGCAAATGTATCATAACTAATCATTCTAAGTTCAATTACGTCTTTACCATATATAAAGAGATATTATATTATAGAAACTGCTTATTTTATTCATAATAAAAGGTTTACATAAGTATTTACAAGGAAATATAGAAGAAATTGGCGCTCTGAGTACCAATCCCAACAGTTTAACCAGTCAAATTTAGCTATGTCCTAACTTAATCATAAAATTAGATATTTTTATTTTAATTATTTTAATTATTTAATAATTAAATAATCAAACAATTACTTAAATATAAATATCTAGATATATGTATTATATTTACATTAAATAATCAAATTACATATATTTATGATTTATATCAAAAATCTTATTTAAAAATTAATCAATATGTATTTAATAAAATCATGTATTAAATACAAATACACATTAATTAGGAAATGACTGAAATATCCCTATGTATGTAATTATTTGTTTAACCTTTAAACGATTTTATAAATAATTAATATTATTCATAAATGTTGCCATAGTGCTCTACATGTATATTTCATTATATGAGACTCTCCAGGTTCAGGTATATCCATAACGAAATTTAATTTCGTGTCCATAATTAATCCACCCGTAAATTATGACGACAACAAATAAACTCGCTTAACTATACAGGTCGAGGTCATTGCATACATATAATCCCTATGTCACAGGTATCCAGATTATACCGGAAATACATATATAAATATCAAATCTCTTTAGGTATAATCTTGTCGACATATTGATTAGTGATCTCTTAATAACACTTAGAATTTACTTCTACATTGTACCACATGCCCATGGATGTAACAGATTGCTAATCCAATGTTTAATACCTATGCTATGTACACATAACTGATAGATTCTTTCTTGACACATACATGATATCATGAGAATCAGTCCACACCCAACGAACATGAGGAGGTCTGACCTTAATAGGTCGGTGACATGACTGTCATCAAAGTGTGGAGGATATCTCATATATCCACAGTGATATCTCAAGTCAAAGAATCACTATGCTACTCAACCCGAAAAGATTCTTATTGACGTTGGGTACCATCTATTAAGAATCTTTGGTGAATCGTTCAGTGTTTATCCGATATAAACACTTACATGTCTATACGAGTCTCTGAGACTCATTACCATTGAAATCCTATATTCTAATATACGACACGTACCGGTCTCTGCTGATTTACTTACTGACCACGTAATGTATACCTTGACCAGGAATCGTTTAAAAATGATATTGTTATGATACAACTCAATATCAGTCGCGACGTTTTTGCAATTGTATCACAATTAATCATTCTAAGGTATTTTACGTCTTTACCATTTAATAAATGATGTTATATATAAGAAATTGTTTATTATATTCATAATAAAATATTTACATAAGTATTTACAGGGAAATATAACATAGAATTGACGAGCCGAGCACCAACTCTAATAACCCGGACACCCCGATTACTAAAAAAAACTCACTTTATGTTGAGCCGTTAAAAAAAACAAAGAATAACTCCGTTTCATTTTCTTCACATTCTATAGAATAACGATCAACTGAAGAACACCCTCCATTGATTGATCGGTGGTGAGCTAAGAAATTCTAAATTTTTTAATAAGATGAGACTGAGACCATTTCTTTTCTGATTATATAAACGAAATGAGATTGTCATTGACAAATCTCGTCCCGTTTCATTTCATTACAAACCCTAAATATATTACAAGTATTTCCTCCACTCATTCTTACATAAATTGTTTTTTCAAATTAACAATTTTTGAACTCTAGAATATTCAACTTACTAAATAATAATTATTTATAACGTATTCCATATTTATTTGATAAATAAGTTAGCAGATGTTAGCGTTTTTTTCCCCAAATTTTTCCATACACCCCGCCAGATAACTAGAATTTTCTGATCACATTTTTTTTCCATAAAAATAATTAATTCCATTTCAAGATTTGTTAGGAAACAGAAAGAAAAGCAACAAAGGTGTCATAACCATTTTCCTATGTACATTCATTTTCAATGATACGTTTGATTTCCATCATCCTAGTAAGATCCCACCAATGCTCCATCATCACCTTTTACTTTTCAACCAAAAAATAAAAATAAAATTTTTTACCCAACACGGTTGTGATTATTATTATTATTTTTTTTTAATTTGTCACTTGCAAAGATTTCCGTACCTAAAAGTAGTATTTTTTTTTTAAGGTTGGAAATCCCGTCCCTAAATTATCCGATTCAAATTTAAGTGGAGTAGGTAAAATCTCGATTACCCTAAACTCTTAAAAGAAATATACTCATAAACGGATCTAACAATCCAGTCATAATCTATTTATCACTAAATAGGGGGCCTAAAAATAGTATTGAATACACATAAGAAACCAATTTGTTTTGGATTTTATGAGGATTCCAGTAGGATTACAAGTGCTTGATTACAACAACAACAACAATAATAATAGTAGTTATTTTTCTTAAAAATATATTAGAAAGAAAATAATTTCTATAATTAATAAAATATCACATCCAATATATAAAGCTCTCACTATGATGTAGGCAATCTTATCCTTATTACTTCACATAAAAACTGTTTCCAAAATTCAAATCGGTAATCAAGTAAATAACAAATTAACACTTAACTATCACATTATGCATGACTTTATCTATAATTAATAAATAATAACCATAATAAACTAATTAAACAAATATTATCTTTATTTGAATATTTACATAAAGTTTATATCGATTCAAATCTCTCTCCAGATTTCATTAGTCAAAAAGGAAAATTTCACTTGCATTCGAGTATTTGACCACTTGCAGAATTGATTAAAGTAAAAAAAAAAAAAAAAAACGTGAGGGAATATAATCAATCTTATCCATTAACAACATTGCATACACAAGTGTCTCAAATAGTGTGGTTTGATGATAAAATACTTAGAATTTAGTTGTCAAGTTTTAAGTTTGAGTTCAAAGATTGCATTTTTTATAAGAATATATGACAACCGTGGATTTTAGCTACTGCACTTAAGTTTAGGTCAGGTAATTTGACGGCGGGACTTCTAACATTTCTAAAAAAAACATTACATACACGTATGAATGTAGAAAATATTATTTTTAATTTTATTTTTTTTGAAATCGTTGGAAATCTCACCGCCAAATCATCCATTTCAGGCTTAAGCGGAATATATTAAAATAATTGATTGTCCCAAACTCTCACAAGAAACGTACTCTTTTGATTCGAACTCATGACCTTAACCTGAACCCTAGATTACCGAACCACGCCTATTGAAGACGAACGATAAAAAATATGTCACAACAAAAGTAAAGAAAAAGGTGCCCAGAACTTCAGCATGAGGTGCATCAAGGAGACTGTTGTAAAAACTTTCGGCGAAACGCCCACAAAGAAAACTTCACATACAATCCATAGAAAGGGGTAAGCCAGGAGATTTGCATACCTCATGCACAAAATTATTATGTCCATATGCATAAGTATTCGCAGCGGAAAGGTGAAATTTTTTGTTACCTTGGCAGGGGATTTTAATGGCTATCTTATTTCATACAAGCCCAGGCAGCATTTGATCAAAATGGTGTCATGAAGGAAACTGAAATCTTGGACTGTGATTTGGTGGCAAAGGGTTTAGGATTTAAATATTTGATTGTGAAATCCTGAGTTTGAGTTCGAGTTTGAGTTCAGAGGTGTATTTTCTGTAAGAACCTAAAACAGCCGGAAGTTTTATCTAATCTGTTTAAGTTTTAATTAAATGATTTGACGGTAGAATTTTCAACGTTTTCGAAAAAAATTTGCACAAGTATTTGCTCTTAGAGAAATGTGGTGTTGAGAAATGAGAGAATAAGTATTCAGTTGGGGTTTTGGGCGAAGGGCGTGGCGGAAGCGCTGTTCGGGCAAAATCGTAATCTTAAAACTTTTTTAAATTACCGAACATATTATTCAATATCTAATATGAATAATTTATTCATATTTCACCTAAACACATTTATTCGATATCAAATAATGACATAAATAATGTAGAAACTTCGCGAAACTTTTATTAAAAATATTTTTTCCGCAAAATGACGCAAAACATGTTTTTGACCGAACCGACCTCCCGACACTTATGGAGACTGCCCAGGTCAGCCCCAATAGTGTTAGGGCAGTTCATGGGCTGCCCGAACAGTGACAAATTCACTGTTTGGGCAGCCGTCACCTGGTTGACTCAAAAGTCACCCAGTAACGCCGTTTTCGCTTATTTCAACTCGGAAATAATTTCCGGCAATTGTTTCAGCACCCAGAACACATCCAAAACATTCACAAAACATATTTTTCATCAACAAAATCAGTAAGATTCCAGATCTGATCCATAAACCGTTTTTTCCAAATTTCATGTTTTAAATCCAATTTTCAAGATTAATCCAATTAATCCACAACACCAATCAAAGTCACCACACATGAAGCACCCAAGAATAATTCTAGGTGTTACAAGAGTGGTCATACACTCTAGAATGAAAACATGTCATCAAATGAATAAATTGGACAATAATTACACTAATTCCATCCAAAACTACTTCACACATGCATCAACACTTCCAATTCATCACCCACAACCAAAAGCCCCAATTTTTCAGAATTAAAGGAACCATAGAACCTTTCTAGATCATCAAGAAACAAGAAACTAAATTTCCAAGCTTATGGTTAAAGTATATTACCTTTAATCTCTTGTTTCCTAAACATTTTTTTTCTTGATTTTCCTTCATTTGTTCATGGATTATTCAAACCAAATTTGAGATCATTTTTCTTTGAGGCTCACGGCAATGGTGATGGTTGAAGAAAGAGAAAAAAAAATTTCCCTTTTTTAACTTGTTATTGCCGACTTTTAGGGGTATTTTGGGTATCTTGAAAATTTAAGCAAATTAAATAAAAGTAAGACTTATGTTAGCAAATCGAATTCACACACATTAATCTTAATAAAATCATGTCATGTGAACCAATAATAATTGGAAAAATTTCATAACATTTATGAAAAAGTTTATTAATTAATCATTTAAATATTAACAATTAAATATTCAAATAATCAATTAATATAATTATTATTATATATGAATTTTATTTACAATAAATAACAAATACATATATTTATGGCATGTGTCAAAATCTCATTTGACGAATAATTAATCTGTATCTAATCATATTATGTATCAAATACAAATACACAATAATTACGATTGGACAAAATCCCTTAATGCATGTGTTATCGTTTAACCGATTAAACAATTCGAATTAACTCACTTAATCCTATGAAGTATTATGAATAATCAGTATTATTCATATTGCGTTGCCCAAGTGCTCTACGAGTACACTTCATATTGTGACTCTCTAAGTTTAGGTTTATCCGTCACGAAATCCAATTTCGTGTCCATAATTCACTAATTTATTAATTATGACGACCACTGATAATCTCGCTAAACTATGTAAGTCGAGGTCATTGCATACGTATAATCCATCCGTCACAGACTATCCATATTATACCTGTGATATAGATAAGAACGTCAAATCTGTTCGGTGTAATATATTCGACTTCCAATTTACGATCTCTAAATAACACTCAGAACTGATTTCTGAAGTTATACCACGGCCTGTTGGGATTTCAGGTGGTAATTTAGGTAAACGCAGCGGAACGCGGGAAATCAAAATTTTCCGATTTCAATTATTTTTCTTGGGTAATTAATATAAACTAATTTATTTCAATTATTCAATACTTAAAAACTGAAATTTTTACACAAAAATCAGATTTTTTTGAATTTACCATTTTGCCCCAAAAATTTGTATTTTAATCATTTTAGTCCAAAATTGTCAAATACCATTTTAATCGATTCCAAATCAATTCCAAAATGATTTATTCATGTCATCCACATGAAAATACAATTTTTCAATTCATGAAAACAATGTTTCCCTAATTTTCGAATGGTCCCTCAATTTTCAAGAATTTGCAATTTGTTCATTTTTGTTCAAAACATGCCAAGATCAAATCCAAAAATTCTCAAATTTAATATTCATCATATATACACTAAATCTCATCACATATATGAAAAGCCCCAAATTTGGTGTAGGTTAAAAACCCTAATTTTAATAATTTCACAAATTAACAAATTAACATTAAATTAATCAAATTCAAATCTTTAATTCAATTCTTACAACACCAATCAAGCCTCACCAACATGAAATACCTCAAGAACAATTCTAGGTCTAACATGAGTGGCTAAAAAACTCTAGAATGGCAACTAGTCATCAAAATGGCAAAAAGAATGCTTAATAAACAATTTAAAACAAACTAATTTAACATACATGCTCCCATCTTTAATTTAAGTTCCCAATCATAAAAAACACATCCATGGAAGAGTAGAGATGAAACTAAGCTAATCATATTAAAGCCTAGTCTGATTGAAATTTTTTTCATAAAGAACAAGTAAGGAAAAACTTACAAAAATCTATATTTTCCAAGCTTTTCTTCCTTTTCTTTCTCCTTTCCTCTCTTTCTATTTTGTACAAGTGTTTTAGGGCTCTTAGAATTGTGTAACAAAAATCAAAAATTGGCTTTATATATTTTCCAACATTACCGAATTTTGATAGAAAATTAATAGCCACATTTTTCAATTTTTGTTTTAATTAATTGGAAATTGATTTAATTATTTTTGTGGTGTAAAAATATTAATCAAATTAATGTTTATCTAAAACCATCCAATTAAATCATGCCAAATGAAACCAATCATAATTGGCCATTTTATCCAATTAAAACATGTCATTTATCTTACTTTATTAAGTAATTAAGATATTAAGATATTTAATTAATTTAATTATTCAACATTTGAATAAATAAATAATTAAATACAAATATCTCAAATATATGTATTATATTTACATTAAATAATGAAAATACATATATTAATTATAAATGTCAAATATCATAATTCGACATTTAATAAATGACCAAAATATCTTTAAAGCGTGTATCTTCGTTTAACCGTTAAATGACTTATAAATAATCAATAGTATTTATAAAAGTTGCTCTAGTGCCCTACAAGTATATCTCATTAGTAGGGGTGTTCACGGGTCGGGTCGGGTCGAGTTTTTTGAAATTTTATTAGACTCGATCGGGTCAGGTCAAGGGAAAATCGGGTCGCGGGTCGGGTTGCGGGGAAGTGGCACCCGATCGGGTTCGGGTCGTCGGGTCATTTTAAAAAAAATATTTTTCTTAAATGAATTAATTATTTTGAAATATAAATATTAGTTATTTTATGTCCCAAAAATATCATATATATAAAGTTTTAATACAAAAAAAGTAATAAACAAATGAAATAATAGTAAAAACTTTAATAAAAATAATAAAAATTTTAGAAAAATAATAAATTTGTATAGGGTCGGGTCGGGTCAAGGGGATCAAATTCAAACCCGTTGCGCAACCCGAAAATTTCGGGTCGGGTCAAAATTTTACAAATTTTTTTATGAACCCGCGCGGGTCGGGTCGGGTTGCGGGTTGAGCCAACCCTATGAACACCCCTACTCATTAATGAGACTCTCTAGGTTCAGACATATCCGTCACAAAATCCAATTTCGTGTCCATAATCTACCCCCCGTAAATTATGACGAACACAAATAAAATCTCTGAACCATACAGGTCGAGGTCACTGCATATGTATAATCTTTCCGTCACATGTATCTGGATTATCCCAGAGATATAGATATAAACGTCAAATCTCTTTAGGTATAATCACGTCGATGATTCTATTAGCAATCTCTTAAATAACACTTAGAATTGATTTCTACCGTATACCACGGGCCCATGGATTTAACAGATTGCTAATTCCAAAAAGGATATCTATGTTATGTACACAGAACTAACAGATCCTATCTTGAAACGCACATGATATCATGAGGATCAGTCCACACCCAACGAACAGGCGGATGTCTGATCTAAATAGATCGGTGACGTGATTATCATAAAAGTGTGGAGGATACCTCATATATCCACAGTGGTACCTCAAGTCGGAGGATCACTATGCTCACTCAACCCGAGAAGATTCTTATTGACGTTGGTGTATCATCTATTAAGAATATTCAGCGAGTAGTTCAGTGTTTATCCGATATAAACACCTACGTGTCTATACGAGTCTCCCGAGACTTATGGTTCATTGAGAAACCATTAGAATCGAACATTCCAATATACGACACGTACCGGTCTTAACGAGTTTACTTACTGACCAAGTAATTGTAAAACTTGATCAGGAACAGTTAAAGAATGATACTGTTATGATACCGCTCAATATCAGTTGTGACGCTTTTGCAACTGTATCATATGATATACACATACCTTAGTTATGGAATTTGGTAAAATAAGTTAAATAGATGCTTAAATTTAATATTAACTTATTTACAGAAAAAATTATAATGTATAGATTTAAGTTAATATTAGGGGTTCAATTATCACATGCATACACTTAGTTGATTATGTGATAAAGTTGAGATTATTTAATTTGGTTTATTTTTTATTTGTTGCATACTTGGTTGAGAGTTTAAAATAAATCATAAAGACTTGGTCTGAGTTATACACAAGTAATTCCATCCAAGCTTAATTAATTATATATATATACACACACTTAAAAATTATTTATTGCTGAGATTTAAAGTGTAACACTAAAGATTGAATGCCTAAGATTTTCTATTGGGAAGTGAAAAATTAAATTTTGTCACCAATGCGATAAGAGTCTAAGAAGGTAGAGATTTAACTGGTTACACCGGACCCCTCCCGTCCTCTGAGAATTTTCCTTTATTCACCTATCATAAGAAATTTTAGTCACAAATTCAAGGACTTGTATTATTTGGTACTACTATCTAAAATAATAAGTAAATGTTTAATGTAACACATAAATAGGATCATAAAGTTGATCTTTATGTGATTTTTCTTGTGTATTTTCCAATTACATATGATTAGTGAAAATATCATAGTACCAGTCGCTCATTGAGAGAAATCAGAAAAGTTTGGTAGAGTAAACTTCAAACAGTGACAGAGCAAAATATTGTTCTACCTTACCACACTACAGTTGATTTGTCTTTGGGTGTTGTGGAGGGAGAACCTGAAATAGTTAAACAACTGTGAGTTGAGGAATGGTCGCAAGATGACTTCTTGTGCAAGAACTTCATATTGGGAGAACTTGACAATACTATGTACAATATGTATCAAAGCATGGCTTCTACAACAATCCTATGTGAATCTCTTGAGAATAAGTACAAAATAGATGATGCCAGACAAAATAATTTTTTTGCTTCAACTTGTGATGTGCCTATATGCAATTCATTTTATACACACTTTTAGTCAAAGTTCAATGTGAATGACTGACTTCAAGATCAAAATTTTCGGCAATAATTTATCTACTCAAAATCCAAAAGAACTCACCAAATAAAAAATTTTGGATCGAATATATTCAATGTTTTGAAAACATTGTCTTCAAATTACCTTGAACAAAAGCTATGAACACTAGTCTATTACAAATACAAGACATTTGAAGCCATAGCTAGCAGCAAATATTTGACACGTGAAAATTTTGAATATTTTGAATTATATACCATCAACACAAATAAAGAATGAGGAACAAAAAGTAATTAGAAGTTGTTGCATATGAGAATGATGAACACGCTGAGAGCATAAAGAACCCGGGTGATGCATTTAAACCAAAGTGGAAATGATATTGTAATTGCGAGGACGTGTGAAGTGGCAGCAAGAAATATTACAACTTTCTTCAATATTTGTGATGTGACTGTAAACGTGTGGCCAATAGATATTGCAACAAAAAGTAATATAAAGATCATTAAAATAACAAAAGAGAGCAAATTGATGGAAACAGAGAGTTGGGATTTAGTTTGTGTAGATATGGTAACAATTTAAATTGCTGATGCAAAGCAAAATGCCATCACAATATTTTTCCACTGAAGCAGAAACTGATTTGGGTTATGTTGTTCAACAATTGCAGTAGTAGCTTGTTAGGCTTCTGAGTCATCAATGGATGGAGAAGATGGTGCATGTCTAAGCTCGGACGGAGTTGGGACATAATGAATTTATGATTGAAGTGAAAAATATTTTGAGACTTGAAGTGATAGATATTTTTGTGTTTATAATTTGTGTCTCCAACTTTCAATGACAATTAATTTGTAAGGAGGTATTAGATCTTCAATAAGTTGATCAGATGGTCGGCTTCACTCTATTTACACATTTTCAAAAATAATTGTAAGTCATCAATCAGATCCTCCAAAAATAGAAAATGACAAATTTAGACCCATCATGCCTCCAAATTACCTAACCTAGGCTTTAGCGCAGCAGGTAAAATCCTAACAATTCACCTAAGCGTGCCCGTGCATTAAAGAGAGAGTTGCTAGCACACATATGTCATCGATTCAAAGTCTTTGAAGAGAGAAGATGTTTGATCTATAGATATAAGCTATTGGAGCTCTGATAGATGCAAGCCGAAGAAGTTTCGAAAAAGTTTTGCTATAGCGAGGTGGTCGCGAAGCGCCAGCGACGCAAGGTAGCGCCGCAACGCCTCTTGTCATTTTTTTAAACAATGATAAACCAGACCCCTCTCGTCCTCTGAGAATTTTCCTTTGTTCACCTAAATTTTAGTCACAGATTCAAAAACTTGTATTATTTGGTACTACTATCCAAAATAATAACAAGTAGATTTTCAGTGTATCACATAAACAGAATCATAAAGTTGATCTTTGTGTGATTTATCTTGTGTATTTTTCAGTTACATATGGCTAATGGAAATATCACAATATTGGTTGCTCATGGAGAGAAACCTGATAAGTTTGCCGGCGTAAACTTCAAACAATGGCACAGTAAAATGTTGCTCTACCTGACCGCACTGTAGTTGGCTAAGTTTCTCAAAGAAACTCTTCTTGGTCTTGTGGAAGGAGAAACCGAATCAGCTAAACAATTGTGAGTTGAGGTATGGTCGAAGACGACTTATTGTGCAAGAATTACCTATTGAGCGGACTTGATAATACCATGTACAATGTGTCTCAAGGTATGACTTCTGTAATGATCTTATATGAATCTATTGAAAAGAAGTTTAAAACAGAAGATGTCAGACAAAAGAAAGTTATCGTGGGTATGTTACTAAACAACAAAATGGTAGATTTGAGGACGATAATATCTCAGTAGGGTGAACTACAATTGATCATTCCGGAGTGAAGTACACGAGTGATGATCGCTTCAGTATGAAAGTACACTAGAATTATTGACTTCACTCCAAAATGTACACGTTGTACCAGAGTGATCAAGAAAGTCGACCAAAGTGCACTTTCATTCCGTAGTGAAAGTGCACCGGAGTGACAGTTACTTAGAATTAAAGTGCATGACAATGACAATAATTCCAGAATGAAGCAGACCAGAGTTATGATCACTCCGGAATGAAAGTGCACTTCATCCCTATGGTATTAAAGTCCACTGGAGTGATGATTACTTTAGAGTAAAAGTATACCGGAGTGCACTTTTATTCCGCAATGAAAGTCCACCGGAGTGATGATCACTTCGAAGTAAAAATGCACCAGAGTGCACTCTTATTCTGAAATGAAAGTCCACTGAAGTGATGATCACTCCAGAATGAAAGTACACCAAAATGATTATCTCTCCGAAAAATTCAATAGAGCTTGTGGATTTTACCTGCTCCGCTTAAGCTTGAGTTAGGAAATTTGACAGTAGTTTTTACAACGTATAAAAAAATTTGACAAAAAATTATGTTTCCTCACTGGTGGGTCCAAGTTTGTCATTTTCTATTTTCGGAGGATCTGATTGATGACTTACAATTAATTTTGAAAATTTGTAAACATAGTGAATACGAGCATCCGATAAACTTATTGAAGATACAATACCTCCTTATAAATTAATTGCCATTGAAAATTGGTGACACAAACTACAAACACAAAAACATCCATCACTTCAAGTCTCAAAATATTTTTTACTTCAATCATAAACTTCATTGTATATCACCTCTGTCCGAGCTCCGACCCACTACCATCTTCTCCGTCAATTGGTGACTCAGAAGCACAACAAGCTGCTACTGTAATTGATGAACAACAGAACCCAAACCAGTTTTTGCTTTAGTGGGAAATTATTATGGTGACATTTTGTTTTGCATCAACAATTCAAATAGCTACACTCTTTACAAAACTAAATCTCAACTCTTTGTTTCCATCAATTTGCACTCTTTTGTTATCTTAATAATCTTTCTATTACTGTTTGTTGCAATATCTATTGGCCAGAAGTTTACAGTCACAACACAAATATTGAAGAAAGTTACAATATTTCTTGCTGCAACTTTACAAGTCATGACAATTACAATTCTAGTATTTCTTACTGCCACTTTACACGTCCTGTCAATTACAATACCATTTCAACTTTGATTTAAATGAACTACATGGGTTATTTATCCTCCCAGCCTGCTCATCATTGTTATATGTAACAACTTATAAGTATGTTTTTCTCCTCATTCTTTATTTGTGTTGATGGTGTATAATTCAGAATATTCAAATTTTTCACTTAGTGTAATTGACATGTTTATCAATTATGTGCTCGTAGCCAGGGCTCCAAATCCATTGTATTTGTAACAGACTACTGCTCAAAGCTTTTGTTCAAGGTAATTTGAAGACGATGTTTTCAAAACGTTGAATATATCTGATCCAAATTTTTTTATTTGTTGAGTTCTTTTAGGTTTTCATTAGATAAATTTTTATTGAAAAATTCGATCTTTAAATCAAACATTCATATTGAGCTTCGACTAAAAACGTGTATAAAATGATTTGCACGTGGGCACGATCACAAGTTGAAGAAAAAATGAAAATATTTTAACTAATAATATTACATAAAATGAAATCAAACTCAAAAAAAATATCTTAATATTTTGTCCTAATAGGAAAACAACCAAATGTTAATTTATGTATACCGATGATACAACATATTCAAGGTAGAGAAGGTTCCAAGTGATGACGGTTACTCAGAATTAAAGTGCACGATAATGACAATAATTCCAAAATGAAGCAGACTAGAGTTATGATCACTTCGGAATGAAAGTTCATTTCATCCCTTTGGTATTAAAGTCCACTGGAGTGATGATTACATTAGAGTAAAAGTACACCAAAGTGTACTCTTATTCCGGAATGAAAGTTCACTGGAGTGATGATCATTTCGAATTAAAAATGCACCAGAGTGCACTCTTATTATAGAATGAAAGTCCACTGAAGTGATGATTACTTCGGAATGAAAGTACACGAAAATGATCATCTCTTCGAAAAATTCAATAGAGCTTGTGGATTTAACCTGCTCCGCTTAAGCTTGAGTTAGGAAATTTTACAGTAGGATTTCCAACATAATTTGTTTTTGACAAAAAATGATATTTCTTCACTGGTGGGTCCAAATTTGTCATTTTCTATTTTCGGAGGACCCGATTGATGACTTACAATTAATTTTGAAAATTTGTAAACATAGTGAAGCCGACCATCCGATGAACTTATTGAAGATACAATATCTCCTTATAAATTAATTGTTATTGAAAATTAGTGACACAAACTACAAACATATAAACATCCACACTTCAAGTCTCAAAATATTTTTTACTTCAATCATAAACTTCATTATATCTCACATATGTCCGATCTCCGACTTGCTATAATCTTCTTCGTCAATTGATGACTCAGAAGCCCAACCAGATGCTGCTGCAATTGATGAACAACAGAACCCAAACCAATTTTTGCTTCAGTGAGAAATTATTATGATGTCATTTTGCTTTGCATTAGTAATTCAAGTAGCTACTCTCTTTACAAAACTAAATCTCAACTCTTTGTTTCCATCAATTTGCACTCTTTTGTTATCTTAATAATCTTTCTATTACTGTTTGTTGCAATATCTATTGTTAGTCCAAATTTGTCATTTTCTATGTTCGGAGGACCCGATTGATGACTTACAATTAATTTTGAAAATTTATAAACATAGTGAAGCCGACCATCCGATGAACTTATTGAAGACACAATACCTCCTTATAAATTAATTGTCATTGAAAATTGGTGACACAAACTACAAACACAAAACATCCATCACTTCAAGTCTCAAAATATTTTTCACTTCAATCGTAAACTTCATTATATCTCACATATGTCCGAGCTCCGACTTGCTACAATCTTCTCCGTCAATTGATGACTCAGAAGCCCAACCAGCTGCTGCTGCAATTGATGAACAACAGAACCCAAACCAGTTTTTGCTTCAGTGGGAAATTATTATGATGTCATTTTGCTTTGCATCAGCAATTCAAATAGCTACCCTCTTTACAAAACTAAATCTCAACTCTTTGTTTCCATCAATTTGCACTCTTTTGTTATCTTAATAATCTTTCTATTACTGTTTGTTGCAATATCTATTGGCCAGAAGTTTACAGTCACATCACAAATATTGAAGAAAGTTACAATATTTCTTGCTGCCACTTTACAAGTCATGGCAATTACAATACCAGTATTTCTTGCTGCCACTTTACACGTCCTGGCAATTACAATACCATTTCCACTTTGATTTAAATGAACTACCTGGGTTATTTATGCTCCCAGCCTGCTCATCATTGTTATATGTAACAACTTCTAAGTATGTTTTGCTCCTCATTCTTCATTTGTGTTGATGGTGTATAATTCAGAATATTCAAAATTTTCACTTAGTGTAATGGACATGTTTATCAATTATGTGCTCCTAGCCAGGGCTCAAAATCCCTTGTATTTGTAACAGACTAGTGTTCAAAGCTTTTGTTCAAGGTAATTTGAAGACGATATTTTCAAAACGTTGAAAATATCTGATCCAAATTTTTTTATTTGGTGAGTTCTTTTAGGTTTTAATTAGATAAATTGTTGCTGAAAAATTCGATCATGAAATCAGACATTCATATTGAGCTTCGACTAAAAACGTGTATAAAATGAATTGCAATATCTATTTTTATGCTCCCAGTCTGCTCATCATTGTTATATGTAACAACTTCTAAGTATGTTTTGCTCCTAATTCTTCATTTGTGTTGATGGTGTATAATTCAGAATATTCAAATTTGTTCACTTAGTGTAATGGACATGTTTATCAATTATGTGCTCCTAGCCAGAGCTCCAAATCCCTTGTATTTGTAACAGACTAGTGTTCAAAGCTTTTGTTCAAGGTAATTTGAAGACGATATTTTCAAAACGTTGAATATATCAGATCCAAATTTTTTTATTTGGTGAGTTCGTTTAGGTTTTCATTAGATAAATTGTTGCTGAAAAATTCGATCATGAAATCAGACATTCATATTGAGCTTCGACTAAAAACGTGTATAAAATGAATTGCATGTGGGCACGATCACAAGTTGAAGAAAAAAAGAATATGTTTTAACTAATAATATTAAATAAAATGAAATCAAACTCAAAAGAAATATTTCAATATTTTGTCATAATAGGAAAACAACCAAATGTTAATTTATGTATGCCGATGATACAACATATTCAAGGTAGAGAAGATTCCAAGTGATGAGGGTTACTCAGAATTAAAGTGCACGACAATGACAATAATTCTAGAATGAAGTAGACCAGCGTTATGATCACTCCGGAATGAAAGTGCATTTCATCCCTCTGATATTAAAGTCCACTGGAGTGATGATTACTTTAGAGTAAAAGTATATCAGTGTGCACTCTTAATCCGGAATGAAAGTCCACCGGAGTGATGATCACTTCGAAGTAAAAATGCACCAGAGTGCACTCTTATTCTGGAATGAAAGTCAACTGAAGTGATGATCACTCCGGAATGAAAGTACACCAAAATGATCATCTCTCCGAAAAATTCAATAGAGCTTGTGGATTTTACCTGCTCCGCTTAAGCTTGAGTTAGAAAATTTGACAGTAGGATTTCCGACGTATAAAAAAAATTGACAAAAAATGATGTTCCTCGCTGGTGGGTCCAAGTTTGTCATTTTCTATTTTCGGAGGTTCCGATTGATGTCTTACAATTAATTTTGAAAATTTGTAAACATAGTGAAGCCGACCATCCGATGAACTTATTGAAGATACAATACCTCATTTTAAATTAATTGTCATTGAAAATTGGTGACACAAACTACAAACACAAAAACATCTTTCACTTCAAGTCTCAAAATATTTTTCACTTCAATCATAAACTTCATTATATCTCACCTCTGTCCGAGCTCCGACCCGCTACCATCTTCTTCGTCAATTGATAACTCATAAGCCCAACCAGCTGCTGCTGCAATTGATGAACAACAGAACCCAAACCAGTTTTTGCTTCAGTGAGAAATTATTATGATGGCATTTTGCTTTGCATCAACAATTCAAATAGATGCCCTATTTACAAAACTAAATCACAACTCTTTATTTCCATCAATTTGCACTATTTTGTTATCTTAATAAGCTTTTTATTACTGTTTGTTGCAATATCTATTGGCCAGAAGTTTACAGTCACATCACAAATATTGAAGAAAGTAACAATATTTATTGCTGCCACTTTACAAGTCATGGCAATTACAATACCAATATTTCTTGCTGCCACTTTACACGTCCTGACAATTACAATACAATTTCCACTTTGATTTAAATGAACTACCTGGGTTATTTATGCTCCCAGTCTGCTCATCATTGTTATATGTAACAACTTCTAAGTATGTTTTGCTCCTAATTCTTCATTTGTGTTGATGGTGTATAATTCAGAATATTCAAATTTTTCACTTAGTGTAATGGACATGTTTATCAATTATGTGCTCCTAACCAGGGCTCCAAATCCCTTATATTTGTAACAGACTAGTGTTCAAAGCTTTTGTTCAAGGTAATTTGAAGACGATATTATCAAAATGTTGAATATATCTGATCCAATTTTTTTTATTTGGTGAGTTCTTTTATGTTTTCATTAGATAAATTATTGCCGCGGGGGATTAAACCGGAGAATAAATGGAGTCGCCACCCAGTGTGAAATAGGAAATGATTTAAGGCTGTACTCACCCCTCGCAAGGGAAGACCACAAACCGTTGGGTTCGGAATGGTCCATTACTTATGCCGATTGTAATGAACGGATTTATGCAATAATATAACCAAGTCTTATGCAGCACATGCAAAATAATTCAAATGACATACAAGTTTGCACACCCATAAACATAAATGTAAGTGAAAACGAATGCATAATTCTAAAAACATGTTAATCAGAGAAGTGCGGCAATGACAAATAGAAACGTTAACAATAATGATAGATAACCAAGCACATGATGCAAAAAGGAATAACCAAAGAGGCAAACATGCATGAAACATGAGGAAAGAATCTGTCCAGTGTGTGCGAGTTCGTGTAGCGTTCGGAAACGTGTTCGAACAGAGTGAGGTAAAATGCACGCGTTCGTGTAGCGTTCGGAAACGCGTTCGAACGGGATGAGATATGATGCATGACCAGACAGAATGCATGCATGTTTGTGTAGCGTCCGAAAACACGTTCGAACGGGATGAGGCCGAATGCATGCGTTCGAGTAGCGTTCGGAAACGCGTTGGAACGGAGAGAGACATAATGCATACGTTCGTGTAGCGTTTGAGAACGAGTTCGAACGAGATTACCAAAGTGGCGTCTAAAATGACATAAAAACATGTAGGGATGTTTCCCCAAGCGGTATGTGGAGTTGTATCCCAAGTACAGATTGCACTACCATCCATTCGGATTCGGCTACGAAATTTACGTATGGGTTTCCATCCGATATACCACAATAGGCAAAACTCAATCATTAACCCAATGTAGACATACATGAAATATGATAATTCATATGATGATAAATAACCGAAAAGACAAATATGCGACACAACAAGGAAGATAAATAACACAAAATGAACGCGGAATAATAAAACAACCATAAATGCAAATTAAATGCGAAATAGTAAAAAGACAAATAACACAAAATAAATGCCGAATAATGAACTATGTGACCAAAGAATTTGGTCGTTTTCAATGTAGGACTTCGCATACCTGATTGAGCGTATTTCACGTCCAACCAAGCATGTCGTTTCCATGACAACAAAATAAAATATAATAAAGGGTGCCCTCAGGTCTTACCTTTTAAGTCACTTCTTGGGAGTGCGTTGGGACGTCGCCGGAAGGGTTAACATTTCCGTAACTTTTCTGGTTCACTGGTTTGCTGTTTCCACGCGCTATTTTCTTTGTTTTCGCCCTCTGTTTTGCTATTTTTTTCACTATTTTTTGGGTGGTTCAGGGACTGTTTTAGGGGGGTGTCTAGGGACTGTTTTGGGTTATTTTCTGGACTGTTTAGGGCAGCTGGTTTAAGTCACTGTTTTATTGGTTTAGGGGCTATTTTGGGGCTATTTTTGTTCACTGTTTGGGTTGTATTTTGTAGACTTTTTTTAGACTGGTTTACTTTCGGTTTAGGGGTTTTTGGGGACTATTTTTTGTGCGTTTTAGGGCTGATATTTCTTGATTTAATGAATCGGTGGAGAGGCTATTCTTGTTGTTTGTGTAATCGCTCAAGGGCTATTATTTTATTTTTCGGTTAAGGCAGGGGTTGCTTGCTGTGTGAGTCGATGGAGTTACTTTGTTGTGTGGTTATGGGGGCTGTTGTGTGTTTTTCTGTTTGTGGAAGGGTTGTTTCGTTTGTGTGTGTGTTGGTTTATGGTGATAGAGAGAGACGTCAATGAGAGTCTTGTGATCTTGTGTGCGTGGAGTGCAGGGCCTGTGTGTGGTCAATGGGTAGTGTGAGGTTGCTGTTTAAGGTCTGTGTTTTTGTGAGGGAGGGCTGCTGCCAAGGGATGAGAGAGGTGATGGAGGCGAGAGAGAGAGGATGGGCGTGAGAGAGGGGAGTGGATGCGTGAAGTGCAAGGTTTGTGTGGTCAGTGGGTTGTGTAAGGCCTGGGTGTGAAGCCGTGTGGCTTGCTTGTTGATGCTGTGTGTGTGCGTGAGAGGGGAGAGAATTGAGTTCGTGGGGACTGAGAGAGAAACTGAGACCTCCCATAGGGTTTTTGTGTTTTTTCGTGAGAGAAAAAGATACAAGAGAGAGATAGAAGTGTTTTATTTTTGAGGGTTGAGAGAGTGTTTAGGGTTTGTTGTTGTTTTTTGGTTTGAGAGAAAGAGAGTGTGTATGTGTCGTGAATATGGAGAGTAGGGAGGGAATTAGGGTTTGTTTTAAGTGGTGTTTATATAGTGGTGAATTAGGGTTATGGTTTCTTGGTAGTGTTAGGGTTTTGAATGGGTACATATGGGCTTTAGATGGGTGCGGGGGTTTTGGGTCAAGATTAAAGTTTGAAACATGAATTAACTAAGCGAACCTGTGGCTAACTAGCGAATTTAAATTTGACGAGCTATTAATTTCAGAATTTTCCCTTCCGACGTCCGTTTCCCGCAACTTCCGCAACTTATCGGGTAGTGCCTCCATACGAGGCTCATCATTGGACATTATGCAAAAATACAGTGTCTACACACCGTAAATGCTTTGGCATCACCGCATGCACTACCATGTCATGTTCAGAGGAATCCCCTTTGCAAATTGTAAGATGGTAACTCTTGCATATGTACAAATTTTTACTAAATGTAGATACTACACCATTTTTTTCATGGTAATTTTCATCTAACTTGGTTTTATCATTTATGGCTGCTTCAATGAATCTCTTGTTGAGTTCTTATAAGGTCCCAAGAATCATCCAATTCAAGCACAAAAACGCATGAATACATCAAGGAATAATGACGGAAACATATACTCATAATGATTGGATTTGATGCATCAAAGAACACAAGTCTTTTTCACCTCTTCTAGGTCACGACAATGGCTCCCAAAGTTAGTGGATGGCTCGGTTTTGGGTGTCTTTGTGTCTCCAAGATTCGGCCATTGAAGAACCTCCATGAAAGCTCCAAGCTTCAAGCTTCAAAATGGATTTCATGCTCACAAAATCACTTCCCTATCACCTTTGTATCAACCCATGTGTGTGCTAGCACTCTATCTTCTTCATTTTGATCGATCAAGCCAAACAAATGATGAAGAATTCAGTCCAAGACCGAGTGAGAGAGAGAGATGTGTTTTCATTGTTCATAGAAACCCTAAAAACGTGAATGTTAAAGAGAGAGAGAAAATGTTAAAGGTTTTATTATTTCCAAAATATAATAAAGCATTTACCACCTTTTACTTTCAAAAAGTAAAGTCAAAAAGCAAAAGCAAAAAAGCAACAAATGCCTTTTCAATCACATCACTATTCACATCAAGTCACTTTAATAAAGTGACAACATGTCATGTCACATCACTCAAAGTGACAAATGATTTGAAAATTGATGCGACTAGCGATTTGACGCTTGATGTAACTTGCGTGCCGCTCTCGAATTCGGAATGTGAATGCGCTCGCAATCACTCTCGGGCTCGGGTTCAATAATTCCAAATTCACGAATTTTCTATCGCGTCGTAATTAAATAATTACGCCTAGCGAATTCACTATTCACGTTGCTAACGAATTAATTCTAAATTAATTCGTTCGCCCGAATTAAAATCTAATTTCAATTCTGCGTCGAAATCTAATTTCGATTAATATATCGAATATATTAATTTTACCGATTAATTCTAAATTAATCGTTCTCTCTCTTTAAACGATATTTTATCCCAGATAAAATATCTCCGTAATTAATCCCATATTAATTTTCTCTTTCTCTTCTAATTAATCCCAGATTAATTAAAGTGCGAGTCATACGTCATCGGTGAATCCTCGGGGAGCGACCTATGAGATCTCCGGATATGTTGGCAGTAAATACGGTCGTCGGACTATCCAAACACGTAAGTACCTCGTACTACGTCTACCGATTCACAAGACAAGGTTGGCTTCTAGCAAAGCGCCATGCCTACCCAATTCTCCAGAAATATCCTTACAGGAATATATGATCTATATCAAGCGTAGTATACTGAAGTATTGCGTATTTCTGTCCAGTATCGGATTATCACGTGCTAGGCCCGGGGCTGGAATAATGTCTGCCCCGTACGAAGCACATATCGGATGTCTGGTAACTAGTCTCTATAATCGGATATACATGACCTAGTCATAATATCCCGATAGCTCGAGCATTTAAGAGAACAAGTTCCGTATCATACGTGACCATCATCTCCACTATGACTGGAGTGATACTTCCCTCTTGACATCACACCCAATACACTACGATTCTCAATATACCCAGCATTGGCGTACACAGACCCGGTTAAAGCCCTGGACGACCTCAACTAAAGTATATTGATTGTCGTACGCATTAGCGGTGCAAGTCTCAGGTTAATACCAAATACACCTACCCTGATGTCGGACTCCCATAGACACATAGTCATACTACCAATGGGATTCCGAGGGGGTCTATCCAGAGCAAAGCTGTTTCCCGTACCATCGGTGAAACACAACCTCCTACCGCACTTGCATAAGTATCCAATACTTAAATATATGAGAACTATTCCCGTTATGCCCTTACAACGTGCACAAGTGCAATACTAGTCTTTTCCGCATTACCGATATCCAATCTCGATAATACTCTGACTATGGATGTTTAATGATTTATCCTTCGTGGATTGATACTGTCTCATATCATTCTCTGTCCAGGAACAAATCATAGGGACCTCTCATCATTTATATATCTAGGTGATCTAATCACAAATGATAAGAGTGAAATCTCTTTGGTTACATAGCTAATTTGTATAACAACACTATGATATGTACAAATAGTGACGCTATGGGTCATAATTGTCCAACATCTCTTTTGGTAAAGAATTACCAATTGCAAGGAGACTCTCCCTTCAGAATTTTTTGAGAAGCGACGTGACAGATACCTACTTCCCTCATGTATTCTTTGGGCGCGCATGTTTGTATTTTATAGGTTATAAAGATAAAAATGCTCTTGACTGAATGTCATGATAGTTCCATTATCATCTATGTCAATTAATATGGGAAAACTAATTGATCGCACAGGTTGCATACATAATAATGTATTGGTTATGAAGTGCATTATAATAACTTCTACTCATCCCCAAGCGGCGTGGTTTGGTGGTGTATGGTTCAGGATCTGACTTTCAGGTCATGGGTTCGAATTCAAGGAGTGTGTTTCTTGTAAGAGACTGAGACAGTTGGGGGTTTTACCTACTCCGCTTAAGCCCGAAAAAGATGGTTTGGCTGCGGGGTTTCCAATGATTCAAAAAAAAAAAAAAAAAACTCCTACTTAAGAAGATTAAAGTCTTATTATTCGAACAATTATGTGAGATGTTTATTGTTGTATGTCTTTCTTGTGATAATCACAATTTTGCAGACTGGTGAACAAGAACCCATATCTTCATCAATCAGACGCAAAAGTTGCAGACAGCACCAAAGCCGATTCAGGTTGCTTTGACAAACCTTTCTTGCCTCAGAAAGAAACGCTACCTAAGGCCGCCGCCAACTGTTAGATGATTAATATGGTAGTTATGTAGTGATGTATTTAATATTTTAGCTGTGTATTTAATATGGTAGTTGTATAATGCCTATATAAAAGCCTCTCATTATAATTCTAAATTCAAGCACATGTTAATACACATTTTCTTCACAAATTCTCATATGGTATCAGACGCCAGAGTTCCGATCTCTAGATATGTCTTTGTCACTGTCTCCAAATAAGTCTTATCTCCTTGTCCCTATTTCCAATCAGGTCTTATCTCCTTATTTATATTTCCAAACAGGTCTTATCTCATTGTTTCTGTCTCCAAACATGTGTATCTACGCTCTGATAATCAAATAACTGATATTTTCACCAAGTTTTTTCTTCCTGGCTGTTACACAACTCTCGTTTCCAAACTTAATCTGGTTTCCTCACTACCATCTTGAGTTTGAGGGGAGATGTTAGATTATTAATCTAGTAGTTATGTAGTGTTGTATTTAATATGGTAGTTTCGTATTTAATATGATAGTTGTATAATGCCTATATAAAGGTCTCTCATTGTAATTCTAAATTCAAGCAAATGTTAATACACATTATCTTCACAAATTCTCACACTGACATTGCATAAACTACCATGCTTAGAATCTTGTAATAAATAATCTAGAACTTTTATACGCTTAATTAAACTAGAAATTGCCATTGCCGTATTAGTGTTGCTCGAATCTAGGGAATGTATTTTTTATAAGAGCATGAGGCAGTCGAGGTTTTACCTGTTCCGCTTAAACTCAGGTCGAGTGATTTGACGGCGGGGTTTCTAACGTTTCCATTAGGTGTGATGATGTTTGAGTTGCCTTTGGAATTTATGGGAATAACATGTGTACAGCTACTCGTTGTTGTAGGTTCTTTCTCCCTGTGATTGCAAGGATATATTGGCAATAGAGAATTAGTGCACGAGTTTGCTTCTCGTATCAAAGGCAATTGAAATGGCCAAATAACAAGCGAGTTTAATTGTTGTATTGATGATATATTTTATGTATCTTAACTGCCTGACTAATGATATTATTGACTATAATATTGCCTTTTATTTATTTATTTGTTATTTTTCAACAATTAACATTTCAATCTCTTAATTAACATAATGTTATAATAAATAACAAAATAGCAAAATGAGATGTTTAAACTTTAAAATTAGTCTTCTAAAAAATTAATTAAGAAATTAAGTAAATTGACTATAATGTTATATTTAATATAAAAGCAAGCATTACATACAGTTAAATAAAAAACTAGACAAAAAAAAGTACATATTGATTAAAAGTTAATTATACGAATTAATATATTCATCACATAAATGATGAATCAATGGATTTAGGAGAGGGTAATGTAAGCATCATTGTTATTGATGTGTCTATGTCATTAGAAACTGTCGAGATCGAATTTTTTCAACCACCATTCTTTATTTCTGGAGTTAGTATTTGTATATCATTCACAATTGGGACATCATCATTATACTCATCCTCGATTATCATATTATGTATAATAACATACACGGTCATTATAGAGTGTAATATATGTTTTTTTTCTAAAATCGTGATGGTCATGCCACAATTACAAATAGTGATTGGAAAATTTCAAATATATGATTTTCATTGAAATGTTAGGTGAACTTCAATCCAATCACTCTTTTTTTTTTTTTTTTTTTTTTTTTTTTTTTTTTTTTTTGAAACGATGGAAACCCCGCCACCAAACCACCCATTCTGGGCCGCGGCGCAGGTAAAACCACCGACTGTCCCAGGCTCTTACAAGAAGTGCACCCCCTGGATTCGAACCCAGAACCTCAAGGTGAGATCATAGACCCTACAACACCAAGCCACACCCATTGGGGACCATTCCAATCACTCTTCCTATTGGAAAATTCCAAATTTATGATTTTCATTGAAATATTCGTTGAACTTCATTCGAATCATTCTTCTTATTCATTGAAATGTTGGGTGAACTTCATTCCAATAATTGTTCCTCTTCATCTTCCTTTCTTGTCTCACCGCTCGTGCATGCTTGCAGGGAAGAAATTGAAGCTGCAGTTTATATATCACCACATAAGCATGATTAATTGCCAAAATTCAAACGACAAATAAAGGGAGCACAAATTATCACGCATGGTCCCAAAATGGATATGTCAAGTTCTTTTCTCATGTTAAGGGCGGATAATGAGATTTATCTATATCTGTTGGTTAGACGGATCAAGTATGAGTATTGATATTTATATTCAAACACAAGTAAAATCCTTATGTGTTCGGAGATTTATACGAAGGCCTGATACATTAGGAGCGAATAAAAATACAATTGTCATATTTAAAAATTGAACGAGATAAATACAAATATTGATATCTCTGTATTATACCAACTCATATAATAGTAAGCAAAATCCTTAGGCGACAACGAAAACAAGTTCGACCAAGAAACGTTTTGTCTGTACACTTTCATTACCCATATCTGATATCTCTCGTACAGAATTTCAAGCAGACAAGTTATCGCCAAACACTCTCCCAAAACTGATAAAATCAAAGATTCTTCGTTCAATAAACGAATACTAAATAAATATCTATTTAATCATAATATAAATTATCATAATTTATTTATTCTATTATATATATATATATATATATATATATATATATGAAATACACAATAAATAGATTTACTAAAAATGATCCAGGTGGAAAATATTAAAATATAATAAATGAATATTGAATGAATAAATAAATCAATGAACTCAAATTCGTATTGGATTCATTTAATAAACGAATCGAATCGAATTTGATTCATTTACTAAATGAATCAATTTTTCTAAATCTATATCCTCTTTAATTCGAATCAATAGAACCGAAGAATAAAAAAAAAAAAAAGAATATAAACCACATTGCCACCCTAATTTAAACTAATGTATTATATAGTATGAATTTTACTCGCAAAATATTAAGTTCCAATTTCTTTTTTAGTGGCCATTTGTTGAGGAAAATATCGCACATCGGCTGAGATTAAACAATTAAACTCAAAATATAAATATTGGGCAACCCTCAATTATAAAGTTGGCTTTTGGGTTGAGTTAGCCCATGAATTTCAACATGGTATCAGAGCCACACTCATGTACGGGTGGGCCCACACTATCTGTCCACGTGACATGAACCAAGCAAAAGACCGGTTTGCACGTGAGAGGGAGTGTTGAGGAAAATATCCCACATCGGCTGAGATAAATAATTAAACTAAAAATATAAATATTGGGTAACCCTCAACTCTAAAGCTGGTTTTTGGGTTGAGTTAGACCTATGAATTTCGGCAGAAGGGCCAAAAATTCTAAAACCAAGCAGGTCAGCTTATTTTGCTCTGTTTTCATTTCACCCACAACATAGTGATTAGCTGAAGACCACGTCGATCATCATCAGAGCGAGGGGAATCAACCTCAATCGTGGCGTAATCATCTTCATAAAATTTCCTAATTCCTTTCCATTTGCCACCATTTAAATTTAAATTACTTAAATCAGAAACTGTTCCAGTACTGACAATAACCACCACCAGCAGCAGCAGCAAGTAATATGGAATTGGTTACTTGTCCCAATTCTCGATTTATAATTTCTCAAAAAATCCTCACTTCTAAATATCCTCAACCTCGAAAACCCGATTCGTTTCGGTCCCAGTTTGTTTTTTCTCCGACTCGAAACATAAATAGACCTAATGTATTAACATTCTCAAGCACAGTTTCCAACAATGGCCATGTGGGTCATGGTAGCAGCAGCAGCAGCAGCAGCTTCAGTAATTCAACTTTCAACAATAAGATATACAGAAGGCTTGATTCTTGCTTGGTCATTCCTCCGTTAAATGGCAAGAAGCCACGCGCTATTATCGAATTCTTGGGTGGCGCCTTCATTGGAGCTGTTCCTGAAGTCACTTACAGGTTCAAATTCAATCCTCTTTTTCCCCCCTTCCCTTTTAGGCTTGTTGTTTTTGGGTTTTTCGTATTGATATTGTTAGTGAATTGGGTGTTTTTTTAAATAGTTATTTAGAAGAGCTTCTGGCGAAAGAAGGGTTTCTTGTGATATCAGTGCCGTACAACGTGACATTTGATCATGCCAAAGCAGCTAATCAAGTCTACGAGAGGTTTAATTCGTGCTTGGATTGTGTTCTCACCACTGGACTGCCTGATGCCAATATCACACCTGATGATCTTGTTAATCTTCCTGTTTATTCTGTCGGCCACAGGTCAGTTTCTCGGTTTAGCTGTATTAGCAGCTGAAAACGTTGCATTGTGGTGTTAGCACTTTTAGTTTGGATCAACTATATATTATTCTGTTCGCGTAAGTTGGAGCTGCCCTTTTTATATGCTTAAATTGGTTTTTTAGCAGCGAGCTTCCGGTCTGATATCATCAGTTTATGCAGTCTATGATGTATATTGGTTGTGATTTTTCATTAACTTTATTGTCGTACCTACCATGTCTACAAACTTTGTTGATCTTAAATTGTTACTGGCAAGTCTGTAGAGTACTGAACCATATCTTTTATTGTTCTCATTTTTTACTTTTAACACTAGCACTAGAAGAATAACTAGTCTCCTCTTTTGAATTAATTGTATCGTAGTTCATTGTCTCTATGTCGACTTATGTCTTTCATTTTTCTGTGGTTATTGTAGCAATGGTGCTCTTCTCCAAGTTCTCACTGGAAGTTATTTCTGTGAGAAGATACCGAAGGTTTGGTTTTCTTTGCTTTTCCCACTCTTGAAGGTTTTGTGTCTAAAATGGAATATTCTGAAGAGCAGAATATAGATGATTGTTTGTAAAGGCGTAATGCACATTATGATGTTTTGTGAAATGCCGTTTGTTTTTGTGGAGTGTGACGAAGAATATTCTCTCTTGTGGAAGGCTAATGTCATAATCTCATTCAACAATAGGCCGGCGACAGAGGCAGTACCATACTTTGAGCAGGTTTTATTTTGTTTTTTAATATGCATCTTTGTTTTCCCTAATAATTTAATAGTTGTTAATGGGATGATGGACGAGCCTTGACGTAACTATAAGGTTATTCCATTGTGACCTGGAGGTCATAGGTTCAAGTCATGGAAACAGCCTCTTTGCAAAAAGCAAGGGTAGGGCCGTGTACATTGAATCCTCCCCAGAACCACAGTGTGGAAAGCCTCGTGCACTGGGCCATCCTAATTGGATGATGGATTCTTTTGCTCAAAATTATCTATATCTATTTTTTCCCTAATGAAAATTTATCTTGTTCTTTTATATTTCTTTTTATCATTTTTATTTTCATAAAAGCATGAAATTAAGTTTCATTGTCATCGTAAGAAGCACCGATACTTGTAAACTTGTTGCATATTGCGTATTGATACGTATCCAAGTTTGGATACCCTCAGATACTCTTGGATACGTATCAAATATGTATTTTTTTTTAATTATTTTATATTTAATACTTTTTAAATTTCTTATATGTATCGGACACTTGAAGAAGAAAAGTTTTATTGGTTTTAAACTCTTTCTAAATAGATGATAACATATTTTTACAATTTCAAAGAAAGTAAATGTGTTTTAAGATAAAACATATCTACACATTTTATATTTAGTGGAAATAGATACAATATTAAATAATGGACAATTTAAAATTAAATTAATTGACAACTAGAGTTTTATTTTTGGAAATAGACAATAGTATTAAAACGTATAATACTTGTAAAATTATGCCAATAATTGACACGTATAATTTTATTATTGGAAATAGATTAATGGGATTAAATCTTTAATGTATAAACTCTGTTAACAAATTATATGTTAATATAATCAAACTCCACTATATATTTAATATCTTCAAATAAATGTAATTATATATAAACACACTCATATCCACGTATCCTGATATTTTTTAAAATGTTGTATCGACATATCCGTATCGTATCGTATTTGAATTACATATCCGAATCCGTGCTTCTCAGTTGTCGTCAATTAGCAAAAAAGGCCTGTTATTATGTTATATTACCTAGTAGGATCTGTATAATTACCTTGTATTCTATTTGTTGACTGAATTACCTTAGTTTTGGTTTTATTTGCTGAAAAGATTTTACTAGGATCAAGTTGTCATTCCATATATGAGTGTCATCATCGTCTAAGAACCTTGGCTTTCTTGGATGAATAAAACAAGGTTTTACACTTGCATAATAGCAGTTGGTTTAGTCTAATCAAAATTGCGGACTAAACATTTTGATGTTACGTTGCAGCTGGGTCCTCTTTTCAGTCAGATGATGCCAATTGTGGAAGCATCTCCAGTATATTCGATGGCGAGGAATGCCTCAGGTGAATTCCATCAAACTCTTGCTATTGCTTATGCTAATTTAGTCTGGAATATTTTTTAGGTTTGCTATTGTATGGTACATTTCTATATGTGATGGTTGCATATTATTTTCCTCTCTGTGGAACTTTTGCAAAATGTAAAAATGCCTCTTTCTTGATGCCCAATTCATGATTTTGATTTCGAAGAATTATTTTCCTGAAACTGTTCTTCATTTTTAAGCTTCATTTGCTTGCATAAAATGCAGAATCTTCAAATAAACTTTTAATACTTTGAAATTCTTTTCAAATCTTTAGAGAGTATCCCGATTTTGGTTCCTTAATCTTCTCAGCTCCTAAATGTGAAGTTCTCTCTATTTGATTGCCATTTCCCCTGCTATGGTGCTTCTTATTTTCCTTACATTAGGAAAATTCCCACCCTTTCTACTACCACAACATGTCCTATTCTTGAGACAATATGTAAAAACCTTCACCAGAACTTTTAGAAAGGAGGACAGGACTGCTTATGGGACAAGTTGTTGATAAAGTGTTTTATATTTATTTAATATTATTTTATACACCGTGCCAAGATGAGGTTATTCTTCTATTATATTATGGACTATGGTCCATTATGCATTTAGCCAATCACTTCACGCCTTTCATTTTCTTCTCGTCCTTTTAACATGTTCAATCTAATATGAATTACTGCATGTTACGGATGAAGTTATCACAACATCATGTATTTGTATTATACAAGACGTTGCTCTTTAAATATGAAAATATGTATTCATTTATAGTATGTACATACATATATACATACATACATACATACGTATAATTCTTTTTTTCTAACAGTCAGCTCATCATCATCATTAAAAAATATTAGGTGATGCATGGAAATTGCTACTTGATACAGCTGGAGCATTGATACCAGGCAGCGATGAGGAATCCCTAGTTTCACTGAACAATTTTGTGGATCAGTTGCCCTCAGTTTTTGGTCAGGTATCTTGATATATATTACCTACCAAGAAAACTCACTAAATAGCTTAGTCTGTTACTCTGTTGCTTTTAAATCAGTTCTATCGAACTTGTTGGAGAGAAACAACTCATTGAATTAAACTATTATATTTTATGAGGCTCCCTTTGATTTTATGAAAATTAAAAATATTATGTCTGTAAATTATTCATATGTATCAGTTCATGAGTTTGTTAGCCATATCAGAGCATAATAATCTACTTTATTGGCATAGTAGACAGTTTTTTGCACTTAATGCTTCTATTATGTTCCAATTTACTCCAAGTTATTGGCTGGTATGTGGATTCCAATCATATATTTTGAAAATGATGTTGTATCCTTTAGGTTACAGAAGGAATATCGGAGTTCAAGCCAACACCCTCTGAAAATCTTGATTGTTTTAAGAAGTCATACAATGTCCAACATACATTATTGGTATGCATCATTATAAACAAATTTAATTTAATTTAATTTTTAAACTATAATTCCAGAATATCTTAATGTTGATACTTTGTTGTGTTCATATATGTACTGTTCTTTCACAGGTGAAGTTCAACTTCGATACAATTGATCAGACAGATCTCCTTGAAGAGACTTTGAAACCTCGTGTGGAGTCCATAGGTGGGATTCTAGAAAAGGTCCAATTAAATGGTAATCATATCACACCATGCATACAGGTAACTTACATGCAAACTTCATTTTCTGGGGCACTTATTTTTCGTAAAAGTTCCAAATTCTTTCATGCAAGTGTTTAGGTGGCTCTTAAGAAACTAGAACTAGGGCAGTCTTTTAAAAACCGAATCAGTGATTGAACCGGTGATCTAAAAGGTTTAATGGATCACTAGTTCGACCGGTTGAATCGGCAAAATCGGATGACGTCATAACTCATAAATAATTTTAATTAATTAAAATTATAAAAAAAAATTATTTTTAATTTTTTGTTTAAATAGGAACCGGCCGGTCCGGTTGACTGGTTTTTACTGGGTTTGACTGGTTTTGATACACCCCAGTTTTAAGGGTTTAATTGGACCGGACTCATGGCTAGTTCCCGGTTCGACTGATCGGTCCAGTCTGGTTTTTAAAACCAGTCAAATCCAGTCAAACTAGAGAGGTCTGTTGCACACAAAATTCAGTCAAATCACATGATGAATTTAATACATTTTGCTCTAATATTTGTTATATACAATTCAGCTCCAAGCAATCTCTATATTTACTACACCTGTTCAAACAGGTCTTGAACTCTAGCCTTATTTCTTCTGAATTCTGAAATATCATTGTGTCTTGCTGCATGATGCAATAAAATATATACCTTTTGGCCTATGCATAAATTTGTGTCTGTATCTGTATGTATTATTTTCTTATTTTGATGGAAAGCTTCAGCTTGCTAATGATGATCATCCATTCCTAACCCCCTGTTTTTTTATTTTTTTGGGTGAATTTCACCTGATCAGGAACCAAAATGGCAAGTTGGTTACGTATATACTCCTGCAGATGCTATTGCTCAGGGAATTAAGACACTTTCGCTAAATGAAACTAGAATCCTATCCAAAACCATCAGTGACTGGTTTGGGCGTTTTGAAGATTGAAGAACCGTAAATTCAGTTTATAACTTATTCATCTCTAATTTTCACTAACATCAAAGTATAGTTACATGTAAATTTCTGCTACCAGACAAGCATCAGAAATATTGAAGAACTGTCACCAATCGTTCAGTGAGTATCCTTTGTCCAAACCTATGGAAGGAACTAAGTTCCAGCAAAAAAAAAAAAAGGGAAAATGTATAGATGGAGATTTCTAATCAATGAACCCCCTCATATATTTTGTATATGTTGGTAATATTCTAGAAATCTATTTAGTTGGACGATCATCTTCTTGGTGCTTTTTATTTTAGGTTGGCACAGAAATGTTGTGATTATATGTACGTGCAGTTGTGTAACTGCACTTGCTCATTGGACCGTGATAGCTTTTATTTTAAGTTGAAATGTTGCTTGTTCTGGAGTTTAATGAAAGATATGACTTTTCCCAGATAACTGTCTTGTAATAGTCTTCAGGATTCTTGGATCGCCTCGGTCATCTTTATTGCAGTTGTCTACGCAATGAGAGGGATTTTGCCGTGCTAACGTTTAGGTTTGCACTGAGGTGCAATTGTGGCTGAACCTGATCTTAAGAAAGGGGATCTGTCTCCTGCTCAAATGAAGCTCAGGTTTGTTCATGCATTCAATTATTGTTTTTCCACCAACTTTATTACATTTCCCTCTTGCAAGGAACTCATAATTTAGAACATGAACAAAAATTACCACCTTCTGCAATGATTCTCTTGTGGCACTGGTGAAATAGTTGAAATAAGAAACCATGTCTATCGTCCTTTATGATTGCAATAGTCAGAGCTAATTATTATGCCGCGGCTGCCTTCACTTTCTCAATGAGGTCCGCAGCATCTTGGACGTGGCAATGTTCTCAGCTCCCCCTTCTCCGATTGACACCCCAAATTGTTCTTCTAAAGCCATCATTATCTCATGATTCTCTGAATGAAAATGGAGACCTGCCTAAAGCAATATACTTACAGTGTTAAGAGAATCAGCACCCATTTCAGCAAACTTGGTTTCAGCTGTAACAGCACTCAAGTTAATTGACAGTTGCTTAAAAATGGAGTTTTGGACAGTTAGCAGTGTCTCTGGCTGAGCCTGCAGGTCATTCAGTTTCCAATTGTTAAACAACATTAACAATAATGGCTAGGAAAATGAATGGAGTTGTTAAGTCTTCTTTACAACTGAGCATGAAATTGCAGTCTTGAAACTTCTGGACTTATTATAAAACCTGTGAGCAGCTGCTGCCGCCGGCGGAGCTAGAGATGAAAATTGAGGAGAGGGGTCAGGGCTGGCCCTGGAGTTACGCGTGCGCCTATAGTTTCCAATTATTTTTTTATTATAGTTCTAAAAAAAATAAATCGATAAGGGTCTTAAATTTTTATATTATAATTTTATGTTGTGATGAAGGGTTTTAAAATATAAAAATCTTCTTAGGTCCCGAGAATAATAAGAATTAGGGTAAATCATAAAAATGATAAATTCGAAGGTTAAAAGTTTTTTTTTTTTTTTTTTATATTTTTTAAATCCTTAAAAAGTCATTGTATAGAGGCGAAGGTTCCTTTACTCTTAGATTGTCATCTCTGCTTTGTAGTAATTTCATGATATGAAGAAGTTTGCTCTAAGGACGTATAACGAGTGGTTTTAAGTAGTTTAATTTAGCCTGGATTCGAATCTTAGAGAAGATATGGGGATAAAAAATATTTATTTTCGCCACGTGTTATTTTTGGAAAAAATGATATGAAGAAACTACCAGAAATTTGTTAGAAATTCTCAAGATTGAATTTAAACTACACAATTTTACAACCAATTAATATCATCATAGTAAGTAGCAACATCAAATGAATGAATTACGCAAGGAATGAACAGAATCAATCACTCTATATAATATTGACCTGATTTAATAGTAGAAATTTCAAGTTCAATAACCTCATTTTTCCTAGTAAATAGTAACATCAAATGAATAAATGACCCAAGGATTGAACTGAATCAATCTCACCATAATATTGACCCGATTTAATAGTAGAAATTTCAAGTTTAATAATCTCCGTTTCAAGTTTAATGGTTCGATTTTCAACTTTAATGCCGTCTATATAAATCCCGTGGTGCAATAGCAAAACCATTTTTACAACTATTAACATAAATTTTTTGGGGATTTATATGGAGATAAAAAATAATAATTACACAGACTGTGATGTAGGTCAAAATAGGCGTGTGAAAGTAGACAATAGGGACGATATGATAGGATCGGATATAAATATAATTTTTCATAATTATTGGTTGAATAAACTGGATATGAAAATTTTTGTTTTCGTACTATATTTGGCTCGTTGCTATCCCTAATTCTGATCATATATCTTATAATTAATTATGTAAGAATATAGATATATGTGATGAATATTTAATGGGTAAGAATGTAATTATCGAAGGGAAAAATGAATTTGGACTTTACCGACTCCTTTGTTTTATTAATTTCTGACTCTACTCCACTGAAGATTAGGAAGTTGGTGTTACGGGAGAAAGAAAGTGATCCAGATGGAGTACTTAAAATCTATTTAAGATTAATAATAATATTTGATACTATGATAGTAAAATTTGGAGCCAAGATGTAAGAAAGTGTTCCGAAAGAGAGAAATTATATTTATCATAAATGCAAGTATTATTATCATTAGACATTAAATTGATATTTGTGGATTTAATTAAGTCAATTTATTATTTTGATTAAAGCAATGATAAAATCCCAATTTATTCTGCCTGCTAGACAAGAGTAAGCTGCTTATGGATAGATGCTGACCCACAGGCTACAGTTACAAAATTTCATGTAGATTAGAGATAGGAATGGCTTATTCATTTTCAAATATTGTTTTTTTTTTTTTTTATATAATTAAAAACGAGTCCTAAATCTATTCAATAATACGAGGGAAGTTTATCCAACCACATTTTATAACAAACAAACAATAAGTGAAGTTGGCTACATGGATCTTTTGACTCAATTGCACATAGTAAAATTTTGTTTAAGGTATGTGTCATAAAATTTGTCCGAACTTAGGAGCAGTTATGAAAAGATATTTCAATCTAAACATATAGGTAGAGTAAAGACTTATCAGTATAGGTAGAATTAGGACATATTAGCACAGGCAAAGTTAGTTGTTCGCGATTTTACACGTTACGCAAGTGTACATATCGCTCACATAGTATAAAGATATCGAATCCATAGAGACTTACTATTAATCCTATTAATTGTTAGAACTAGACATACTTTACTAAAACTAAACAATTGATTACAATGAGTTGATTATTCTAATCAACTAAAAATGTAAGTAAGCAGAAAAATAGACAATTTTAGAAAACCTTAAGCGAAAGAGAACTTACGGTTGCAACTTCACCTAACTACACAAATAATATTTAAGTACTTTTCATTCAATTGAGTATTTGTTATGGATTATTAACCTAAAATATAATTTTATCTACAAGCTTCTTCTGTTGGTCAGGTGGAAACGCTTATCTTAAATCATTTACATATATTCCTATAATAATTGATTTAAGCTAAACACATTAAGTTCAAGTTCTAATTATGACTATGGATGCTCTGTAGGTACATTCATATCTTGCAAAAAAAAATTGATTCTAAGAATATAATCACACACTATTAATTCCCAAGGCTAAAAACAAATTTCATTTTTCAAGTTCTTAGGGATTTACCACACATATTCTATTGTTGGTCAGATAATAAAACGCATTAAGAATAGAGAATAATAAATAATCCAATCACAAAATCAAAAGAATAAAAAGATGCATTTTGAATTACATAATGTGTTTAAAATTCATTACAATCCTAGATAAATGAATTAGTTACTCATGATTGTCATTAAATACAAACAGTTCCTTATTACAGTAAGAACTCATAAAAGTAAAAATGGAAGAGAAAATGAAGAAAGAACTATTGTTGCGATCTTCTGCTTCAATCTACAGCTCGGGTTGAGATTCTGGTTCTTGCCTTATTCTGGGTGTTTTTTCCTGCTATATGATCTCCAAAAGTATATTTTTTTAGATTTAGGCCGAACTTATTCTTTTATAGAGGCCGATGAGAGCTTTCTTTCTTAAGAAATTAGAATTTTATTCGCATCAGGAATCAAGCTCATTGTCGCGACAATAAGAGTCAGAATACTCTCACATTTTCAGGTCTCATTTGTTAGAGTTGGTACTTAGAGTGTCAATCCGAATTATATATTTTATTATTTATTAATAAAATAACTATATTTTCATTTCATATCTTATTAATGATATTGTCATTATGCGTATTAGATTGATTATAGATATGCTACGAATGACATTGATATTTGAATAGTCTTGTAGTAATATTGGACACTAGGTGGTCCGACATTGGAATAAGTATTACGATTGTAAGCTATTCTTAAATTAAATATTCCTAGTCGTTGGTTTTGAAATATGGTCGAATTCCTTTAACCTAGAAGACTAGCACATGTCGTATATTGGAATTAGAGTTCCAATGGTTTAACCTGATGTACCGTGAGCTTTGGAAACTCATATTTAGTTAGATCAAATACTGAATGACTCACAAGTGATTCCTAATAGTTGGAAGTACACACCACCGTCAATAGGAATATCATCAAGTCGAGTACCATAGTATTTCTTTGACTATAGGATATCATTGATTTTGTGTGAGATCCTCCACACTTTGATGCCATGTATGTCAGAAACCTTTCATGGTCTAGCCTCTACATGTTCGTTGGGTGTGGACCAATGCACTCAGTAATCAAATAGAAAGCAATATAGGATCTGTCGGCCCGTATGTATACCATGAGGGGTTTAGGTATCCATGTGAGTAAAGTCACGATTGTTAAAGCTTTGGCCAAAGTCGATCACCTAGGGTGGATCACATCAGTTATGAAGAATCGTGTATTTGTCGACATGAGATGTGCGTCTCAAAAACTTGACGGTATATTCTATGTTTCCTGAGCACAACTCGAATAGCCTACGACAGAAGGATTGTTAAACATATGTGATGACCTCGACTTATATAGCTCAGAAAGGTCGTTTGTGTTCTTCACGAATTCGAAGGTGGCCGAATTACGTACATATTAGCTAGGCTTATATGACGAATATGTCTAAACTTAGAGAGTCCCAATATGAAATGTACTCGTTGAGCACTTAGGTAGGCGATTAATTTTGATAAAAGATAATATTCGATATTATAATCATCAACTAAGTTAATCAAGTGTTATTGGATAACATTGATTATTTACTTTGACCTTATTTGATTAATTGGATTAATTCAATAATTACAAAATGGCTTAATTGTAAAATCATAATTATCTATACCATTTGAGGATATTATGGTAATTGTAAGTATGTAATAATATGTGATTTTGGCTTGATTTAATTGGATTAAATCAAAGTGGCAAACATTTAACTAATCTATTTCCTAATCCTTGACTTGATTTAATTTGATTAAATTAAAGTGGGAGACAATGGAGATTAGTCACACCTAATTATACATATTTGGATAAATTAGATTAAGCCCACATAAAAGTTCATTACAATTTTTATTAATTAAAAATTGCCTAAGTTTTGCTATAAATATCAAGCTTTATGAAGGTTTTAATTAAGCAAAGTAAAAGCTTGAGAAAGCTAAGTACAAGCAAATTCTTAGAAATTAGCCTAAGTTGGAGAAATATTTAGATAAGCCTGCGAGGTCTCTATAACATTTCATCTAAGAGAAATCAAGATTGGATCTTGGATTGAAGCTTGCTAATATTGGAATCAAGATTAGATCTTAGAGTGAAGCTTACAAATCTTGGAGGTTCTCCTACCATTTCAACAAGAGAATGAGATTAGATCTTTGTATAAAACTTGCTAGGTAAGTATGAACTTCTCTTAAGTTATGTTATTTTATGTATTTGATGCATGATCACATAACTTAATGTTGAAATAAGGCTAATTAATTGTGTTAGGATGCTTTGGAAGTATAAACACAATATGCTTGTAATTGGGTCAAAATGTTTATGTTAGACATAAACATAAAATTAGAGTTTGGAACTCTAAATAATAGCTTGGAGTTAAAGCTGCCATTCTAGAATCTCTTGACCACCTTTGGGTAACCTAGAATTATTCACGAGACATTTCTTATTGGAATTCTAATTTGTTTTGTGTATTGGATTCAAAATTTACGCAAGTGCGTATTTAGAATAAATTTATGTTTTTGTAAAAATATTTGATATTTTGAAAATTTTGATTTGTATTCTATAACATGTGTTGATGTTTGTTTTGATGTTAAAAATTAATTTTGGGTGTTTTTGAAGTGTTTAAAAAGAGAGCTGAATGATTTGAAAAAGAAAGGAACAAACAACATGGGGGCTGTGCACACAGTGCGCGCTCACACTATAGCTTGCAGTGCGCGCGTACGTGATGCGTGTGTTGAATTTTATTTTTCTCTGTTATTGAACTTCCGGACTCCGATTCACCCCCGATTTTTTCCTATACACTCGTAATATAATATAGTATTTCATTAAATATTTTAAAATTACACATGTGCTTGATATATATGGGTTAGACCCATTTTTGTTGCACGTGGCACCGATCCGACCCTTGGGATTCCACAATTACCCTAATATCATTGTCGCGACAATGGAGGTCAAAATATATCTCATGGCTTTAGGTCCTAATTGTCACGATAATGAGATCCATTATCGCGACAATGGTGTCTTCTACTACGATTACGTCTAAAACACCTCGATTTGTCGACAATTCATACCCATGCTCATCCATTTGAATCTCGTTCTAAAACAAAACATAAAGAACTCCTCAAAACACTCATAAAGCTCGATTAAGCCACATAAAATTCGGTGTAAGTTATGGATTCAACTTGGTGGAAATCTTTGAGCGTGGCTTGGGGGAGTGGATATAGGCGAAGAGTTGGCCAAACCACTATAAATACAGTGTCAATTTTCTCTATCGCTAAACTCATTTATATTATCGCAAGTTTATTTTTTATTTACATATTATTTAGTGACTTGCATATTAGTAAAAAAAAAATTATTTCCACCATCATCATCATTAGAGTAAGAAGTTAGAAGTGAGAAAAGGAAATAAGAGGAAAATAAAATTATTTAAAAAAAATGGTATGGAGCATCTATGTCTTTTACATATGTGTAATGCCTTTACAAATTCCCAATGGACGTGATTTGGTGGTGTAGGGCTCTGGATCTCACATTGAGGTCCTGGGTTCGAATATATGGAATATTTTTTATAAGAGCCTGAGACAGCCGGAGGTTTTACCTGCTCCACTTAATCTCGGAATGAATGATTTGGCGGTGAGATTTCCAACGATTTCAAAAAAAAAAGTAATGCATTCACAAAGGTCCAAGTTGGGTAGAATTTTTGATATGGGAGAGGTATTTTTGGAAAATCACAAGAAGACAAGAGGGGGGTTTTGGGGTTTTGTCAGAGAGGAGGGGGGAGGAGTAATTTTTTAGAGGGCTACTCTTCCCCCCTCCATTGACACAAGCCCCCTCTTATCCCCTTGTATATTTTCGAATTTATCCCTTAATTTTACAAAAATTCCTCATCCAATAAACCACATATATATATATATATATATAACATATATACTTATTTATTTTATTAATTAAATTTTTTTATTTATAATTTTTTATTTTTTTAAATTTATATTTTTTTTGCTCTTATATATATATATTATTTGTTTAATAAATATTTCAAATTTCATAGTTATTGTTATTTATTTTGTGTTCATTTTCTCATTTAATTTTTGTGATTATTTTTTAATTTATTTAACACTACTTATGTATTATAAAAAAATTACACTTAAAAATATTTAAAAAATAGTATCATAATTGATTACGAATCGTATAACGAGTGACATATTCTTTAGTTTCGTACGATGAATGTTCCCACCACCACATTACGAATCCTAAAAATATATATTTTTCTAATATACATGAGAACATTTTTATAATACATAAGTATTGTTAATTAAATTAAAAATGAATCAAAAAAATGAATGAATAAATAAGAAATTTGTAATATTTATTAAACAAATAAAAAATAATATATATTTATAAAGAGCAAAAAAATAAATTTAACAAAAATAAAAAAAGTATATATTATTTTTAAATTAATATATATATAATATATATATATATATATTATATATATATTAATTTAGTATATATATTGGGGAGAATTTTTGATTATGGGAGGAATATTTTTGGAAAATCACAAGGAGATAAAAGGGGGGTTTTGTCAGGGTAGGGGAAGGAGTAATTTTCTTGAGCAATGATAGACATACATAAATTCTTACTAATAATTTCTACACCCTTCTCACTGTAGCTACAGTGATGCTACAGTAATCACTGTAGCTACAGTGAGAATGGTGTATAAATTATTAGTAAGAATTTATGTATGTGTAACATTTTTGAATTTTCTTTGTTTTAAACAGAATTATTGGAACTCTTCTATTCTTTTTCTAAAAAAAGGAAATAATAAAGGACAAGGTTACTTAAAACAGTAATGGAAATTGGAGATTCTTCTGTGAGGTCTTGATAGGCTTTTGCTGGCATCTTTAGAGCCTGGTCCTATCTCACTTGCAGACAAGGTACCACAGAACCCATTAATTTTCCTTGCCTAAATTGCCCCCCTGGTTATGAGTAATAGTGTAACACTAGTAACTCAGAAAATTACAATCCAAAAATTCTTCCAATTACCAAAAGAACCTTATTTCTTCATGGACCCAAGAATCTGCCTTTTATGAATTCCCACCTAAGAATATCACTGGATTGGACCTTCATTCTATGAGGATTTTGATTCTATATTCACTCAGAAATCTTTTGTGTGAAATATTAGGTCTATGCCATTGTTAGCATTTCCTTTTTCCCTTGTAGAAATTTCAGTCAAGTGTTGCTCAGACAATGTAGTTGGGTGCATGGTGCACTTCTTTGCAGGGCCGGCCCTGGGCAGGAGCCACAAGGGCGACTGTCCAGGGCCCAAAAATTAAGGGACACTAAATTGTCGGGGTTTAGGTATTATGTCTCCCCTTTATATATTTTCTCAAGTAATATAATTTTGGCGTGAGGGCCTAGCCCCCAGCTTCGCTTGGGTTCCAGCACTCGTTAAATATTATTTTTTTTAAACATATGTTTTCGTAATGAAAAAGGGCACATTTTGAGCTTTCGCACCGGGCACCCAAAAATTCAGGACCGGCCCTGCTTCTTTGCCTTTGGCAACTGTTAGGGAGCAAACCTTAAAGATTCTGTTGGTATCTCTTTGTTTCTTCTTACTTATTTACAAATTATATGAACTTAAAATCTGTTGTCAACAAGTGATAGTTCATTTGGTCAAGATATTCCTACTCTATAAAATAGATTTTGAGTTTATTTCCTCATTGTGACATAAGTGAATAAAGAGTTTATATAATTATATGTCTTATGACTTGGTTCTATTAGCCCATGAACATTGTTTTCACAACCGTTTGGTATTGTTCTCATCTCCTTCGGAACCTAATAAATGGTGATCTTATAAACTAAAACTAGTCTCTATAGAGACGATAGTGGCGGATTCTCTTCCATAAAATGACGATAACTCTTTATTTATCTGCATTTTCACTGATAATTGTTGAAGAATATCCAAATTATGTGTAGAAATAATTTTTCATTATTGAATTTTATGGTTGCTTACTAGAGAAGAAATAGAGAGGATATGTGGTATTCCAGCCTTACAGAGGAAAACTCTAGTAATTATACCTAAAGGCAAGGGTACCTTAGTAATGCAAACCTTATAACTGCCTATTTTAAGGAGGGTAATAAAACGGCAAAATATGTATGCCGCCATCACAAGGAAAAATACAAAAAGAATTTAAAAATTCTAAACAGACCCCAGCTAGTATTTATCACTCATGAGAGGCCTTCCGTCACGAGTCGGGTCGAGTTTTTTGATTTTTTAATGACCTGATCGGGTCGGGTAATTCGGGTCTTTCTACCCGAAACCCGAAATTTGAGAAGGTGACCTGCGCGGTGTCAAGTCGCAACGGGTCGGGTCAATATAATATGCAGTATATATAATATATATATTTTATTGATACAAATTTTATAAGATATGAGCGTAGCTGAAATGACAAAGGCTTTGTTTAATATGCACTTGATCTCAGGTTTGATTCCCAGCAATAATATTTTGTTTAAAAGAAAGAAAAAACATAATTTTCAGATTTGTTGAAGATGAGATTCGAACTTGGGACCACTTAAACACTAAATACACGCTTTGTCATTTCAGTAACAATTGTTTCTGGTTAAAATTATATCATTAAAAATATATATTATAATTATAATATCATTTACACCGGGTCGGGTCCAAATTGACCCAAAATTGAATTTTAAAATTCATAAACCCGACCATATAAACATTCATATTCCGAAGTACCCCGGATCAGACTCTGTCTTTCCCTACCACCGTGTAGGAAATTTCGTGCGCTGAGTCATACTATGATTCTCCTAATCCACCCACCTTGTTTCTCTACATTCCTAAGTAGAGAGGCAGATAGAAAAAGAAATTGTGAGAGAGATGAGGGGTAGATCTTCAAAGCAAGAAACTAAAGAGGGAATGGAATTAGAAAGCAAGCTTAGTAAGCTCAATGATAATGATCAGACTCACCTCTCTGGTGCTTACTTCTGTAGCCCAGAGAAACAACTAACCTCTTCAAGAACCAAAGACTCCATGGGCCTCAAAGACTCTGATTGTGTTGATGGTGATGGTATCTCTGGCAGAATTTGACTGAATTTGGTGAAGGATTTAGTGAAACCCCACAAACCCAGCAACCCCATCAACCTCAAAAACACAAAAAACAAGTTTGGAGGAGGCTCCACACCAGTAGGCCTGACCAAGAAAGGCTTCTAAACATGGCTGAGGCTAGGAGAGAAATTGTCACTGCACTCAAGTTTCATAGGGCAGCTATGAAACAAGCCAGTGAACAACAGCAGCAACAATCACAGCCTTTGCATCTCTCATACTCATCCTTTTCTTGTCCTCATCCCCCATCAAATCCTTATCCTTGGTCTGCTTCTCCAGTTCCTTCAACTTTTCCTGAAGCTCTCAATTTTACTCTTCCAAGACAGACCTTAGGACTAAACCTCAATTTCCATGATTTCAACAACTTGGATACCACTCTTTTCCACAATAGCCATATCCCATCAAACTACTCATATTCATATTCATATTCATCAACATCATCATCTTCATCTTCATCTCCCCCTCTTTCGGTTGCTACTGATGAACATTCTTCAGCGGCAATATATATATCACAGGATTCCTGTGATGGAAGTGGACTACATCCAGCTTTGGATTATGAGGAGATGGCGGAGATCAGATCAATTGGAGACCAACATCAGATGGAATGGAATGATAGAATGAATTTGGTCACTTCAGCATGGGAGTGCAAGTTCTTGAAGACCATGGAACTTGGGACGGAAGAAATGAAGTACGAGGATGATGGGTTCCATCCCTTTGATGAAGCCATGGAGTTTCCAGCCTTGTTGAATGCAAACGAGATCATGTTCCAACAACATTTCAATGATTGTTTCCCAGAAGAATACTTCCAAGATCCTGCTTTGCCTTGGTAAGTTTGCCTAATTTCTAAAATGCATTTGTATCATTGCATCTTTTATCTTCTACACTGAATCACATATTTAATTTAATTTACGGTTCAGAAATTGTGAAATAATAAATGAGTATAAGAAATTTTGGATGTAACGTTTTACTATTATATATTAAAATATTACTTTTTATTATAAGAATTATTGATGAATAATAAATAAATATAAGTAGGGGTGGGCATTGATCGGATCGGATCCGATCCGATCCGATTAGCAAATCCGATCGAATCCTGTTGGTCCGGTTCGACGGATTTCGGATATCCGATCCGATCGAATTTTTTTTTTTTTTTAAATATGCAAAACGACGTCGTTACATATTAAATAAATAAAAAAATTCGATCGGATCGGATTTTATCCGATCCGATCATCTCGATTTTTTTAACTCAAACCCACCGAATTCGGATCGGATCGGACCAATCCGATCCGAAATAGGAGGATTTCGGATCGAATTGGTCCGATTCAAATTCGGATCGAACCAATCCGATCCGATCCGATAATTATCGGATCGGATCGGATTGAGTTCGATAACATGATTCGATCCGATCGAATCAAACAACCGTGGGCATTTCGGATCGGATCAGATTCGGATTCGGTCCGATCCGATCCGCTAATGCCCACCCCTAAATATAAGAAGTATTGGACCGTGAGAGACCTTATTAAGTATTGTAAAAGAAAAGGCATACTGATAGAGCTGGGCAGGGAGGCGATACTAGTTCTCAGATCAGAGAGACGTCTTTGGACATAATTTAATAGATAGAATTTGGATCCCTGGGTGATTGTGATTCTAAATGCAGAGCAATTATTTCAAGAAAAGTTTGAACAGTGCGGATTCAAGTTACTAGTAACAGGGTTTTAAATTTTTCCTATTTTAGGTTAGAATTTGGAGCCATCTACCGTTGTTCTTATCCAAATTGATGTGTTAGTTTGATCAGCCTGCAAAGAAATGTTTTTAATTTATACAAAAGTTGTTGCTGGTTTGATAAGTTTACTGATTCTGTTTTTTGCATTATCTTGTAATTTTCTGATGAATAGCTTGGAAATTGGAGAATTTGAAGGAATGGATTGCAAGTGGCTCTCTTGAATCTTGGCAAAGATTGACTTCAATAAGATCTTTGTCATTTTTATTGTCTCTCTTTGATTGAGTTTTGTTACAACAATCTTTTAGAAACTTCTGAATCTAATAAGGAAGATGATTTTTAAGTTAGCAGGCTGGCCATGGAGGAAAATAATGCAAAAGGAGTATGCTTTTCTCCCTATTCATATATTTTTTTGTCCCAAGGGGTGTGGCTTGGTGGTGTAGGGTCCAGGATCTCACCTTGAGGTTTTGGGTTCGAATCCAGGGGTGCACTTCTTGTAAGAGCCTGGACAGCCGGTGATTTTACCTGCGCCGAGGCCCAGAATATGTGGTTTGGTGGCGGGATTTCCATCGTTTCCCAAAAAAAAAAAAGTATGCTTTTCTCCCTATACATATATACATATATATATATATATATATATATTTGTCAAGAGAAATTTAATATATGTAGGAGCTCTCATCATTTAATCTTGTTTACAGTTTCAGTGCTGCAATTCTTTTATCTATTAATGGCCTTAAATGACATTTTTTTAAAAAATAATTCCAGCATGTTGGAAGTTGAAACAAAAAAAAAAAAAAAAGAAATCAATTTCTTTAATGAAAAAGAGATATTTAATGAGCCTGTGGGCTTAAGAAAGTGCAATTGCTTTGATGCATTTCTTAAAGAAAAATGCTACTCTACTCGAAGGACGGACATGTCGTAAAATAATATTTTATTATTTTATTTATTCGGATATATCTGTTGGACAAAATACCACGTTTGTATCATAAATGCCAATGAGTATTAAAAAGTGTACACTTAATAAATAAGAAAATAATCATTTTATACTTATAATTTCATTAATCCCCTTAATTTAGCACATTTATATTTATGTTTTATTGTGATTTTTATTTCTTACGTAGGTGAAATAATACTTTAGATGCATAACTAGAAAAATGGACGTGATATTTGGATTTTGGAGGCCAAAAATTTAAAAGGGCGTTTTAACCGTGTACAATTTCGGAAATTTCAATCCTGCGCAATTTTTGTATTTTGGCTAGGGGTGTCAAAACGAATCAACGAATCGAATTTGTATCGAATCCTAAACGAATCGAATCAAAATGTAATGGATTCGTATTCGATTCGTTTATTAAACGAATCCTAATATCAGGATTCGTATTCGATTCGTTTATTAAACGAATCGAATACGAATATTCGTTTATTCGTTTAGTCAATTATATTATTTAATAAAATAATTTACCACACTTGATTTAAATTAATTCTTCATAAATATATACATATGAAATATGTAATTAATATATTTACTAAAAATATCTCACCAAATATCGAAATTATTACGTTTTCTATGATAATTAGTTATAATTTCTCAAATTTTAATTGAAAATTAACAAGAACTAGTAAATAAAAATAATAAAACGAATCATAAACGAATAAACGAATCCATGAGCTTAAATTCGTATTCGATTCGTTTAATAAACGAATCGAATCGAATTGACCCATTTATTAAACGAATCCATTTTTTCAAACCCGTATTCGCTTTAAAGCGAATCGAATCGAACGAATAAACGAATCCTGACCCAAATTGCCACCCCTAATTTTGGCCATCATTTTGTGCTTTGATATCAGATTAAAGTGATTCCGGTTCCAGATGAAAAGAAGACGCAAAGATCTACAATTTTTTTGTTGACAAAATTTTCTAGTTCTTAAGTTGTCAATATCGAAATTGACGAAATATCTAAAGTGTATCATTTGTAATTGTAAATAAATAAATATTTGTTGGAGGGTTAGATGTTTCCCCCACCCATTAATTGTCAACAATTGCAGGCTGCAATTAAGCCAAACATCCTATATAAAATAGAAGATGCTTAACTCATTTCGGTATGCTTTCTCTGAATTCTCTGTAGAATTGAGGAGAGTATCATGTGTGTTTTTTTAAAAAAAAAAAAATTGTAATTTCTTTTTTTTTTATTAATAAAATTATGTGTGTTTTTATTCAAATTATATGTAGCTAATTTCTTTTTGCTGAGATAAAAGGTGAAGTTTTTAATATGAAAATATAGATTAATTTCACTTATATTATAATATATAAATTATAATTTAATGATTGATATTTAATTTAATTCTGAATTAATTATTGACAAACTTTGTTACTGCCCATATGGCTTATTTTATTTATTTGGCATAATTGAATACCTAACTGGAATTGTTATAGACAAAGTTATCACCGCTTTTATGGCTGGTTTAATTTATTTTGGCATAATTAATTCCTGAAATAAATTAATTGGGTAATAGTGACAATTTATATATTATAAAAAGTGAGATTTCTAAATTTGAAATATTAAAAGTGAATCTCATAACCCTAATATTTTATTTTATTATTACAGTTTAATTTAAAATTTTCAATCACTCAAACAATTCAATCTTTTTCTTTTCACTCAAATTATTATTTTATCTTATTAAATATATTTCATGTGGATCGACCGTGTTCTTACCGGGTTATTTTATTATTTCGACACTTTTATATTTAAGAGTAAAAAATCACTTTTTGAGCGTGTAAACAGACACAACTCACAACAGAATCCAGCAACAAAGGGCAAAGTGTAGCAGCTCTTGTTGGAAATTTTAGAATTATTTTTAAAATAAAAAATCAAAATTTTATATTCATTTTAGAACTCTCTCTTTAAATGATATGTGGGCAAGTTTTAAATGACACCCCATACAAACAAACTTCTTGGGCAGTCGAGGACAGAAATGCCCAAAGAAATAGTTTGATAAATTTTTTTTTTATGTCTTTTTATTCCATTTGCATTGTAGAATTTGAAATTTTGAAAGAGGAAAGAGAAATTAAAACGAAGTTGAGGGATTATCCAACTTTTTGTTTGAATTTATGTTGTTGAGTAAGATATATTCTAAATTATTTGAAATTATAAAAATTTAGAAAAGAATACAAAAGGCAAACAGTAATTGCTAATGAATGGTCATTTTGGAGTGAAGACTTGAATGATAAATCTGAGGAGTTATTGATTATTTGTGCAAAGTGCATCAACTGAAGGGAGCTCATTGATATAATCCATTCTGACGTGGACTAACTAATAACTAATAACCGAATTAGTTAGTTGTTTCTTCTGTTTTCTGGGTTGATATAAGGCTGATTTCAGGGGCTGAATTGGTTGCGATTTGTGAGCTCATTTCTTATGCTTTCATGGTGATTTCTTTTTTCTTGTAATATGTAAATATTAACCGGGTGGGTTAATACAGATCATTGATTGAGTTTTTCCCTTCAATCTAGAATCTTTTTATTGTTTTTATTTCATATCTGTTTGATGTTGGTCCTATATGTAGTGTAACATGCTGATCTTGCGTGAAAAACATTCAAGATCCATAATTTTGGTGTTAATTCACGAATTGTATCAACAGCAAACAGATTGGTATCAGAGTCTTGTTAGTGATTCTTGGCTAATGGTAATGGCGAAGATTGACTTGGAGAAGTTCACCAGTGATGACGATTTCACTCTCTGGAAATTAAAGATAAGAGCTCTTTTGATTCATCAGGGTTTGTAGTACGCTCTTAATGAAGATCAAGGGAATTCCAAAGCTCCGTCAAGTTCCCTAACAGATGCCTAGAAATCAGAGATACTCAAGAAGGCACATGGTGTCCTGATATTGATTCTTAGTGATGAAGCATTGTACTGGCTGACACATCAATACCACCAAATTCTGCTATGACAGTAGTGTCTGATAGAGATAAGTCAAAATTATGGCATTTTAGGCTAGGCCACATGAGTGCAAATGCCTTACAAGTGTTAAGCAAATAAGGATTGCTTTGTGGGGACAAGATTGAGGATCTAGAATTTTATGAAAATTGTATCTTTGTCAAAATACACAGGTCAAAATATGCAAAATGAAAACATGAGTCTAAAGGTGTGTTAGATTATGTGCACTCAAATCTTTGGGGGTCTGCTCAAGTGTTATAACTTAGTGTATGAAGATACTTCCTGTAACTTATTGATGATCACTCAAGAAATATTTGGGTATATACTCTTGAGAAGTTCAAAGCTTGGAAAGCACTTATTGAGAATCAAACATGAAGGAAAGTTAAGGTTCTTAGGACAGACAATGGCCTTGAATTCTGCAATAAGTGGTTTGAATAGTTCTATTAGAATATTGGTATATTGAGGCACAAAACAGTGAGATTCACTCCTCATCAAAATAGCCTAAAAAAGAGAATGAATAGAACTCTTATAGATAAGACTAGATGCATGCTTCTAAACCCTAAACTTCCAAGGAGTTTTTGGGCAGAATCTGTTACCACAACTTGTTATTTTGTCAATATGAGTCTTTCATCTGCCATTCAGTTTAAAACACCGGATGAGAAGTGGTTTGGGAAGCCATCAAACTATGAGAATCTCGGAATATTTGAATGTTCGGCCTATGCTCATGTTAAACAAGGAAAACTTGATGCAAGAGCCATAAATGGAGTGTTTGTTGGTTATCCTGAAGGAGTTAAAGGCTACAAGGTCTGGTATGGGCAGCAGACAAGGTGTATCATCAGCAGGGATGTTGTGTTCAATGTGGTTGCTATGCTCAAAAGTGAGAATGATCATGATAAGAAACCTGACTCTACTATTAATGATCCAACCAGTAGCAAATCCAAGGTTAAGATGAAGCTAGATGGAGATCAGCTAGCATGTGATGAGACAACAAGGGACCAAGTTAATGATGACAGTAGATAAAATGTATCATTGGAGACAAACTTACAGGATTGTAACCTCATAAGGGACAATGCTAAAAGGCAGATAAGACCTCTAAAGAGGTATTCTTATGCTGATTTGATTTCGTATATATTGATGAATGCTGAAGATTTTGGGATTAAAGAACCCATTAATTACTCAGAAGCTATTAGTAATGGTGACAGTCAAGAGTGGATCAATGCAAGAAATCAAACTTGGACCTTGGTTCAAAAACCTACAATAGGAAATGTTATTAGCTGTAAGTGGATTTTCAAAAGAAAGGAAAGCATTCCAGAAGTTAAGCTATTAAGGTTTAAAGTAAAGCTAGTTGTAAGATGTTTCTCACAAAGAGAAGAAGATGACAATTGTGTGTACTTTAAAGGGGTGAATGAAGGAAATGCAGTGTACCTTATGTTGTATGTTGATGATATGCTCATTGTCAGCACACATAAAAGTGAGGTGGAGAAGCTTAAGAGACTGCTAAATGGAGAGATTGAGATGAAAGATCTTGGCTATCCTATGAAGATTTTTGGCAAGGAGATTAGAAGAGATAGAGTTGCTGGCACTTTATTTCTCAGCCAAGAAAATTACATTAAGAAGTTATTAGAGAGGTTTGATATGAGCCTTGCAAATCATACTCTAACACCTATTGGAAGTCAGTTCAAATTGTCAGAAAGCCAGTGTTCTGATAGTGCTAAGGATAAATTTGAGATGAATGAAAATCTTTATGTACTTAGACTTTTTTGGGGATAAAGATGACAGAAAATCTATTTCTGGTTACTTGTTTATGATAAATAAATGTTTAGTCAGTTAGAAAGCATCTTCTACAACATATAATTGTTAAAGAGTCAATATGGCTCAAGAGAGAATTTTGAATGAGCTAAGGCTTGACCAGAAAATAATAACAGTGTTATGTGATAATCAAAGTGTTATTCAGTTGATCCAAAAACCAAGAATATCATAAAAGAACAAAGCACATTGATGTAAAGCTACACTTTAACAGAGAAGAAGTTTTAAGAGGCAATGTGGTGGTCAACAAGATTCATACTGATGTTAATCCTGCTGACATACTGACCAAGTGTGTTCCAACTGCTAAATTCAATTTCTGTGTGAAGTTGATGGGAATCAATGATGATTGTGGGCAAATATGTGTCATTAAACAGCAATAAACATGCAAACCATCCAAATCAAACAATCAAAAGGAGATCTAGATGCAATAAAACCCTAAAACAATAAGAACCAGAAAAACCTGATTAAATACTCCAAGTCGAGATGATCTCTGTCCTTAAGAACTTATTGGCTCCGTCACAGGTGCTTTACGGATTCGTTTTGCCAACGTTCTCCCAGGATTACTTGGATTCTTCTTGTTCAAGGAGCACTCCTTAACAAGTGTATGAACTTGGATCCAAATGGTGGATCTCTCTCTCAAAACAAAGAAAACAACACAATGCCTTTTTGAATTCTTGGATATTAATTGTATATGTTCTGTATATACTGTATGGAATAAAAGCCTTTTATATAAGGCATGTAGGGATGCCAATAGGGCACCCCTTGGGGTGGGTTGCAACCCTCAAAGGATTGCAACCTCTCATACACCCCTTGGGAATTCCAATGGTACACATATACATATACATATCATATTTAATGAATTTGAGGAATTTACAACAATCCCCCACAATTCTTCAAATATTCATTCAGGCACGTGAGAGAGATACCGTGAGCTAAAGCTGCATCGAAATAGGTAGCTTTCGCCTTGAACCTTTCCTAGTGAGTGACAATCGGATTTACTTGGCAAACCAGTGACCCATAGTCTTGAACTGTTCTGCCGTTGGTGTAAACCAAGACAATTGCCAACACACAGCTTTAATTCGACCATTTTCCCGTTCTACGGTTGTGTTCATTTTGGCCCTGAACAACGGTCCTGGATTCATCAAGCACTTTAGGGTAACCCGCCTTTAAAGGTTCCCATGGAAGCGGCCTCACTTCTTACTTGAAATAGGTGATCTACTATGAAGAGGTAATCTGTCTTTACCCCCATTAGGACTCATCTCCTAATATAGTGATCATTAAAAGCCTTAGCTTATCCTAACCAATGACAGACAGCACTCAGCGTCATTATCGGAATGGGAAAGAGTACGAAACTCTTCAGTGCTTGTTTTGAATTGCACAAAGTTTTTGTTGTCCCTTTTGAACCTAGATCTTGGGATCTCCAGTCAACTAGGTTGGGTTTCCACAGTGACAATTCTTAGAATAGGCTTCAAGCCCATTCCCCTCGATGACTTCTCAACTTGCTCTCGAGGTAAACCTTTAGTTAGTGGATCCGCTAGGTTTTCCTTCGACTTAACATAATCGATCGTTATTATGCCACTTGAGAGCAGTTGACGTATGGTATTATGTCTCCGACGTATGTGTCGAGACTTACCATTATACATTGTATTTTGGGCTCTCCCAATCGCCGATGGCTATCACAATGTATGCTAATCGCTGGCACCGGTTTGGGCCAACTAGGAATATCCTCCAGGAAGTTTCTAAGCCATTCTGCTTCTTCCGCTGTTTTGTCTAACGCTATGAATTCTGATTCCATAGTAGACCGGGCAACACATGTTTGCCTCGAGGATTTCCATGACACGGCTGCATTACCAAGTGTGAAAAAAAATCCAACCGTAGATTTGGAATCCACTATATCAGATATCCAGCATCACTGTATCCCTCTAGAACAGCAGGATATCTCTCGTAATGTAGCCCATATTTTGAAGTTTCTTATACCTCAAAACACTTACTATGACTTTCCAGTGGTTATGTCCTGGATTGCTAGTATATCTGCTAAGCCTATTCACAGCTTGAGCGATATCAGTTCGTGTGCAATTCGTGAGATACATCAGACTTCCGATGATCCTTGAATACTCTAATTGTGATATGCTTAAGCCAGTATTCTTTGATAGAGGAAGAGTTAGGTTAGCTACTCCCAAATCTTTCATATCAAATTTGCTGGTTAACACTTTCTTGGTAAACTGAATCAACTCATGATTATTACCAATTATCAGCATATCGTCTACATAGAGACATACAATGACATATCATTCTTGATTTGATTTGGTGTATATACACTTATCACACTCATCGGTTTTAAACCCACTTGACAACATCTTTTTGTCAATGTTCTCATGTCATTGTCTAGGTGCTTGTTTTAATCCGTACAAGGATTTTACAAGTTTGCACACCTTCTGTTCTTATCCAGGAACATTAAACCCTTCTGGTTGTTCCATGTAAGTCTCTTCATCCAATTCACCATTCAAGAATGACGTCTTTACATCCTTTTGATGTATTTCAAGACCAATATAGCTGCTATAGCTATAAGCATTCTACTGATGTGATACGAATCACTGGTGGATATGTGTCAAAGTAAACAAGGCCTTCTTTCTGTCTATAATCTTTTATGACAAACTCGCCTTGTACTTATCTATTGATCCATCCATTTTCATCTTTACCATTTGTAGCCCAGTGGCTTACAACCTGGTGGAAGATCAACCAACTCCCAAGTATGGTTCTGTAGGATTGAATCAATCTCACTGTTTATCGCCTCTTTCCAAAGAGGTGCCTCCAGAGAAGACATTACTTCTTTATAGCTTTGAGGCTCATTTTCTAACAAATATGTCAGAAAATCGGGTCCAAATGACTTAGACGACGTCTAGGTTCATTTGCCTCAACATTTCCATGTTGATTTGACTCTTGGTCAACCTGATCACTGTCATTGACAGTATCAACAGATCTTTTGAGAGACTCTCTTCATCTTTCCTTACAAGGAAATGTCTCTTCAAAAATATTGCATTCCTTGACTCAATCATCACATTTGGATTGATGTCAGGAATCTCATTTTTGTGTGCCAAGAATCGATATGCATTATTGTTGCAAGTATATCTGATGAATATACAGTCAACAGTTTTGGGTCATATTCCACCTTCTTAGGTTTAGGAACCATTACTTTGGCAAGACACCCCCACACTTTGAGGTATTCGTAGGAAGGTACGAAACCTTTCTACAATTCATATGGTGTCTTGTCTAGTCTTCTGTGAGGAAGCTTGTAGAACGTAGTTCGCGGAAAGCAAGGCTTCCCCCCACAAGTTCTGGGGCAGACCGAACTTGTCAACATGACATTCATCATTTCCTTCAACGTTCGGTTTTTGCGCTCCGCAATTCCGTTCTGTTGAGGAGAATAAGGAGCAGTGGTTTCGTGAATAATTCCGTGCACAGAACAATATTCACCGAATGATGAAACATATTCACCACCACTATCACTTTGATTCTTTTGATTTACTTGCCAAGTTGATTTGCAACTTCGTTCTCAGTGTATAAAGCTCTCAATAGCTTCAGCTTTGCTCCTCAGCAAATACACTTAACAGAATCTTGTGCTTTCATCGATAAAAGTGACAAAGTACTTTTTACCGCCTCTTATTTGCACAATATTCATGTCACACACGTCAGTGTGTACAAGTTCCAAGGGTTCAGAACTTCGTTCTATGATGTTCTATGTATTTTTGCTTCAACACATGCCTCACACTCATGTTGGCCATCAATGCAAATTTAGGTATAAGGTTCATGTTAATTAATGTACGCATTGTATCATAATTAACATGTCCTAACCTCTCATGCCATACATTTTGTGACTCAATAATATAAGCAGAAGTTTCAGCTTTATTAATAGCACAATTGACAGTCATTGAAAAGACCCTCAGCGAGGTATCATTTTCCTACATAGACATCATTTTTGGTCAATACAATCTTGTCAGAAACAAATACAAACCCGAGACCGAGTTCTTCCGAATATCTGGAACATGCAAACATTCTTATATGTAAGCTCCGTTCCGGATATCATTTTCAGAACTACTGTGCCTTGTCCAACCACTCTAGAGGTAGACGAGTTTCCCATTGTCAGATGATCGCCGCCATCGACCTTTCTGATACGAGGAAAACATCTTGCTATCAGCACAGATATGACGAGTAGCCCTAGTGTCTACCCATCATTCTCTCGGATTCCCAACCAAGTTGGCTACAGTTACCACTGCTTAGAGATTCATTTCTGAAATCTCATCAGTTAACTGCTCATCTTCAGCGACATAGGCCTCATTTTTCCTGCCATTGTCCTGAGATATCTTGTTTCTGCAGTCCTTTGTCATATGACCGCTCTTTTCACAGTTGTAGCACTTCCCATTGAACTTCTTGTTCGCTTGGGAAGAATCAGCTTCACTGTTCTTTCTTTTCTTGCTACCCTTTACATCCTCAAAGATGTTGGCCTTAGACTCCATAGTCTTGTAGCTGGCCTTCTCGGACATCATGTTGTCCTGTTCGATTCTCAATCGAACTCCAAGGTCCTCAAGGCTCATCTGCTTCTTTTTGTGTTGCAGATAGCTCCTGAAGTCCTTCCATGATGGAGGCAACTTTTCAATTATGGCGGCAACTTGAAACATCTCACAGAGTTTCATTCCCTCATCCAGTATTTCATGAATGATCAATGGCAGTTCACCCAACTGAGACATCACCGTCCTTGAATCTACCATCTTGTAGTCCAGGAACCTACCCACGACAAATTTCTTTTGTCCGGCATCTTCGGTTTTGTACTTCTTCTCGAGAGATTCCCAGAGAACCTTCGCAGAAGTCATGCCTTGGTACACATTGTACAGGGTATTGTCAAGACCACCCAAAAGGTAGTTCTTGCATAGGAAGTCTCCAGACAACCAAGTCTGTTTTCGCTCTTCCTTGGCCAATTCAGATTCACCCTCCACAGGACCCGGAGGATCTTTGAGGAATTTAGCCAACTGAAGAGTTGTTAGGTAGAACAGCATTTTGCTCTGCCACTGTTTGAAACTTGCCCCACCAAATTCTCCGGCTTTTCTCCGTGAGAGACCGGTATTCTTTGATATTTCCGCTAGCCATTTGTAACTGGAAATTCAACAGGGTTCAATCAGTCTACGAAAGACGAATTGCACAACGATCAACGAATGATCTTGTTCAAAGTGATGTACTAGGTAGTCATGTTGTTCTAATGGACGAAAGTTCCAATAAACACAAGTCATTGAATTTTAACTAAAGATACTTAAGGAAAATTGAACGAACGAATATTCTTCGAACACCTTTTCCAATAGGATCTTTTAGCAATTCACAACCCAGATTTACACTCTTCCAATAGCACAATTATTACGATAAGTGTAGATATAAAATGTCAATCAAGATTGGATGGAATTACTTGTGCAAAATTACACTTTAAATTCTCAACCAATTATGCAACAACCAATCAATTTCAACTTTATCACTATGTGTATGCTTGTGATAATTGAACAACTTAATAATAACTTAAATCTATACTACCAAGATTAATGTGTTTACAGTATATGACTAACCAAGTTAATATTAATTAAAGTTTGCTTTTATGATACTTCCAGGACAAAATCGTTAGTGTCACGTTCGTATCTACGTTCGAACGAGACTGTCCAGTGTGTGTGCGTTCGTGTTGCGTTTGATAACGCGTTCGAACGAAGTGTTTCCAGAGAGTTCACGTTCGTGTAGCGTTTGATAACGCGTTCGAACGGAATGATTCCAGAGAGTTTACGTTCGAGTTGCGTTTAGGACGCGTTCGAACGTTCTAAGGAAGAAGGCTTGCGTTCGAGTTGCGTTTGAAGACGAGTTCGAACGTTCTTACGAAAATTTTTGCCTTCGCGTGCGTCGGACTTTCGAACGCCCTACGGTTTTTTCATGCACAGTTCGTATTTTACAGAAAATATACAAACCCTAACATGCGAATTACTATCTAATAACACTAGAGCAATAAGTTCTTAAGATTGTGGGCAAATAGGTGTCATTAAACAGCAATAAACATGCAAACCATCCAAATCAAACAATCAAAAGGAGATCTAGATGCAATAAAACCCTAAAACAATAAGAACCAGAAAAACCTGATTAAATACTCCAAGTCGAGATGATCTTTGTCCTTAAGAACTTATTGGCTCCGTCACAGGTGCTTTACGGATTCGTTTTGCCAACGTTCTCCCAAGATTACTTGGATTCTTTTTGTTCAAGGAGCACTCCTTAACAAGTGTATGAACTTGGATCCAAATGGTGGATCTCTCTCTCAAAACAAAGAAAACAACACAATGCCTTTTTGAATTCTTGGATATTAATTGTATATGTTCTGTATATACTGTATGGAATAAAAGCCTTCTTATATAAGGCATGTAGGGATGCCAATAGGGCACCCCTTGGGGTGGGTTGCAACCCTCCAAGGATTGCAACCTCCCATACACCCCTTGGGAATTCCAATGGTACACATATACATATACATATCATATTTAATGAATTTGAGGAATTTACAACAATGATTCCATCTGATCTCAGTGAGAGATATTGTGATGTGTGAATGGTTTTTTGTATCAATCATTTGAAGGACTGCAGGTCAGTGGATATGCTTTGCAAGGTGGAGAATGCTAATGAATGGTCATTTTGGAGTTAGGACTTGAATGACAAGTCTTAAGAGTTATTGATCATTTGTGTAAAACGCATCAACTGAAGGGAGATCATTGATATAGTCCATTCTGACGTGGACTAACTAATAACTAATAACATAATTAGTTAATTCTGTTTTTGGGCTGATTTCAAGGGCTGAATTGGTTGCGATTTGTGAGCTCATTTCCATGGTGATTTCTTTTTCTAATGAAAAACTTGATTTCTCTTCTTGTAATCTGTAAATATTCACTGAGTGGGGGTTAATACAGATCATTAACTGAGTTTTTCCTTTCAATCTTGAATTTTGTTACCGTTTTTATTTCATTTATGTTTGTTGTTGGTCATCTGTGTAGTGTAATAGGCTGATCTTACGCGAATAAATATCCAAAATCCATAATTTTGGTGTTGATTCACGGACTGTATCACAACAGTACTTTTTTAATTTCTCTCTTTTTATTCTATGTGCATTGTAGAATTTGAATTTTTGAAAGGGGAAAGAGAAATTAAAATGAAGTTGAGGGATTCTTCCAAGTTTTTGTTTGAATTTATGTTGTTGGGTTACATATATTCTAAATTATTGAAATTACAAAAATTTAAATAAACATACAAAAGGCAAACAATAATTTTAAGTCATTTCAAACCAAAACTAAAATAAAAATCATTTTTTCATTAGGTGAGATTGATTCTAATATTATGTTCTATCCGAAATCATTATCTCATTAGACTGACAACATATATAAATGAGGAGAGGATCTGGTTCTTATATAATTTGAACATATATATCTAAATCATTATGTCATAAGTGGTTGAATAAAAACATCACGACCCACATTATTTATTTTTATTATTGTATATTTCTCATTCAACCAAATATGTAATGTCAAGTCATTTTTGATACCACCATTACATTAAAATGATAATTTATTGACGAATTATCGATGTTTTCTAAAAAAGCCGTCGTTAAAAAAAAAAAACATTAGAATATTGACATATTTTATGTCAGTAATTTATCTGTCACTAAATGTAGTGTCATGATCTGAAGATAAAATTCCAACATAATTAATCAATCGCTAAAGGTGGCAATGAAATTTCTTTTACCTACTGAATAATTTCGTCCGTATTTAGTTTTATTTATTATTTTAATATTATTATTTATTACTTAATAATAATAAAAACATATTTTTGATATCTCCCCAGCAATATAACTGTTTGAATTACGGCAACAAACATATTCATTAGCATATGGTGATGTAATTAATTTTCCATTTTGTATTGAACATTACTCTCCTCGTAATTATGAATTTTTCTTATCACATTATAGAAGTTGTTGTATTGTACTCCACTAAAATTAATATTGAGCCGTACGTACCCTTGTATGTTGGAAACAGTTTAGAGTTTAGATAGGGGTGGTAATTTGGGTTAGGATTTGTTTATCTGTTCGATTTGATTCGCTTTAAAGTGAATACGGGTTTGAAAAAATGTATTCGTTTAATAAATGGGTCAATTCGATTCGATTCGTTTATTAAACGAATCGAATACGAATTTAAGCTCATTGATTCGTTTAGGATTCGTTTTATTATTTTATTGTACTAATTATTGTTATTTTTCAATTAAATTCGAGAAATTATGGTTAATTACCATATAAAAATAATATTGTCGATATTTGGTGAAATATTTTTAGTAAATATATTAATTACATATTTCATATGTATATATTTATGAAAAAATAATGTAAATAAATTATGTTATTGAATAATATCATGACTAAACGAATATTCGTATTTAATTCGTTTACTAAACGAATCGAATACGAATCTATCACATTTTTATTCATTTCGTTTAGGATTCGATATAAATTCGATTAGTTGATTCGTTTTGTCACCCCCTAAGTTTAGATGTGCGATTTGAGCTGTATTTTTGACATGTTTTTAATTAAAAATAAATATGCATTGTATGTGATTTGAAAAAACACAACATTAAGAACTTTCTTGACTGGCTTTCTTATACGTACATACATATACACGTATATGTAACACGATATAAGTTACGAGTCTAAATTGCTCACCGCGTTTCACCTACTTAGCTAGCTTCAGTTTTACAATTTAATTCATAATCTTTGTAATTTATTTTAGTTTAATTTGAAAATTTTAATGAATAATTTATTTTAGTCCACCAATATCAATGCTTTAATAAATTAAAATTTTAACTGAATATTGGTGGTGAACTGAATCATATGAAAATTTTAATGATTAATTTTATGAATAAAAATCAGACCGGACCGGCCGATTCAACCGGTCGAATCGGGAACCGATCATGAGTTCGGTTCGGCTAAAGATAAAAAACCAATTCAAAAAAAATCTGTCAAAATTGGACCTGATCGGTTCATTTTTTTTTATAAGTTTTAATTGAATAAATTTATTTATTACGTAAGCCGATTTTGTTGGTTTTTTTGACACGGTTCAACTGGTCGAATCACTGACCCATTTACCATTTTGGATCACCAATTCGATCACTGGTCTACTTTTTAAAACATTGACTAATATCGAGTTTTCTTTCTTCCTTCCTTAAAGGTAGGATGGTAATGTGATTCGTTGAAGGTATAGTTTTAAAAATCGGATCGGATAAGCTAATTGAATTAGTCGAATAGAGAATCGATCATGAGTCCGATCCGACTAAATTCTAAAAACCGAAAGTCTAAAAAATTGGTTACAATCGGTGAATGGGATCGCTCGGTTTATAAAAATTTTCTTATTAAAAAACTAAAAATTATAATTTAAATCTTTTTTTATAAATTTTAATTAATTAAAATTGTTGATGGTGTTTTCAGACACTATGGTATTTAAAGCAGCACGACAGAGGCAAAATGATAATTTTCTTCTTGGTCAAGATCATTAATACCGACCCGACCACATGAGTGAGTGGCCGAGAACTTTATGATCCGATAACCGACCACTTGAGACCGGATGACCGGACATTATCGGATCGACAGCAACATTCTCAGTTCAAAGGACTATCATGACCGACCTCATGAAGACCGACCAGATGACGAGATATGCTCCGGAAGATGACACCATATTCTTGCGGATAAAAAGACAGTCCTACCTTCATAAGAGATACTGATGAAACCAGTGTCCTAGAAGGATAAAGGAAGTAGATGTAGATTTGATTAGGAATCATTGTGAGAAAATGAGATTGTTTCAACTAGGAATCCTCATACTAGAATGAATCTGATTTCTTCAATATTAAAAATAGAAGGGTAGAGTATGTGTAAGGGGCATGAGAATAAAGATCAATCTCATTGTGATTAAACTTGTAAAGCACGAGAGATACGAGAGATACAAGTTTCAACAATAAAAGTATAGTTATGTTTGTGTTCGTGGACATAGGTTGGATCAAAATCCGCCGAACCACGTTAAATCTCCTTGTTTGATTGGCACATTATCTACCTTCTGCTAAGTTTGCTTTTGGTTTCCCCCATAACCAAACAAATTCACTATTGAATGAGGATTACCTCGGGAGTGATATTCTCATATTGTCCTGAGACCAAAATCCACCGTCAACAAAAATTATTTATAATATCACCTAATTTTAACAGTTCAATCAGAATGATTCAAAATCGTTAAATTGTTTAGATCATTGATTTGAAAACAATGATCGAAGGAAAGATCTAGTGATATTAAAACAGCTTAATCATATGGATTCAATTCGTCACTACTTACTTAATATTATATGTGGTGGGTCTAAATTATAATCTCCAAAGTATGACTAAAAAAGCCAGTGGCCTCATTGGTAACTCATATCACTTGGGTTCGAGTCCCCACAAAAACAGTGGGGACTCAAACCTTCCTCTTTAGGAGGAAGAGGTTCTCCTATATGAGAGTTGATTCTCAAGCTGTATCTTGGTTGATTAGAATTTATAAGTCCCGAGCTACTTCTCAGTTGATTTCTGGACAGTGCTATAATTGTATGTATCTAGAATTTCAGTTGATAGCATATTATAATATATGTAGTTCGTAATAATTCAAAAAAAAAAAAAAAGTATGACTAAAAAAAAAGGTTAAGGCACTTTTATGATCCTTGATTTCTTTTATTACTTCAATCACGTCAATTCTCTCTCTCCAAGCCGATTTAAGGCAGCAGGTTGACATTCTATTCTATTGGACCAAATCGACCTTTAAATTATTTTCAACGGGATATTTTTTTATAATATGTTATTTTTAAATAATTATATATTCTAATATTTTTCAAAAATATATAATTATTTGAAACAGAAATATTATTAAAGATTATCCTTTGTTTTGTTTTCAAACTATCAGGTTATATATGATATTTGTAGTCAACTGAGAAATGACGCATCGAAATTCGTAACTACACCGCTCAGTCAGCACGTGCGATATTTATTTATTTTGGTTTTTATTATAGGCAGCCCACGTGAGGATTAGAGTTTTGTTTCCAGAGTGCTCCGTAGAAACTTTTCATAGTTGGTCAGCTATTCCAAAGGCATGAGCTGTAACAGCTCTTCCTTCTCGATCTATCGTGGGATCTGCACAATCGTTGGCACCTTGTCAGCAGAAGTCTGATCTGCCAAAATCATAAGGGTTCACATGTCGGGTCGGGTTAGGTCGGATTTTTTGAAATTTTGTGAGACTCGATCGGGTCAGATCACGGGAAAATCAGGTCACGCGAAGGTGGAATCCGAGCGGGTTCGGGTCGGGTCGGGTCGTCGGATCATTAAACAAATTAAAAAATTAATTCTTTTGAAATATAAATTTTCGTTATTTTATGTCCCAAAAATTATCATATATATAACTCTTAATACAAAAAAGTAATAAATAAATTAAATAATAATAAAAAATTAAAAAAAATAATAAAAATTTTAGAAAAATAATAAATTTTATAGGGTCGGGTTTTGGTATCAAACCCGTTGCCCAACCCGAAAATTTCGGGTCGGGTTGAAAATTTGTAATTTTTTTTAAACATGGGCGGGTTGGGTCGGGTCGGGCCGCGGGTTGACCCGATCCTATAAACACCCATATTATTTTGTATGGAGATCGAACCGATGATGTAAAAAATTTAATGGATTATTGGTTCGACTAGTTGAATTGTGTTAAAAAAATAGTAAAATTAGCTTACGTAATAAATAATTGTATTTAATTAAAAATTAAAAATACAAAAAAAAAAAAATATATATATATATATATGGATCGATTTTTACAGATTTTTGATTGGATTTGTCCGATTTTTTTATCAGATTGATGCCTGGATGGCATACATATACAATCCTAGGCATTAGATTCAATTAATGCTTAAATCCCTTTATACCCATGTCATTTTTCAAAGCAAATAACGCACCTGTGACCTGGCTCACATGAAATTTACCCACGTGCTCTTTTTATGCTCCTGGCGGTACGTACAAAATTCATTAGTCCCTCTCACAACCGCCACGTGTCCGCTTTTTCACGCTCTTCTTCCCCCTCCGCCCTCCCCTTGGACTTTACAAATCAACACGCCTAGAAGGAAGACTTCCCAGTCTCCTCCAATTCACTCTATATAAGTAACAACAACACAGTCGCCATTGTTGCCAATGCTAGCTATCTTTAAATCAAACAAGCATTTCAATCAAATCAAAACCAAATCTTTTTTTTTATTTTTTTTATTAAAAATATTGGAAATTCCGCCACAATCTGAATTTAATTGTAGCACATATATTATTAAATCCTAAATTTTATGCAGACAAAACACATCCTTGGGACCATCAAAATCAAATCAAAAGCCAAAAAAAAAAAAAAACAAATACTATGTCGTTTTATTTAATGGCGGAAAGCCGACCAAGCAGTAGTAGTGGTGATATTATTTCGGGACCCAAGTATAAGGGTGTAAGAAAACGGAAGTGGGGCAAATGGGTGTCCGAAATTCGGCTTCCGAATAGCCGTGAACGTATTTGGCTCGGTTCTTATGATACACCCGAGAAGGCAGCGCGTGCATTCGACGCGGCTCTTTTAAGCCTACGTGGCCCCGACGCTAAGTTCAACTTTCCTGAAACCCCCCCGCCTTCGGATATTACTGGAGGAAGGTCACTGAGTCCTCAGGAAATTCAAGTGGTAGCTTCCACGTTCGCAAATTCAATAATGGACCACCACCACCACGACGATGATCATAATAATAATAATAGCAAGTCATCGGAGGGTGGTGGGGAAGTCCACGTGGACAGTGATGGGACCATTGATTGGTCGTTTTTAAACGTGCTGGATTCCAATGAGCTGGGTGCTTCTGATTTTGGGTTTTATTCAGGTATAGATCAAATGGATATGAATATGAGGAGTTATGAATTATATGTACCACCACCAGATGCAGCTGCAGAAGCAGAACCTGTTATTGACGATAATGGGGAGGAAGAAGAAGGAGAAGATCAAAATGGCTATTCTTCTCAAACGTCGTCGTTTCTTTGGAACTTCTAAAATCACTTATTTTTGTTTTTCTTTTAATACATTTTTTTTTACACTGAAAAGTGAAAACTAAAAAGTCTAGTATCAATTTGGGGTTTTATTGTGCCATGCATGTTATGTTACCTTTCTCACTTCATCAATTTTTTTTGGGGATTGGTGGAATCAACTCAATTTTATCCCGAACAATTGAATTTTTAGAATGAAATTTATTTTTGTTTACTACTTTATTAATAATAATGAGTTTAGTTATTGATGTAATGAAGCGCAATGTATATGGGTATTTTTGTCCTCAATGAGCGTTGTTTTGTGGTGCAGTGTTCAGAATCTAGAGAATGCGTTTTCTTATAAAAGTCTGGAACAGTCTGGAATTTTACCTGTTCCGCTTAAATACGGAATGGGTAATTTGACGGTGAGATTTCCAACGTTTTCAAAAAAAAAATATTGGTATTTTTAAATGTTTATAATTATAGTATAGTTTGTGAGTCTATCAAATGTAGTTCCAAACTTACAATAAATAAAAGTAAAACTAACCCTAGTTTATAAGTACTTACAAAGGTTTGAAACAGAGATGATGCTAAAGACAACTCATACAGATAATAAAAAAATCAATAAAAATTTATTTGAAGTCATATATTTTAAAAACTCTTTTAGTCTTCTTAAAATTTACGGCCGCTCAGGTTGAAACATATATATAAATGTGTTGGTTTTTTTTTCCCGCCATAAGCTAAACTATGAAAGGACAGTGACTTAAAAGCCCGTTAAAATTTAAATTTTAAAAGGTTGACTTCAACTTTCAACATTAATTTGTATACTAGCCCTTTTCATCTACTTTCAATACGGAAACAACTTTTAACTAGAATATGAGCATGCATGTATGATGCATGTGCATGTATGATGCATGTGCATGTATGATGCATGTGCATGAATGCAATGAGTCAAAGACAAGGAGTTTTCATAAGGTGAATTTTCAATGGTTTGCTCTTGCAAGTCTAAGCTTTCCAAAAATGTAGGTTATTCTTTTATAGAGAAAAATTCTAAGCTTTCCAAAAATGTTGGTTATTCTTTTATAAAGGAAAAAAAATATAACATACATTATAATATAAGCAATAATATAACCTAAGTAGTTTAATTAGAATTCGACAGTAAATTATTCCAATAGCAATTTGACCCTTTTGCGATTGATCGAAAATATTTGGAGATTAATCGTGAAGTGTAAAGTTGACATTTCGTATGATTGAAAATAAATTATTTAAAACTCATTTTTCAATATCCTCAAACAGTTACTAAAAAAACATTCATGTATTAAAAAAAATAAATAATCATAAAATTGAGAGAAATGACTAAAGTTATAAAGAAATCGATGATTTATTGATAAAAAATAACCTATTTTTAATGAAAAACTAAATCGATAATTTTCGATCAAATCGAATTATTTTACTAGTGATCAACGATTAATTTCTTATTTAACTGATTACATTATAACATCTTTACATAAATATGTATCCATATTATCACACTTAACGACAAAGATATGAATATTGAACTTCTTAATAACTCTCACATTCAAAAGAATCCTTAAAGCAAATTCTTAATTATATAAAAGCACATTGTGATTTCCTATTTTATATATTGAAAACGTGTGGAAGTTTTGAAAAGACTAATAATTAGGGATGACAGAAAAGTCCGGGTCCAGTCCGGTTCGTCTGGGGTCAAAAAATCTCGGCCCGGGCCCTAGATTATGAGGCCCGGTTTACGTCTGGGTCCGAGCCGGGCTCAACATAATAAGCTCGGGCCCGGCCCGACCCGGGCTTTAAAAAAATATATATTTATATAATAAATTATATATACATATATAATTTTTTATTATTAAAAAACCGGGCCCGAGAAAAGCTCGGGCCCTAGTTGAGCCGGGCCGGGCCGGCAAACGCTCAGGCCGGCTTTTTCTCGGAATCGGACTAAAATTTTATTAGCCGAATTTATCAAAGCCCGGACCCGGCCCTATCAAAACCCGGACCCAACCCTATCAAAACCTGAACCCGGCCCGATCCATTACCATCCTTACTAATAATGCATATATCATTGTTATATTTTCAGTGGAATACACAAAAACAAATATTAACGTTACACATGTGGCAATAGTAAAAATAGTAATATGTCTTCAAGGGTAGGGATGGCAACGGGCCGGGCTTATTTATTTTGGGTGAGGCCTGGCCCGGGATTTTTTCACCCCGGGCCGGGTCCGGACTTTTTTGCCATGTATACTCAAGGGGCGTGATTTGGTGGTGTAAGGTTCGATATATCACATTGAGATTCTGGGTTCGAATCCAGGGAGTGTGTTTCTTGTAAGAACCTTGAGACAGCCGGAGATTTTACATGCTCCGCTTAAACCCAAAAGGGGTGGTTTGGCGGCGGGATTCCACCAATTCCAAAAAAAAAAAAAAATGTGGCAGTAAAATAACATTATTACATAAATTTATATCTCTAATATTATTCCTATTGACAGAATACGAATAATATTGAACTTTTTATTAATTAATAATTCTCACATTCATTTTTTTTTTTAAATCACATGTGAAAGAACTTGTATAAAAGAGTATTGAGATTGATTAATTTACACAGTGAAAACTTTTAATAACTCCCACATTAAAAAATTTCCTTAAAGCACACATGAAAAGGACTTATGTCAAGAACATTTTTGAAGTTTGGTGGTTTATTTTTATTGCAAAAATATAAAACTCTCTGATTTTTTGTTAATACCACTACAAGAAAAGTGTAAAATAGCGACGGAATTTTATTCCGTCTCTATATAACGACGGAATTAGAGACAGAAAAAAATTTTGTCGATATTTAGAGACGGAATTATGAATCCGTCGCTAAATAGTGACGAAATTATGAATCCGTCGCTATTTTTAGAGACGGATTCAAAAATCCGTCTCTATATTTAGAGACGGGTCCGTCACTAAATTTACTTAAATAAAAAAAATTTCCCTCATTTTCACCACTCTCGTCTCTCTCAAATCCCTAATTCTCTTCTCACTCTCACTCCCTTTCAATTCTCTTCTCACCCAAAAAAAAATAATTATACCTCATTACTCATTTGAGGCACCGACTCACAGAGTCAAATCAACTTAACTCGATGGCGTCTTCATCGCGAGCTCGTAGTAGTTCACCGTTCTCGTACCGGAAGCCGTCGAGTCTTTACTCGTCAACTTCGTCGACTTCATCTTCATGTATAATTACAGTCAGCATTCAGACTCTTGTAGCTCTGCCCCATCCAAAAAATTAAAAGGAAAAAAATGCCGGTAAGTGAAATCACAGATCCAGATCTCATATGATTCCGTTAATTTTTAAGTTTTCATGATTTGGATTATAATCGTGTGTTGTGCAGTTCAGGAGAATAGTAGAGGTAGAGCCACCAAGTCCGTTGAGATATCTAATAGGAGCGGCGATCATGATGATCGGAGTTGTATTACCCGTCGGTTACATGATGTTTCGTAACAAGCGGGTCTCTTCTACTTCCTCCTATTCCAAACAGACGTAGGTGTGCATGTTCTTTTTTCTTTCGATTTTATCTTATTTTTAATTACACTGCTTAATTTTATGAAAATTGGTATTAAATGAGCTCACTGATTATAATCAAATCTGTTGGCACTTTGTGTTGAATTTTCTGTTAATTTGAGAGTGTAAGAGTTTTTGAAATACCAATGATGGTTCATGTATTTTAGATCCAAAATAGGTAGGATTATTCTAATTCCAGGCCTTGGTAATTTCGTGATCTTTCTGTTTTGATTTCTTGCTGAGAAAATGTTTGGTGAATGGTGAAAGATAAAAAATTGTAACTGTCAATCTTAATTATTTCGGAAAAAGGTTCTAATGCTGATTTAATGATGCCTATGGTTACTGTGAATCTATGATAAGTTGGAAGTATCTTCCTGAATATTGGTATATTGGTTGTGTTGTTTTATTTTCACATGATCTTCTTGTAGATTGAGGCAATCTAATGTGAGATTTTTGGTTGGTATCTCAGGAACAAAGTTTTGATATAGAGAAATTGCAAAGAGGATTTTTAGATATTGACCAGCGGGAGTTGAATTCTGAAGAAGATGAAAAAGGAGCCCCCAATCGTTCTGCAAATATAAGTGTACATGTATTGAACCTTCAATTATGTCATATTGATATGGGTACTCAGGACTTGAAATTAAAGGGAATTCACGAACATTAGCTACTGTGACTGCCATTATAGATGGTACAGTGTGTTCTTAATGCTTATTGTTTCTATATTCTTTGCGGGCACATTCTTGTGAAGGCTGAGATTAACGAGAAGCTTAAAGAACAACAACAAGCACATAACGAAAAAGATGAAGACGGGGCAAAATTGAATATGTCTGATTCTGATTGGAGTAGAATTGCAATAGATGAAGACAGGGCAAAATTGTTAGACACGGCCGCAGTGTTCCCTCCAAGCCCTTGATACGGGGTATAATTGAGCACAATCATAAGTGTCTGTAGGCATGATTCTTTCTTGTATTACTGATTAGAATTGATAATATTTTTTTTGTTGTTTTTTCATCGTTGTAGATTGAAAAACTTATCACACACAATACCATTGTGTATATTCTTACTGACATGATTCTAAGTAAAGGGACAATTTTTTTTCCTCTCTTGTTTTGGTTTTTAATGGAAAAAAAAATCATATTTGGTGGGGATGATTATTGGTGTTCTTTTACAACAATTTTCGTTTTTAATTATTTTTTTTCAAAAAAAAAAAATTATAGCTACGGAATAGCTACGGAAATATTCGGTTGCTAAATAGAAACGGAATTTCCATCGCTATTTAGCGACGGATGGAAATTCCGTCTCTAAATAGAAACGGAATTTTCCGTCGCTATTTAGCGACGGATGGAATATTTCCGTCGCTATTTTTTTTGCGACCAACAAAATAGAGACGGACTTTTTCCGTAGCTAATCCATCGCTAATTGACATATACGGCCAATTTGATAGTATTAAAATTTTATTTTTTGAATTTAAAATTGAACTATATGGTATTGTAATAATTATATTGTTGTATATAAGTTCAACAGGATGGTTACCACAAGCGCAGCAGTCTTATTTTATGCTAATAGAGTGTGAATAAATATCTAAATGTAAATGTTCATAAACAGTGGGGGAACCACTTTCATGTTTAAGTTGGCTCCGGCCACCTTAGAGTTTTTAGAAAATTTTAAAATACTTTTATATGAGATTAGATGAAAAAAATCCAGTGATAAATTATTAAAATTTTAAAATTGATCTGTTTTATTATTAAAATACTTGATATGATGTGAGTTCGATAAGTAAGGTCCACAAATATATCCAGGCGTTTGTGTGGCGGCTCAAATAAATTAACTTATATTGCACTTTAAATTTGTAAATAGATCATTCTTAGATAGTTAGTGATTAAGATATGAGAAGAGAAGAGAATAAAATAATCGCACATCTAAAAGTTACAAAATTAAATAAGTGTTTAAATGCATTTATTGTATCAATTTGATTCAAATTGATTGGTGAGAATTTTGGAGGGAAATACAAATTTGGCACTTGGGGCTATAAATTAATATTATATATTATATAAAATTAAATTAATACAAATTCATACTTTTTCCGAAATTAATTATTTTAATTAATTTATGTTGTTCTGACAGTTTAATTGGAAATGAAGTGTCCATTGGCCTTGCCAAGAGTTACCTAAGGTTTATAAAAGCCAATGAAATTCCAGAATTCGAAATATGCAGAAAAATCTTCTCTCTTTCTCTACAACTTCTTTTGTGTTATTGGGAGAAATTCCAGATTTGTTATCTAGAATTTCTGTTCAGGCTTTGTAGAAATCCTGGAGGGATATTGCCATAAACCCGGAAGCACTTATAGTGGGGGCATTAATTCCTTAAGGATAGTGACTACACTATCAAAGCCATTTTCATTTTCTGTAATTTACTTCTGCTTCCATTATTTCTAACAGATCATAAGGACTCAATCGATGGCCGTTCAATAACGGGCTCTGGTATGAATGGTGGCTTGTGGGGGCGAAGTACACCAATGAATAATGGAGAGCCTCAAGTTTGAATCTGTGTTTAAGAGGGGGTAGGATATCGCTATTGCGAGATTGTTTCTTGGAGAGTAGCAATATCTGTTTCTTGGAGCGCAAGGAACATTTTTTTGGGATTTTTTTTTGTGCGATCAGTCAGTGGTGATTTTGTCCAGAACAAGGTCTCTCTCTCACAACTATGTGGGGCCCGCCTGCTGTGAGAGAGATGACATATACACCCGGCACATAATATAATTTTCGGTGGGGGTAAGTGTTTGAGATGATTGTGTTGACGGTGTTTTTAGGCACTATGGTATTTAAGACAACACGACAGGGGCAAAATGGTAATTTTCTCCTTGGTCAAGATCATTAATACCGACCCGACCACATGAGTGAATGGCCGAGAACTTTATGATCCGATAACCGACCACTTTGGTTCGGATGACCGAGCACTGTCAGATCAGTAGAAGCATTCTCAGCACAAATGACCATCATGACCGACCTCATGAAGACCGGGAATATGGCGGGATATGCTCCAGGAGATAAGTTATCCTACTTTCATGGGGAAAACTGATGAGTCAGTGTCCAATAGGATAAAAGAAGTGAAGGTAGTTTTAATTAGGAATCCTTATGAGAAAAGGGAATAGTTTTGACTAGGAATCTTTATGGGAAAAGGAAATTATTTCAACTAGGAAATTCTTGTACAAATAGGAATATGATTTCTTCACCATTATAAATAGGAGGGCATAGTATGTGTAAAGGGCATCAAATCTCCAACAAAAACTAGTGATATGAACCTTCAAGCTCTGGCTTGTGAAGATCCGAGAAGAGTGTTTAAGTAATAAAAGTGCCATCTTTTTGTGTCCGTGGACGTAGGTCGGATCCAAATCCACCGAACAACGTTAAATCTCCTTGTTGATTGGTGTGTGTTTATCTGTTTTTCGCTAAATTTGCCTTTGGTCCCCCATAACCAAACAAATTCACTATTGAGGGAAGATTACCTCGGGAGTGATATTCCATTATTACCTGAGACCAAAATCAGCCGTCAACAGTTGGCGCCGTCTGTGGGGAACTCAACAAAAAGCAACTCGCGTAGTGAGGCAATGGCGGAAGACGGAAGCCACCAACCATCAGGGAGCTCGGCTGCAGATTGGATGGAGAAGATTGAGGAGAACCTTAGGAAAGAAAGGGAGGAAAGCCAAACTCTGCTAAAAACCATAGTAGACCGGTTGGAAAGGATAGAAGGAGCACACAATGGAAAATTCGAGGCCGGGACTAGCCGACGAAGGAACGACATAGCAGAAGGAAAGAGAATTGTCGATATAAGTGAGGACGACAGACCCCGGAGGAGAGACCCTTACAGGGTGAGATCTGTAGTGGTCCAGGGAGATTCCCGGACCGAGGACACATGAGATGAAGAGAGTGACAAATCGTCACCAGACCCCTCCTATGATAGCCTTCGCAACACCCGGCGAAAGGAGAAAGAATATGACGAAGAAGTACGAGAAGATACAGGCCACGAGAAGCACCTCCCCCGGGATAACAGAAAGAAAGAAGACCGCAGGAGGCGGAGTGGAACCAAAGATAGCAACATGAAATCTTGGTTACGGGAGGAGCTGATCAAATGGGGAGTATATTCCAATGCAAACAGAGGGGATGTCCAGGACGGCAAAGATGAATCTCCCCTCGCGGAAAAAATAAGGTCGGCAAGATTCCCAAAGCGATTCAGCATGCCGACCATGGCACCCTACAAAGGCCACTCTGACCCGAAATCACACATCGAAAGCTTTGTCTTGTTGATGGAAGTCCAGGGAGTAGTAGGAGATGCCATCTGCAAAGTGTTCCCCCTAACTTTAAGTGGACCCACCATCCTATGGTACAGAAGCCTGGCTCCGGGGAGCATCAGAGGCTTCACACAACTTAAGAATTCGTTCATTCGACACTTTAAAGGGGCTTGCGTTCCCAAAAAGACGATTGGAGAATTAAGACTTATGAAGCAAGAAGACGATGAACCTCTGAAGATGTTTATTGAAAGATACCATAATATGGTACTCGAAGTCGGAGGGTATGAATCCCCCGAGGCCCTGGAAAGCTTGAAGGGAGCTTTGAAGGTCGGAAGGCTATGGACCCATCTAAGGATCCAAGACACCCCGGACTACGCCACCGCTCTGGAGGTAGCCCGAAAATTCATTTTGTTGGAGAACGAGGAAAAAGTATCCCGAAAAGGGAACACCATTAGAGAAAGAACCGCAAGGGAGGGTGCCCCCCGCCGAACAGAAAGAAAATCCAGAAGACCGCTCCCGAAGCACAAGGAGTTCAAACCATTGCACCGGGACAAACAAGAGAGAAGGGCGCCGACCCTAGTGAACCATGTGGTCGGGGAAGATGCATACATTCCCCTAAAGAAACCACTAGGGCAAATTGTCATGGAGATCCAGGGGAAAGGCCTCTTAGTGGAACCCGACCAAATGAGATTCCCCCCGGACAAAAGAAACCAAAAGGCTTATTGTGTACACCACAACTCCAAAGGACATGCAACAGACGGATGTAAAGATCTGCGAGAGCAAATGGAGGATCTAGCACGAAACGGGTATCTCAACAAATACATTGACCACGAGGTCATGACGGCCAGACAAAGAGCACGTGGTCGCCAAATCAATATCATCGCAGGAGGAAGAACACTGGCCGGAAACTCTAACCGGTCAAGGAAAGATTACAGCAGAACCCGAGGACCATATGTCTTAGAAACAGAGCAGGGCACAGGGCAACCGGGAGGCCGGTCGGTACCAATAATGTTCACTGATGAGGATACCCGAGGAGTAAGTTTCCCTCATGACGATGCATTGATAATCAAGGCAGTCATCAGCGGGTCGGAAGTAGACAGAATCCTAGTGGACCCCGGGAGCGCAGTTGATATAATTTCCAGAGAAGCGCTGGACAACCTAGGGGTAGAATATGCAACCCTTACCAACGATAGCACTCCCTTATACGGTTTCGGAGGAGCAGCCGTTATCCCACTAGGAAGAATACAGTTGGCAATAACTGTCGGAACACATCCCCGGACCCGGACGATCATGACAGACTTCACTGTGGTAGACTGCATGAGCAGTTACCAGGCCATCGTCGGGCGACCCTTCATGATGAAAACAAAAGCCGCGATGTCCTGCTACCACCTAAAACTAAAATTCCCCACTCGGGAAGGGATTGGAATTGTGTGCGGAAGCCAGAAAACAGCTCGCAGCTGCTTCGCAACTCTCTCACGAGAAACTCTATGCATCACAGAAGATGGTCGAAAACGACAAAGGAACCAGGGAGAAGAAGAAGAAGACAGAGGCCCAGGCGCCTGGCCAAACAAAAAGTGCTCGACTCACTACAGCTGAGGAAACCGAGGAGATAGAACTTTACGGAACAGGCCCCGGGATTATAATACGGTCGGTCGGTATCGAACAATGCCCACAAATGAACCAAATATAAAGTTTTTTCTCGAAGTATCACACAGAAGAACTGTAAGGGGGACAGTATGTCCCCAAATATGAATAAAACATTTTTCATCCGCTTTCTTAAAACAAAATTGAAAGCCATATACAAAAACAGGGGGCATACTCGACGCCCACTACATAAAACAGTTAGGCGCCAAGGCCGCTTCAACCATCGGCTCGGGGCTGGATTCGTTCCGCCGAGGCCACTTGGATTATTCGGCTCGGGGCTGGATTTGTTCCTCCGAGGCCACTTGTTTATTCGGCTCGGGGCTAGATTCGTTCCACCGAGGTCACTTGGTTTCTCTCAGCTCGGGGTCGGGTCGTGTCCCACCGAGTCCGTCCTTTTTGGTCTGGGGACGTAACATTCCCCCAGGGCCAAATGTTCACTCAGCTCGGGATCGGGTTACGTCCCACCGAGTCCGACCTTTTGGTCTGGGGACGTGACATTCCCCCAGCGCCAAGTGTTCATCTCAGCTCGGGGTCGGGTCGTGTCCCACCGAGTCCGTCCTTTTGGTCTGGGGACGTAACATTTCCCCCAGGGCCAAGTGTTCATCTCCGCTCGGGGTCGGGTCGTGTCCCACCGAGTCCGTCCTTTTGGTCTGGGGACGTAACATTCCCCCAGGGCCAAATGTTCATCTCAGCTCGGGGTCGGGTCGTGTCCCACCGAGTCCGTCCTTTTGGTCTGGGGACGTAACATTTCCCCCAGGGCCAAGTGTTCATCTCCGCTAGGGGTCGGGTCGTGTCCCACCGAGTCCGTCCTTTTGGTGTGGGGACGTAACATTCCCCCAGGGCCAAGTGTTCATCTTAGCTCGGGGTCGGGTCGTGTCCCACCAAGTCCGTCCTTTTGGTCTGGGGACGTAACATTTCCCCCAGGGCCAAGTGTTCATCTCCGCTCGGGGTCGGGTCGTGTCCCACCGAGTCCGTCCTTTTGGTCTGGGGACGTAACATTCCCCCAGGGCCAAGTGTTCATCTCAGCTCGGGGTCGGGTCGTGTCCCACCGAGTCCGTCCTTTTAGTCTGGGGACGTAACATTTCCCCCAGGGCCAAGTGTTCATCTCCGCTCGGGGTCGGGTCGTGTCCCACCGAGTCCGTCCTTTTGGTCTGGGGACGTAACATCCCCCAGGGCCAAGTGTTCATCTTAGCTCGGGGTCGGGTCGTGTCCCACCGAGTCCGTCATTTTGGTCTGGGGACGTAACATTTCCCCCGGAGCCAAGTGTTCATTTCAGCTCGGGGTCGGGTTACGTCCCACCGAGTCGGTCGTCGTCAGCATAAGGGCAAAGCATTGTCTCCACGGGTAGATATTGGGATCCTCGTTGACTAAAGCACATAAGGGTGGCAGGAAGGACCAGATTTGCAGCCATGGCATTTTTCTCTGCGATTCCTGAAGTGACCACCGACGGATTCATCGGCACACCATCTTTTTTATAGTTCCCGGCATCAACTCGCAAACTCGTTGTTACCGAGAACTAGGGGACAGATGTTGATGGTGTTTTTAGGCACTATGGTATTTAAGACAACACGACAGGGGCAAAAAAGTAATTTTCTCCTTGGTCAAGATCATTAATACCGACCCGACCACATGAGTGAATGGCCGAGAACTTTATGATCCGATAACCGACCACTTTGGTTCGGATGACCGAGCACTATCAGATCTGTAGAAGCATTCTCAGCACAAATGACCATCATGACCGACCTCATGAAGACCGGGAATATGGCGGGATATGCTCCAGGAGATAAATTATCCTACTTTCATGGGGAAAACTGATGAGTTAGTGTCCAAATATGATAAAAGAAGTGAATGTAGTTTTAATTAGGAATCCTTATGGGAAAAGAGAATAGTTTTGACTAGGAATCTTTATGGGAAAAGGAAATTATTTCAACTAGGAAATTCTTGTACAAATAGGAATATGATTTCTTCACCATTATAAATAGGAGGGCATAGTATGTGTAAAAGGCATCAAATCTCCAACAAAAACTAGTGATCTGAACCTTCAAGCTCTGGCTTGTGAAGATCCGAGAAGAGTGTTTAAGTAATAAAAGTACCATCTTTTTGTGTCCGTGGACGTAGGTCGGATCCAAATCCACCGAACCACGTTAAATCTCCTTGTTGATTGGTGTGTTTATCTGTTTTTCGCTAAATTTGCCTTTGGTCCCCCATAACCAAACAAATTCACTATTGAGGGAAGATTACATCGGGAGTGATATTCCATTATTACCCTGAGACCAAAATCAGCCGTCAACAGATTGTATTCGAATTTCTTGCAATTCAAGAAAGCCGAAACTAGGTCTTTCTGCTGAAAAACGAAGGGACCTGTTCTTGCGCATGGAAAAGAGTTAAGAGAGATAATGCAGGAACCTCTTTAATATGAAAAATGGGTACCTTTTGTATTAGATTCGAAGAGATGAAGCATCAATTAAATTTGCTTGTTGACCTTGTTGCCTCAATTCAAAAAATGGAATTACTCTACAGGACAGAATTTATCAGAAGAAGCAAGACACATTATAAGAAATATCCTATTTTTGGACTGCTAATTTGGTCACTAAAATTAATACAATCAGTCACAAAAATATTTTGTGACTAAAATATTTTTGTCACACATTAAGCACGGAATGTTAGTAGAATGACGTCCCTAAATAATTAAGCTTCTTTTTTTAATTACTTATAGTTTAATCATCTTATCTATTATGTGACTAAATTTATAGTCGTAAAATATAGATGATTGTGTGAAAAGATCTTGAAACAGTAAGCTTCGAAGTGAGTGACTAAATACTCAATTTAGTCATAGTATGATTTATTAGTGAACTAAAATTTAGTTAATTGTGAAATATCTAGTCACTAAAACATAATTTTCTGTAACATCAATTTTAAGATCTCTTAGAAATAATATTTGCTTGCAACCTTTCAAATTCCGTCATTGATTGAGCTTTAATACTTAAAGTTGTGTTCTTAAAAGCAGTGTTCGAATACGCGCTGCTTAGGCGAGCCTAGGCGGCACGTTTTCGCTCATCGCGGCTCAGTCGTGACGATTACCACCAAATCAGTGGTGGTAATCGCATGTCTGAGTGGTCGGCGTGAAATCGGCGCATATGGGTCGATTTCACCACCACTCGGCCGCGTATGCGCTGATACACGGTCGTTAATCAGTCGTGTATCGACTTTGTTTTTTTTTTTTAGGACCAAAACGACGCCAACCACTCAGTCGTGGAACTGGTTGAAATCGGACGGTTCCAACGATTTCGAACATTTGAAATTGTCTGATTCTGTTCGGTTCAGGTAGAACCATAACTGAACAGAATAAATCTGATTTTGATTTCGGTTCTGGAACAGGAATCGGCCGGTTCCTACCGGTTCGGTTTCGGTTCCGAACCAGAACTGTGGTCGGGTCTACCTGGACGGGCGCCCATTTCCTTGAGTGGGCAACAAGCAAGCAGTTTGCTTGCTTACTTTGAGTGGGCGCCTGTCCGAGCGCCCATTTGCTTTTTTTATTTTGTGTTTTGGATTAAAATTAGGGGTAATTTTGTTCATTTATATATTCTTTGATTGTTATTTTTATTTTTATTTTTATTTTTGAAAATGTGGCTAATTTTGTAATTGATCAAATCAAATAGGTCAATTCTGTAAATTTCCCTTAAAAAATAATTAAAACTATATTATTGGCTGTATTTATGAAATTCTGTTACATCAAGAGGTAGATTACAGTTGAAATATAATTGTGTTCTTCTACATTTGGTGATAGACTCTATTATAAGCTCTGTGCCTCTCCAGCAATGATATACATACATAATTTTTTACCGAATTTTTTCCCGACTCTCTCACTATAGCAACAGTGAGGCACTGTAGCAACAGTGAGGGAGTGGGAAAAAATTCTGTAGGTTTATCATTTTTGGTGCCTCTCAAGGCAAACATTTTGGAAACGAATAGCTTGTCAATGTCTCTGTTTTCTTTTTCTTTTTACCATCCAGAGTGAGTTAAGAAGTTAAGACAAAACTTGAATGTGAAAAGAAAAAATTGGAGCTCACTCAAACATCTCTTAAAATATGCCAAAAAAATCATTAAAGAATGCTCCAAGGAGTTGCAGGTAAAAGAAAATGAGTTCATTTTAGCTGCAAAATCAATTATGAAATTCTGCAGTTGAGCTTTTTCTGAGGAGTGTGTGTCAAACAAGCTGGAACTTGATTTGATTCAGACAATGATTAATGGATATCTCAAGCAACTCAAAGAGAAGAAGCACTTTGGTTCACTCAAAAAACAAAATCTTTTAGTACAAGGAGTTTGAACTAAGAGAGAGAGTTTGATTCTATCCGAAAAGCGAATGAAGATCATAGTGAAAATCTGGAGTTGGAAGAGAAAATTTGACTAATTTGCAAGCAATGATTGAGCAGCCTGAAAATTTGACAGGCAATGAGGGTACAGTTGCTGCTCACTTTCCACTGTGATGGCCATTTTTGCGCAAAAATTCATCGAACTGGTCCTGAATAATTCATTAAATTTTAAAAGTTAAATAAAATTCAGCAAAGTTAAAAGAAAATATAATTTAACAAAGTTTAGATTAACAGACTTACATAGGTATGCATGATCATGCTTTTCCTAGATGAAGACATATACTCATCAATCTCATCCTTCGTATTAGGAACTTGGCCAGCAGGCTGATTCAACGTTTTGCTAACGATTTCGTTTCGTGTCTTCTTTACCATAACCATGAAGCTGGTCTGGTCAAACTTTCCTTGTTTTCGCTCTGGTTCCAGCAAACCGTAAACCAGTTCATGAACAGAAGTGTTCAGATATGCAATATTATCTACAAGCATATTAAAAGGAAAACTTAAAGGATCAGGACATTCTTGCTTTTATCTATACAGAACAAATAGAAAAAATAAAATCCCAAAAATCCATACAATTAAGAAGGAATCATCATGGTGATTGAATGATTTACACTAGGTAAACTTAAAGGAGCATGATTAACCAAAATAGATGACATTTACACTACTCATTATTTGCAATTAGGGTCATTCAAGTACTTCCAAATACATGTAACTGTAACATAACATCACAGAAACAGAATAAATGCAATTAGGGTGATTCAAGTAATGCAAAGTATTGTAGCTGATAACTAATTTAAATGTAACATAGCATTTGTGTATTAGTGGCACCAAATAAGCTTACACAAAAACGGAAACAAAGTCGGTTTCTTCTCAATAGGTTTTCTGTGTTCTTTGAACATGGAACTTTTCTGGAAGCAGAGATAGGGTCCCTTGGGTCTCCTTAGAAATCATCTCCTAGTGGGTGCATCATTTTTTTTGTTATTATTATTATTTTTTTCTTATTTGCAGAAAGAACAGTATTTGACATGTAGCATGTAGAGTAGACAGACCCCTCTTAAATATCAACCTACACAAGTTTTTTCTCTCTGAGAAGAGAATATGGATAGGGAGGAGCTAGTCAAACTTTGTAGTTCCATGTCCATTAAAGAAGGGGAAGGAGCAATTGTTACTTTGTCTGGAAAACAAAATAAAGAAGGTAATGATATGATTGCCTCCGGCTTAGTTGGGAAAGTTCTATCCCAAAAGTTAAATCCATAGGGAGGCGTTTCAAACCACAATTCAGCAAGCATATCCATGGATTGAAGATTGAAAGCTTGGGATAAAATAAATTCCTATTTCAGTTCCAAAGCGAAACTGATAAAAGAAAATTATGTCCTCTGGCCCATGGCACTTTGAAGACTCATTTGAATCTGTCTCTAGCATGACCTCCTATACTGTCAAAGTCCGTTGTATTAAGGTTAAAATCTAGAACTTTCAAAGACGATAGGCGCGGTAAGGTGTTTTGGTAGTTCATCCCGCCTAACCACTACCCAAACTAGTTGATCAGTCAAATTTACAGAATTTTGTCCAAAATATCAATTTAGACCTGTCCGCTCACAATCTAGCCAAAGTAGCACTTAAGATAAAGAATCATGGTTTTTTTGGCTTGAGGATTTTCCCTCTTATGTGTGGCTTGGTGGCAAAGGGGTTAGGATTTGGTTGTCAAGTCCTGCTCCAATTAAACCTGGGTCGAGTGGTGAGTGGTTTGATGGTGCGGTTTCCAATGTTTCAAAAAAAAATTCCTCTTATGTAATGTGTAACCTTTAATCCTCGTTGTTAATAAAATAACCAGTTTTAAAAAAGAAAACAAAAACAAAAACCGAATGAATTATTTTCACAAACACCCTAGATGCATAATTTTTAGGGTTTATAAACGAGAAATTCAATGAAATTATAACATACATTTAATTTAACACTACTTGCATTTATGGTAAATTCAATTATTGCGAATACATGTAATTCATTCACAATTGAAAAGAATATTCAATAACCAAATTAAATTAGGGTAAGATAATTAAATTTTTTTACCGAACCCAAGATCGTCCGGTTCATTTTCTTGGACAGGTTCCTCAGCGTTCCTGATCTGATTCCGCAAAATATCCCTTTCCTTCATCCAGTTAGCTTTATCATTCTCATGGCATAGAGTCCTGTCATCAATGGCCTTCATTAACTTTGTTATTTCGATTTCTCTGGAATCTTGAATCTTTTCAGTTTCCTTGATGAATGATTGGACATTTGCCAGCACTTCGTTCTTAAGCACATCTATTTTAGAATCCAGGTGACTAAGAAACGCTGAGTAGGGATCCATTAGGGTGATGCTTCCAAGAGAATATGAATCTTGTGATTGTGAGTAACAGAATGTTGAGAGATTTGATAACCGAGGCGCTGTGTTTTTTTGGGAGGGAAATTTAGGCACTCTTTTGGGTAAATCTTGAATGACCCCTCAAGTATGATGTATTTGCAAGTTGATTTATGAATAATGACCTACTTATATAAATATAAGTATTATATAAACCAAGTTGGTTTGTGAGTAAGTGGTCCAAAACTCGTCAAAATGGTTAAATAAGTATTATAAAAAAAAACTATTTTCTTATATAAATATATTCTCATTTCCAAAAGGTGTGAATTCTTTTATAATTTTAGGTCAAAAATATTATTTTCTTTTCAACAAGACCTGCGAATATTGTGAGTACAATGAATTGATTGATACTTTATCTTATGTGTGTATGGAAGAAGAATAAACGGTACAAGAGAATTTGCTTATTTGATAATTTAAAAAGAAATAAAATAATTATTAACTTGGATAATATTTTTTCTTTTAAGTTTTCGAATTAGGACTTATAAACTGATTGAGTGGTGTGATGAACACTAAAAAGTGTGCATTTATTAAAAGGAAAATTAATTATTTTTACACTTATAATTTCATTAATCCTATTAATTTAACATATTTGTAAAATAATAATTATATTTATGTTTTATATAATTTATTGTGATTTTTATTTATTATTTAGGTAAAATACTGCTTTGGATGTTTAACAAGAAAAATTGATATGAAATTTGAATTCCAAGACCTAAAAATCCAAAAGAGCATGACAGCTAGATTGAAATCGGACTTAGAAAACATGTTTGGATTGACAACAAAATAAGCTTATAATGTATTTACCTACACATGTATTTTATTATTATTATAATAATATATATTTATATAATATATTTTGGAGGACCCACAAAATTTATATATATAATATTATATATATTATATTGGGGGACCCATAAGATTTTATATATATAATATTATATATATTATTACGGAGGACCCACAAGATTTTACATTCACAACATCACTCATTCATGCTTCTCTGTGAGGTTGAAGAAAGATCAATGGCTATGACATTTTCGTTACAGATATCTTAATTTTGATGGATTAAAAACTCTACAACATAAGAGTATGGTGATAGTCTGCCCTAAATTACAGCTCATTCTCAAGTTTGTGAAGAATGTGTTGTTGGCAAACAACATCGTAATCAATTTCCATAAGGAAAACATGGAGAGCAAAAAAGACATTGGAGCTTGTTCACTCTGACATTCGCGGACCAACAACTATGTATTCTCTCCTAGGGTGTATTGCTTTGCGGCATCGGCCTGAACTCCCTCTGTCTCGGGGGCGGTTTTCTCAACTCCATGTCCGGCCTCCGTGGTATTTCCGACCTCACCACCTTTCCTTTCTGAGCTCCCTCTCCTCTGGCTTGGACCAACCTCCAACTTTTCATCGTTCATCTTTTCTATCATTTCCAGCTTTTCCATCATGGCCTTCATGAGTGCCTTGTTTGTCTCCCTTTCCTTTCTCATATTTTCTTCCATTCTTTCCATCCACTCTGTCGTTGAACCCTCCGACGATTTGTGGTTTCGGTCTCCTACCATTGTTTTACTACGTCAACTGCTTTTTGTACTCTCCCCACAGATGGCGCCAACTGTTGACGAGTGATTTTAGCTCCAGGGGCAAGTTTGGAATACCGCTTCTAGAATAATCCTCCTCCAACTGTGAATTTATTTGGTTTATGGAGGCCAAATGCAAATTTAGCAGAAGATGAGAACAAACACAAAATCAACAAATGATTTACGTGGTTCGGTGGAATGAATCCAACCTACGTCCATGAGAACCAAGTAAGATACTAATTTTATAATGGAACCGAGCTCGACCGACCTCTTCTCAATGGTGGTCGCGTAATACCGAGCTGATTTGCTTAGTGTTTTCTTACAAGTAGTGCACTCAAATGATTTTCTTCTATCTCTAATGATTTTTTTGCTCACCTCCACAAGTGTGTTTTCCCTTCCCTTATATACTAAGAAACAATAACACTGTTTCCTAGTCTTCATGACGTCAGCCACGTGGATTTCTTGTTGTCTGATGAGCTCTCTGCCCCAACTGCCCCGCTAAAAGTAAGCATGTCATCTGATTTTTCATTAAACCATCATTCTTGGGAATACTCCACACTCAATCCTTTAATAAGACACCATGTAAAGATCCTTTCAGGCGGTGGCATGTATCAGGGTGAAATGCCCAAACCGTACTGGTTACACGTCGGACTTCATGAGGACGGTAAATTCTCGTGCCGAACTAATCGAGCTGCGTCCGACCTGATCCGTAATATCCGAACTCATTCTTCTGATGTCGTCGGTCTCTGATATCTGCACTATGTTACCTCCTCGGGTCGGTCAAATCCCGGAGAACAGATCTGAACACTATGTATGGTCAAGGAATTTGTCAATATCCTCAGATTATTCATCCTCCCAAAAGGAGACATTCTCTTTCTGTCATTGTCGAGTTGTTCAAAGTACTTGGTCACAAAAATCATTATCAACAATTCTTTTTTTCTCGTTAAAAAATGTCTAATAATCTAAGTCTATTCTTTATAAATTTTACTCTCACGTCAATTAAATCTTAAATTAAATTTGACTTTTATTACAAGAGTTAAATCAAGTAAACTATCATTAAAAATTAAATAATACAAGTTTACTTAAAGTTGCGCTTACAAACTCCTTCTTGTCCTGCTTAAGCTTAACTCATAGCTGATGAAATCGCTAATGGCACTGAATCAAATATATTTCATGATTTTAAAGTAGTGCTAATGTTGGGCATCACCTTTATTGTAGATCCTATTTAAAAATAATAGTAGTCAACTCTGTAATGTGTCCCCAGCGTGCATTACGGATTATGACCTCCAACTGTTTGATAAAATGTGTTTCACGGACAAACTATTTTTCTGTTCAATTAAATGAGTGATCTAAAAAATTCGATAAATCATTAATTTGACTAACTGAATTGACATAATTGATTGACATCATAAATAATTTTAATTAATTGAAAATTATAAAAAAATATTTATACTTATTTTTTGGATAATTTTTTTAAGAGACAACTGGCTGGTTCGCCGACTTTGTCCGGTTTTTCACACATTGGTTTTTAGGGTGTAGTTGGACCAGACTCATGATTAGTTCTTGGTTCGACTGAACTCATGATCAGTTCCCGATTTGATCGGTCAGTCTAGTTTTGAAAACAATGCTCATATCACACAAATACTTAGTAAATAAAAGAGCTTGAATGGACGGTAGAAAATCCCAAATTCTGATTAGAATTTGATATCCCGTATTGTTCGATATAGGATTCAAGGTGATTTCCCACCATAATTCAAAAAATGATACGAAATTCAAAATAATTTTTCGTCTAAATTCATAATCAAAATTGAAACTAAATTAATAAATCCAAATTCGTCAAAACCAATCACAATCTCTACCAATAACACATGGTAAACATCAAGTGTAAACAAAAACAAAAAATGCACCAAAGTCGTAAACATGGCCTACTTGTGGAAAAATTATATCATGTGCCTGGTGTATATGATATATCTCTCACAGCAACGAGTGTGAGAGAGATAATATATATACTCGGCATATGATATACCATCTCTTACTTATGGAGGCTAATTATGTTTGGATTCAACGCAGCAGTCATATTCATATGATTACAAATCACAATCAATCAAATTACCTATTCATATTTTTGAATGAGAAGAGAAAAAGATAACAATCAATCCAAAATACCCATTTTACCCAAAAAAGGATACCAAGGCCCTTCACGGTAAGCTTCGCAGCGCAGCCCTTTCCACTGTGGCAATCCCGTAATTTCTCCAAAATCACATCCCCATTTCATAATCAAACTTTACGAACCAGCCCACGCCATTCCCAAAAGAACAAAGTAAAAAAAAGAAGTTTCGAAAACTGCCCCGTGCCTTGACTGAGTTGACTCGCTGACTGGCGAGTTGTCATTGCCACCGTTTCACTTGAAAATGTTACCAGGGCCGTCGGAATATTAGTTTATATCCCGAAAAGATATGATTTGGTGGTATAAGACTTAGAATTTGGTTGCTCAAATTTTAAATTCGAATTCAATGATGTATTTTTTGTAAGAATCTGTAACAGTCAGAAATTTTATCTATTCCGTTAAGTCCGAATCGGATGGTTTGACGGTAAAATTTCTAATTATATATGAAAATTTGAAATTTTAACTAAATTTATATTTATAATCAAAGTTTGGTCAATATGATTAATTTTCAGTTTTTAAATTTAATTTTACATTTGAAAAGTTACCGCAAATATATTAATTTATACTTAAAAAAATATAAATCAATACTACATAAAATTATATTTATTTAAAATTTTCGAGAAAATTGATAATTTACACTAGTACTCTTTTTTGCTTTGAACCCAATAAAGAAAAGGCATAATAGAGAGCCCGGTTAAAAAAAAAATTCCAACTTTCTATTTTAGATCGCTCAAAGTTCTGATTTTTATCTTGTATTTGATTCTTCTTCTTTGCCCACTAGATTCTTATTCATTAATATTCATATTCATATTCTGTTTTACGTGTTAAAAGTTCTATAGTTTGTTTGCTTGTTAAAGAAGTTCCCGCCTGTTTCTGGGTCAAAATGAACAAGTTTTAGCAGGTGACAATGGGTGGTAATAGAGTTGAAGTGATTAGCAGCAATGGATGTTCGAGGTTGTTTCTTGGGTCGATGCCATCTGATTTTGTGCTTCCATCAAACGCACCGTTTTCAGGCCTTGTAATATGCGTCACCGGTCTGTCCAAAGGTATAGTTTAGTTGTGGTTATTTTTTTTTTAAATAAGGATGGTCCAGCGCACGAGACTTTTATCTCTTTGGTTGTTCTTGAATTGAGCTTTACATGGGATTTATTAGAAAATCCAAATTTTGAGTCTTGCAGAATAGGTGTAAGATCAGAGCCATGTTCAATAGAGTAGTTTTTGTGTTCTTGTCATTGAAGTAGTAACTTAACTCTCATTTGAGATGCTGGATATAATGCTCATTCAGGATATTGGGTTTCTTGTTTTGGCAGAAGCAAGGAAACAGGTCATGGAAGCAACAGAGAGATTGGGTGGCAAGTACAGCCCAGATTTGCATCCTCAATGTACTCATTTGGTGGTTCAGATATCCTTTTATTTTACATGCTTTGATATTTTTCAGAAGAATAGGTTTCTTATGATCTTCTTATCCGGAGCAAATCTATATCTAGCTAATATGGTATTGTAGGCATTGCGTTTTTTGCATGTGAAACCCGATGATGAGTCTCAGTTGGAGGCACTACCTTTTTAGTTAAGGATATTGCGGGAAACGGTCGTCGGAAGGGAATCGGTATTTCGTTAGATCCTTATTCACTTGTTTAGCGTCAAGCTCACTTATTGGACCTCCGTTTAGAACACATTTGGCCCAAAAAATCCGCAAACCTTTTAACATTGGCCCACAACCCAAGCTAAACCAAGCCCACACCACCACTAGGCCCACACGCCCACATCACCTTAAAATACACCCAGATTAAATCAAATATTAATTAAATTAAATATTAACTAAATAAAACATTAATTAAGTCATTTACCAAATTAAATAAAACATAAAATAAAGTCATGCCTAATTTAGATAAATCAAATATATTAACTTCCTAACTAAACAATATTATATACTAAATTAAAGAAATATTATGCCTAATTAAAATCAATCATAACCAATTAAATATTGACTTCCTAATCTAACAAATTATATTCCTAAACCAAGCCAATCAAATATTCAACCTTTCTAATTCACCAAAAATTTGTCCCCCATCAAATCCATTGATTTCCTTATTCAACACCAAATTAAATCATCTCTTTAATGCTAAAATCTCTTTCTTGTGAGACAAGGAGAAACCCTAACCCTTCTCTATATAAACAATAACAAATTGCAACCCTGGAGGATTGGACCATTCACGGCTCACACAAAATAAAACAACAACAATAGCCCTAGTTTCTCTCGGCAAAGCTAAACACGTCCTCAGCAACTAACCACTCTGAAGCCTCACAATCTTCACTCTCTCGGCCAATTCACCTGCCTCACGCCCTGGCTGCCAATAAAACACACTACACTCACGCCCTGGCTGCCCATTAAACACACTACACTCACGCCATTAACTGCCAAACGCCACATGCCCTGAACTCCATACGCCTAGCATCCTCCACGCATATCACACTGCCAAACGCCACCTGCTCACGCCAACGTCCCTCACTTACTGCCACGCCAACAGCCTCCACTCAACGCCTGCCAACAAACACAAAAACACACAGCCTCCTTCACAACAAGCAACCTGCCCCACTTCTTCACGCCCTTCTCACCATAAGCCAACTTACCTTCACGCACAAACCGCCTCCAAACAGCCCCATCTATTCACTTCAAAAAACTGCCCAGCCCACTGCCGTATAACACCATCAAAACTGCACCAAATCAGTCCCTAAACTGTCCCGAAATTACCCCAAAACTTCACAAAACCCCCCTAAAAAATCACCAAAAAACAGCAGCCCCTAGCCTCCTAAAAAACGCAAAAACAGTAGCTTTGATGACCTGAAACAGTAAGCAGAAAATACAGAGGAAACAGCAGTAAAATGGAGGTCAAACAGCAAGCAAAACAACAAAACAGCGAGCTAATACGCTAAGCCAGTGAAATGGAAAAGTGAGGAGCTTTAACCCTTCCGATCTCCGCGAAACGCAAGTCCGAAAGTCGGCAAAAAAGGTTAGACCTGAGGGTATTTTTCATACTCATTTTCAGTTTTATTTTTATTATTTATTGAGTATTGTTCGCATGATTATTATGTTAAAATGCATGTTGTGGCCCTTGAGTAGATAAATATGCATGTATTACGAAATATTGTTTGTTGTGGCCTTGGAATAAAATGAAAGATGTGTCAACTCTCGCGGTATATCGGATGGAAACCCGGACATAAATTTCATAGCCGATTCCGAATGGACGGTAGTATGATCTGTACTCGGGATACAACTCCACGTACCGCTTGAGTAAACGGCGCATATTTCGTTTTATATTGTTTTGATTTGTTTGTTATTCGCTATTTGAATTCCTGCATGTTATTTATTTGATGTGTTCATGAGATGGTATTCAAGCATGATTTAACCCATTTAGCTGTTCATTTTCAAGCATGATTAGCCATTTATTTTGCGTTTGCAATTCGCATTATATGATCGAAGTATGTTCATGAGATTGCCGTGTGATATCGCATGTTTGTCGTTATGATGATTACTTTCATGCATGTGAACTTAAAAGTAGAATTATCCTTGGAAATATGTTGCTTAGGCTTGGTTGAATTATTACACAAATCATTTATTACAAGTGACATAAGTAAGGGACCATTCCGAACCCAACGGTTTGAGGTCTTCCCTTGCGAGGGGTGAGTGCGGCCTTAAATCTTTGTCCCGGTTCACACCGGGTGGCGACTCCATTATTCTCCGGTTTAGTCCCCCGCGGGCTACTCCGTACTCCCAACCGGGCCCTGAGCCCGGGACAGCATGCGTCGCCCAGTTTCTGTGTTCCCACTGTATGGCGACTCCACTGGGATATAGACTGTGGGACACAGAAACTGGGCGACGCATGCTGTCCCGGGCTCGCGGCTCGGTTGGGAGTACGGAGTAGCCCACGGGGGACTAAACCGGAGAATAATGGAGTCGCCACCCGGTGTGAACCGGGAAAATGAGATTTAAGGCCGCACTCACCCCTCGTAAGGGAAGACCTCAAACAGTTGGGTTCGAAATGGTCCCTTACTTATGTCACTTGTAATGAAATGATTTGTGCAATAATTCAACCAAGCCTAAGCAACATATTTCCAAGGATAATTCTACTTTTAAGTTCACATGCATGAAAGTAATCATCATGACGGCAAACATGCAATATCACACAGCAATCTCATGAACATACTTCGATCATATAATGCGAAAAACAAAGAACAACGTAACGCAAAATAAATGGCTAATCATGCTTGAAAATGAACAGTTAAATGGGCTAAATCATGCTTGAATACCCTCTCATGAACACATCAAATAAATAAATGCAGGAATTCAAATAACGAATAACAAACAAATCAAAGCAACATAAAACAAAAGAATGTGCCGTTTACTCAAGCGGTACATGGAGTTGTATCCCGAGTACAGATCATACTACCGTCCATTCGGAATCGGCTATGAAATTTATGTTCGGGTTTCCATCCGATATACCGCGAGAGTTGAAACATCTTTCATTTTATTCCAAGGCCACAACATATAACATTTCGTAATACATGCATATTTATCTACTCAAGGGCCACAACATGCATTTTAACATAATAATCATGCGAACAATACTCAATAAATAATAAAAATAAAACTGAAAACGAGTGTGAAAAATACCCTCAGGTCTAACCTTTTTTGCCGACTTTCGGACTTGCGTTTCACGGAGATCGGAAGGGTTAAAGCTCCTCAACTTCTCCGGTTCACTGGTTTAGCGTCTTAGCTCACTGTTTTGCTGTTTTGCTTGCTGTTTGACCTCCGTTTTGCTGCTGTTTCCTCTGTATTTTCTGCTTACTGTTTCAGGTGCATTTAGGGACTGTTTTGGTCTCGGTTTTGGCACTGTTTTTGGGCTGCTTTCGGAGTTATTTATTCACTGTTTTGGCTGTGTGTAGGGGCTGTTTCTGTGTGGTTTTAAGGACTATTTGGGGCTGTTTGAAGGGTGATTTTTGGTGAAACAGTGAGCAGTTCCAGGGGCAGTTTTTGCGTGGATGTGAGGGCTGGTTGGGCTGTGTTTTACGATGAATGTGAGGGCTGTTTGGACTGTGTTTTACGGTGAATGTGAGGGCTGTTGTTATGTTGATTTGAGGCAGATTTTGGTGATAGTGTGGCCGACGTGAGAGGCCGATTGTGAAGTGTGTGCGTAGTGCGGCTAGGTGGCAGTGAGGTAGTTGGCGTGAAGGGAGTATGGTGCTGTTGAAGGTGCTGGGCTGTGTGCGGATCAGCGTGGGGCTTTGGTGATGGTGTTGGGCAGTGGGCGTTAGCCCTCTCAAGGGTTTTTGAGTGACTTGTGTGGTGATGGTGTTGTGTGAAGGCAGGACGTGAAGGTGGCTGAGTTGAGTGCTAGGTGGCTGTGGGTGTGTGAGACGTTAATTGTGAGAGATTGGAGAGGGCGTTGGCTTTGGTTGTTTGGTTGTTTAAATAGACAAGGGCTAGGGTTTCTCCTTGTCTTACAAGGAAGGGATTTTGGCATTAAAGAGAGGATTTGATTTGGTGTTGGAAAAGGAAATCAATGGATTGAGGGGGGACAAATTTTGGTGAATTAGGAAGGTCGAAAATTTGATTGGCTTGGTTTAGGAATACAATTTGTTAGATTAGGAAGTCAATATTTTTAATTGGTTATGATAGATTTTAATTAGGCATGATATTTCTTTAATTTAGTATACAATATTTTTGATTAGGAAGTTAGAATTTGTGATTTATCTTAATTAGGCATAATTTTATTTTGTGTTTAATTTAATTTGGTAAATGATTTAATTATTTTATTTAATTCAATTACATTATCTAATTAATATTTAATTTAATATTTGATTTAATTTGGATGTAATTTAGGGTGATATGGGCGTGTGGGCCTCTCTTGGTGGGCTAGGTGTTGTGTTGGTTAGGGTTTTGGGCCAAGGTTAAAAGGTTTGCGGATTTTTTGGGCCAAAGGTGCTCTAAACGGAGGTCCAATAAGTGAGCTTGACGCTAAACAAGTGAATAAGGATCTAACGAAATACCGATTCCCTTCCGACGACCGTTTCCCGCAATATCCTTAACTAAAAAGGCAGTGCCTCCAACTGAGACTCATCATCAGGTTTCACATGCAAAAAATGCAATGCCTACAGGTATTTTACCTTGCATCAATTCTTAACACTTTTTACAGCTTTGATGGACGTAAGCTTGAACATGCTTTAAAACATGGATCAAGAAATGGTCTCTATATCGTTACGCTTGGATGGTTTGTTGATAGTGTCAGGAGGAATGGTAAGAGTCAGTGATGTTATTTTATATGGATTTGTTAAAATATTTTTTGGTTGCTATTAAACTATATTTTGTTTAATATAATTTTGCTTTTGAAATTTTGGCAGAATGTTCGTATGTTTAGTCTTTGGTGCAGTTTTCCTTTAGTGTTCTAGTTATGCATTCACTGTCAATAAAATTATCTGAGGATTAATTGAAGTAATATTTGAAAGCATTTTAAGTTGTGGATTATAGGATTTGGATATTGGCTCAAGATATTCATAAAATAATACCTCGGTCAGTTACTGAACTACGGTTGTGCCCTGCCATTGATTTAGTTTTATATTTCAGACTATACTCATTGTAGAGGAACATGATTTAAATAAGCTTCACATTCCTTTCATGATGCAAGAGTTGGAATTTTGTTTTCAGAAATCTTCTTGTGCGAAACCAACTTTTTTTTGTCTTTTAATGAAGCTATTAAAAGATTATTTGCTTAGCATCTGAAATCCAATTTTTTTCATTGGTTGAAGTGAGGTTGAGTGAATCACTCTACACTGTCAAGAGTATTGATGAACATGGTATGCACTTGGACAAGTTGAATAGGCATGTTGGGTTTGCTGGAAGTGAAAACTCATGTCTCTCTGCTGGTATTTATGAAGCCAAGCAATTTGACGCGACAGGAAGGCCACGTCTACAATTTTCTGAAAGAGACATTAATAGAAGTATGAATTCAACTCTATCTGGCTGCTCCATGTATATTGATTCAGATGTTTCAGAAGAACTGCGAAATAAGGTAGAATTTTGGATTTTCTGTCAGAATAATTTGATTAATTTTGGTTCAGAATAATGTAGACGCTTTGTTTTAATGTTAGATGTCAATCAAACTCATGCCTGGAATATCTGTGTCGATGTTAGAGTCAGCAATTATTCCTGTATGCGCTGAAGCAGCATCTGTATGAGTTTTGGATCATTCCTTGACTTTAGAGATTTAACGTGTTTGACAGGTTTCTGAGGCGGCTGCTAGAGAAGGTGCTACACTCGTAAATCAATGGTTTGTTGGTTGCAATGCTAGTTATGTAGTGTGTGAGAAGAATTCTGTTCGAAATTATATTGGCCACTCCAAGAATCTCGTCACGGTGAGTGCTTCATCTTTTCCTTAAGATTTGGATGAATGAGCATCCTGATTTCTCTTGTTCTACGGTTCTACACTTCTACTAGGAATGGGCTTGCAGACTGAAACAGCTTCTATGCTCAAACTATTTTGATATACCGAAATAGCAGTTTGTCGTAATGGATGACATTTGTGCACATAATTGCTTCTGTAGAGTACTTTTGTTTTATTGCTTCGTTATCACTAAAAAATTCACTTGATATGTGATTATGTGGTGTGTCTCAGCCAGCCTGGGTTCTGAAAACAGCAAACGAGAAGTATGTGCAGAGACTTGTTCACATGTCAGCTGATTTGGCCCGGCAGGTTGGAACAATGCTAGAAAATATTCAAAATGGCATTGCAAGAGAGGTACTTCTGAATACCTGTTTTCAGAATTTTGAGATTCTATTTCTCACCTAGACATAAATAAGGAGGACTGTTATTTCCAACAAACGTTCGAGTATAAATGACACGGTTGTATTATTAAAAGGTTAGATTATTGCTTTCTTTTTTGTGACAAAATGTGATATTGGCAATCAAGTTCAGTTTTCAACTATGTAAACATTTGAACTTTTTGTTACAGCTCAATCCAAGGCTTTCTCAGACGAATTGAGAGTTTTTAAAACTTTCTCTTCACTCTTTATATATGTTGATATTATCTCATTATGCATACTTGTTTTGAAATTATTTCTTCCTTTTTCTTCCTCAACTATTGTTTATATTGATATCTCCATCCCCTGTTTTGACTTCTAAGGAAATTAATGGAGGTAATGCCCCTCAAGACGCTCAGAGCTGTAAAAGTAAAGTAAGCCATGAAGAAAGACAACGGACTGTAAATTTGGCTAAAAACGGGGTTAGAAATCGCCGCGGATGCCACATGCAGGCAAGTATTTAATCATATTTAACTGTTATTTGGATTTCATTAGATGTTAGTGCAGTTTACTTGTATACAGTGCTGACAAAGGGATTAGATTGTTAAGGAGTGAGTGGCTGTTCATTGGGTTTGTTGTTAAAGATTTCATTGATAAATTCAATATTCTGTTAAATGTGAATCATATCATCTGTTGTGAATTCTGATGTGCTGTTGTTACAGGCTTGTCAAACCCCAATACGTCCATTAACCCCAACCAGCCTTCTGGAATCAATATGCTGGTCAATATCTGAACCAACTTCAACTGCTTCTAAATACACGGACGCTTTTAGTGGTGAAGATGTTAGTGAACATCATTCATCTATACTCTTTGATGCAAAAGGGGATGGCAAAGATTCAGAGGCTTTATTTGCAAACCTAACCCGAATGCTCACAGAAAGGTTTCATCTCTCTCTCTCTTTCTATAGAGATTCATGGTGCATTGTGAATTACTATTTTTTGTTTAAGATTTGTTATACTATATACGTGAACTGTGACCCAATCAGATGGCATTGCTATCAAACCACTGAGAATACTTATTATACTTTCTGGTTAACTAAATGACCACCCTAGGTTTTTCTTTTAGCTACGTTTCTGATTATCTTACTGCATTTCTTTTACTTGTCGGTTCTTTCTGCAGTGAAAAAAGTGAATTGATATTTAAAAACCATTTCCTTACCATTCTGTTCCCCATTGACCGGTTTGCTGAAATGGGACCTTCTTCACGAACATATTTCTGCGATAATGGCTTCACATGTTTGCAGGTGTTAGATTATATCTATGAATTTTATCAGGTATGATTTCAAAAAGTCCCTGTCCCACTATTACATTTTTCCATGCACACGAACGCATATGTCAATCATCCAGTGGAGATGATTTGTCTTAGAATCATTATACAGCTATCATCTTGTCCATTGATCAACCAGTAGAAATGATTTATCTTACTGTCATCATTTTTGTGTCGATGCTCTGTTGCAGGAGAACATGTCAACTCATGAAGTAGAGTCAGCTATTCACACTGATTCAAGGCACGCTGATCGGCTACGATCAATTTATGCAAGTAAAGTGACAGCAGAACACGGCTTCATTACTTTCAAACGAATTGAATTCTTAGGGAGTCGTAAGAGTTTTGAGATGTTGAAGCGTGTTAGCGGGGACTGCAATAGTAATGTATACGAGCTCTTGCTTAGAGCATGATATCATGATACGAGTATCGGAAGCTCTTGCCTTATGCTAACGCAGGTATATAGATAAGGTGGAAATGTCACTTGGGTCATCCAGATTATTACCAGAATGAGAAAAAAGAAGAAAAGAAAGGGGAAAAATTGTGTTCTACTGTGTGATAGAATCATTTGATCTTTCAAGCACACAGATGTAGATTTATTCCGGGTTGTATAATGAACAGAAAGTGAATGACATCTGATGGTATTAGGGGTTAATTTCACTAAACCCCACCTACGTGGGAAGGTATCCTTAGGGAACAAAGCCGTAAGAAGAATGCGTGGTCCAGTCGCTGCTCTCCGATATCCAAAGTAGAGAAATATATCACATTGATTTGTGTACGTGCAACATCTAATTTTCTTATGTTTGATCATGTGTATATCAATTTTCATACACTATAATACTATACACCATTTGAGTGCCTTGGTTCGATTGAGGTTTTGTTATCGATGTTAGTTTGACCCAAAAAATGAAATTCTTTGAAAACTTAAATGTGATTAATGGTCATGAAAGAACAGAAGACAGTGGGCATATATTTTCATGGAAGCACGAAATGAAAAGTGGTTTATAAAAGAAAAATGATAATGAGACTAAAAGGGATTAAATAAGGATTAAAATCAATCACAAAATATTAATATTTTATGATTAAAAATAATTTTAATCATAAAATATCAATTTTCTGTAATTGATTTTAGTTCTCATTTAATTCCCTTTTAATCCATATATCACTCTTTCTAAAATGAACACATAAATCCTTGCATTTTTCAAGATCGGGTGATTTTCAATTTCATCCCCTGAGGTTTACCCTATTTTCACTTGGATGATGAAGATCGGTTTATTCTCACATTCCCCCTACGGAGTACGGACTGTTAAAAGTCCTGTTGACTGTGAGTTGACCATGCCATTATGATTTTACCCCTGAAAAGATTTGACGTCTGCTCACTCTTTTAACTTTTAAAATAAATGGTTCAGCAATGGACATCATGTTAGAAACAACAAATTGAGAGGGGTTATAACATAATAACAATGAAATTGAAAGAGCTAAACAATAAAATTTACATTAAAAAAAGTAGGGGTGACAAAACGAATCAACGGATCGAATTTGTATCGAATCCTAAACGAATCGAATCAAAATGTGATGGATTCGTATTCGATTCGTTTAATAATATCATGATTCGTATTCGATTCGTTTATTAAACGAATCGAATACGAATATTCATTTAGCCAATGATATTATTTAATAAAATAATTTACCACGCTTGATTTATATTAATTTTTCATAATATATACATCTTCATATATAATTAATATATTTACTAAAAATACCTCACCAGATATCGAAAATATTACTTTTTCTATAATAATTAGCTATAATTTCTCGAATCTTAATTGAAAATTAACAAGAACTAGTAAATAAAAATAATAAAACGAATCTTAAACGAATTAATGAGCTTAAATTCGTATTCGATTCGTTTAATAAACGAATCGAATCGAATTGACCCGTTTATTAAACGAATCCATTTTTTCAAACCCGTATTCGCTTTAAAGCAAATCGAATCGAACGAATAAACGAATCCTGACACAAATTGCCACCCCTAAAAAAAAGGCCATATTTAAAACAAATATTCTGCCAATGCTCGGTTCCTTGGATTTGCCACATTTATGAAAATATAACACACTCAGATTGCCAACAAAGAATTGTACTATCGTGTAATTCAATTCTATCAGTTACAACTAAGAACAAAATATAAATAAAAGGGGAAAAAAAGGAATTTAACAAAGTACAATAAAGGTACAAGATTAACAAAATTGCAAAAATAAAAAAAAAAAGAAAAGAAAAGAAAAGAAAAAAGGTTGCAAAAGATGGCTGGATGATGAGCCCCTTAATACCTGGTGCTACCAAAATGTAATGCTGCTGTCAACTGATTAAACCTTAATGATACACTTCTGTTTCCTTTCTGTGTCCCTAATTTCAAATATTTTTTAATTTTTTTTTTTTTCGTTTTTCAGACTTCGAGTAAACTTTTTCTCTTCCACTTCCTTCCCCGTATACAGATACAAGAGTGATTCTAATGACCGTGACTAGATGGATTATGATTGGTGTCAAAAACTCCTATACCTTCCTGTGATGTCGTTGGCTCAATATATCACAACTCGAAGCAGCCCTGGCTGAGGTTCAGTATAGCCAAGGCCCTCTTCTTCAAGCAGGTATTGCTGTACAGCAATCGGAAGTCTTGCTGGAGTTCTGGAACCCCTAGTGTGGTGTCCTGTCCCGACACATATATAAACCTGCAGAGGCTGATCTGCTGCTCGAGCTGTGCTCCTCAGAACACTCAACTCGTGCTTAAGCACATGAATTGCTTCATTTACATGAAGCCCGTGCAGGTCTATCATCTGATCCTGTCCTCTCCCATTGCCTTGAAACTCAACTGGGTTCCTGGAAAAAATAGTAATAAACATAGTACCCACAGTTGGCTCACAAAAACATCATCACAGTTAGCAGCCCAGATTGAAACACAGGCCTTCTACAGTACTGACAAAAAAAGCCATCATTTGATCACCATGCCGTAGATTCTCAGTATTGGTACGACAGATAAGATGTGTAGTCTTTACGGGCCAGATAGATGGAGATATTACTCAGTAAAAGTAAAAACAAGATGTCAGTAAAGTTAGGTGATACAGATCTTACCATCTGGAGATGCTTCGAAAAAAAAGAAAAAAAAAGTATAATAGTGATGCTGAAAATTTCTTAAAAAATGAAGCGCTTGGAGGAAAACAAGAGAAAACAAATCAAGGGAAGGGGAAAAGAATTAATGAATAAGCCAGACATATCAACTTGCCATGGTCAAGATCAAGAACAAACAGCAAGATTTGATACAAACCTTTGGTGATATATAGATTCTTGAGCTTTCCCATGAGCTGCCTTCATTTGCATATTGTGCAGCTGTCCTTTCACACTCAGTTCCTTTGCTAGAGCTTTATTTCCTATGAGATACGCTTGACGTGCCTGTAAAAATACAAAACTAATTACTTGCTATGACATGGCATTGAAAAGTGCTTTCACGGGCAGAGAACAAAACAATTAATAAATAACAAATAATCGTGATAAACTAACCCCTCCAAACCTCTATCCACAACAAAATATGATAACAATTAATAAATAACAAATAATCGTGATAAGCTAAACTAGCTCACACATATATAGTTGGGCTATTTGCTGCAAAAAGAGCCAAATAAGTGATATCTTCTACATCATTATTTATCGTATTTCAAGAAGCATACAACATCAAGGCAATTTGTTCGTGTACCTTGCTATTTGATTCTAACTATGATGCCAGAGTTTAACTATAATGCTCAATGATGGGGTGTTAAAGGAATTGTCCTTTTATAACTTAAATCAAATCAGACAAGTTGGCAATTAGAAATTAATCTTGATTACTCTCACGTCAGGTCCAGAGTTCCTTCTATAAAAAAGCGATATATGAAGACATACAGTTTTAATAGTGACACCCCTATTTAACTAGATAACCCACAAGAAATGAATGCAATCTATGAAGTAATCAGTGCTTCAATATGTTATTCCTAACATCACCTCCGGGGCAATTGTAAGAAAGCAAAGTCACTACCAGAAAGAAGCAGCACCATAAGATGCCAACATTACACAATTTTCAAAACTTTTAACTAAAACCAGTGAAATAATATTAATGTCTGAAAGAAAATGTAAATCCTACAAAATCTAATTTCAATCATCTCATGGTTTGCAAAGCCTTTAATAAATCAGCATCAGATTCATCGAGGAGAAGTGCAGAATCCTACTTCAGTCACAGTAATCAAATACTCTATATCAACTCCACCTACATATAACACATCAATGCACTTTTACATGCAGATTCATGTTTCCCTTCTCATGAATTGACTGAAGGGAGAAGAGAGTAAGAGAACGTTAACCAGCAAGGCAGTTCACTATGTTACAAGACGAACCTGTTCAAAGAATGCATTACGTAGACGTGCGTGGTCACGAGCTTCTTCCCGCAGCTCAGAATACATATTTGCTGCCATCTCATCAATGTTAAAGCAAATATACATGCAGAAAGCATTTATCCCACAATTAAAAGGTGTACAACATAAGTAACTTTGTTGACTGAAGAACATTACCCACTGCTTCTCCGGTTTCAAGCCAGACAGGTGCTGTTCGAGCTGAATCACGATTCTGCAACCTATCAGCATAAATTCCTCTCCCATGGCCACTATTATATGCACTGGCCAAAACATTGGAACTTCTACTTGAGCCTATAGTGGAATCAGCAGAACCATTTCTATCATACTTCCAAACACCAGAATCCTGTGAAGCCAATTTTCTGACAGCTGAAGCAAAATCAGTTGCACTTCTTGATGGAAAGGATGAGCTAGTTTTGAACATAAGCAAGTTCTCCTTATCAGCAGATCGATAAGAATTTCCAGTTTGCTGGAGATCATCTCCAGCATATTTTTGAGGACCAGTCCGACCATCTGGCACTGTAAGTGCAGGAAAGTCTATTGCGCTGAGATTGGGAGCTGACAATGTCTTAGAGTTGAGATTTTGATTGAAATTGCCATCGACTTGAAGCTACAGTTGAAAACAAAATGTACTATTGAAATGCCCCAATTAAAATCCATAAATACAAGAAAAAACAACATATATATAGCCCCATACTTTTTTACTTATCTCATTAAACAAGTTACTCTGTCTGCTCATCAAAACATAAAACATAAACAAACAACTATAAAAACAAGAATCTCAACTGATAATTGCAAACAGTTGTAGTGTTGTACAACGCACTGGGATAAGTGATCCTAATTACTGTAGCTAGACCCTCTTTACCATACCAAATCATCTAACTGTTGCAATTGTCACATCAAACTTCTTATCAGCAGTGCCCAAAGAAGGCATGAGATTGAGAGCTCCATGGTTTTAAAATAGGACTGGACCGGCCGGTTGAACCGGGAACTGGCAATGAGTTAGATCCGGTTGAACCATAAAAACCAAGGTGTAAAAAAAGGGGTCAAAACTGGTCAAACCCAGTAAAAAACGGTTAACAGGACCTATAAAATAATAAGTCAAAAATTAAAAATAAATGTTTTATAATTTTTAATTAATTAAAATTATTTATGACATCATATGGTTGCCAGTTCAACCGGTCGAACCAGTGACCCATTGAACCTTTTAGATCACCGGTCCAGGTTTTAAAACAGTGGAGAGCTCCCAATTATGAATACAAAGTGTAAACAGGCGATTGTCTTTATGTCCTGCAATAGATTTTATTCAGTGACCAAATAATTATTTTTTGGACCAGTTCACCATAATTAAAACATCGAATATCAAAAGTTTAGCAACTATTTACAGTCAACTATCCGGAAAACAAAAAAAATACCCTCTCAAAGAAGTAGATTCACTCAGAAGAAATTGATAAATCCACCAAAATGGCCTAAATACACCAATCCGACCACGCCAATTCTGGATCATATCAGAAATTATAAATGAACAGGTAATACTTCACTGTATCTTCAAAAGTAAGTAGAAATGAGAGCATCTCAAACTTGTCAGATTAAATACTAATTAAAAACTGAGAATACCTCAAGCTGAGTAAGCATCTCAATAGTCAGGTTTAAGTCACACCCATTCGCAAAATAAACTTCAGCAAGGCTTTCGGCAGCAAATCCAGGGAATTGTGATGCCAAAAACTCCATGGGGTTCATCTCAGTATCATCTATCATTCCAAGCTCACCTGACATATTATTCAAGAACCCAGGTCTAGAATTCCCATCGTACGGATGCCCCTCCGTAAGCTGCTCGCTACCAAGAACCTGCTTGTCCCACGGCTTGGGTGATAAATTTAAAAAATCGCCTGCAGTAAGATCCTCCTTGTAGCTTGAAGCAGAAAATCTCATCTTTTCAGCAAAGCTGTTACCATTGATATGATACGATGTCTCTTGCTGATCAGGCAGTATGTACCCACTTCCTGTAGAAGCTGGAAACCTCGAACCTTCGATACCATCATGTAACGACAAGCCTTCTAAAGACAGACCCCCAAGACCTCGAGACTCATTTTCATTCAAGACATTAAAGTCTGGGGTAATATCATCAGGGAGCTGGCATCGCCAGTATTGGTGAGCCTCTTCATCAGAATTGATTGAAATTGATGACTCTGATCGATCAAGAACTGCTTTCCCTACAGACCCAGAAGCAGCAAACCTCAATGTTGCATCTGCTGCACTGGTACTTCCCACTGATGAAGAGGATCTGAGTGCAAAGGGAACAAACTCAGCTGCATTTGGATTTAAAGCAGTTGCCTTGTTTGGACCGGGTAGATTTCTTGTATCACTATTTTGAGTTCCTTTCTTAGAAAGGCTCATTCTTTACCAAAATGCCAACTAGAAGGAATTCACATGCATAAAGAAGACTAACGAGGAGAAAACAATCTTAACTTAAAGGAGACTTTACCCAAAACCTGCAAAACAGTTACAATTCGAGTGCGATAATTAGTCACAAGACAAGTATGTTCATTTACAGACATAGCCACATGTATGAACTCAACTCTTTCCACAAATAAACTTAACAACCTTATCTCTAGCAACATAAATACCTGAAACTGCCAAAATTCAACAGAACCTTTTATAAAATCCATCATTACAAAATACAACCATTTCCAAAAGAATTTAAGTACGAGCAGAGTAAAGACAGATCTTCTCCATATCAGTAACTGAATCAAACAATAAATGAATAACTCACTATTTAATTTGACAGTAAATCTATTTATTTGGAAAATAAAAATTATATTCGATTTTGTTTTTGAGTAAATAAAATTGTCAGTAAATGAACACTAACACTTGAACTCATTGTATCAATATAGCTCACCGTAACACTCAAAACCCTGAATTAGCAAGTGGATAAGATTGCAAAAAAATGGGGTCAAATTTCACTCGCTTTTCAATAAATTAAATAATTTTTTTTTAAAAAAAAAAAAAATCAAATACAACGCGCATCAAATAAAACCCTAGCAGATTACCAAAAAACCGAATTTGACCCAAAAAAAATCAAAATAAATAACCAGAAATGTAAACAAAAATAATTAAAATAAATAACAACTTTGATATGAAATTACAAACGAATCTCCAAAGATCTTAACAAATTTCAACTCCAAAACATAGAGTCAAAAAAAAAAAACAAAAAAACAAAGATCTGTAAACTAAAAATATATAATAATAATAATAATCTACATATATACCTTTACGAACCAAATCAGAGGGATCCATAACAGCCGGACAACCAGAATAGATCGAAAAGAGACGAGTTAAGGACGAGACGAGACGAGAGAAGTAAAGTGTTATTTGGTATATAAGTTATCGGGATTCGAGCACAGTCGTTTGCACCAGCTGCTGTGCTCTGTGAGTATATATAAATATAAATATATATTTAAAAAAAAAAATTGTTTCTGAGCTTTGGGGTTACCACGGTGTTGACCGTAGAAATTATTGTGTTGAAGGCTGATTTCGGTCTCAGGGCAATATGAGAATATTACTCCTGAGACAATCCTCCCTCAATAGTGAATTTGTTTGGTTATGGGGGACCAAAAGTAAACTTAGCAAAAGACATATAAATACGCCAATCGACAAGGAAATTAACGTGGTTCGGCGGATCTTGGTCCGACCTACGTCCACTGGCACAAAAAGGATGATACTTTTATTACTCAAACACGCTTCTCAGCTCTGCTTCTTGTTTTTTACAAGTCTGATGGTAATGATTCTGATGATGATTCTTAATGCTCTCCACTTGTCTCTCAACTTGTCTCCCTTATGCACACTCTACCCTTCTATTTATAATAGTGTAGAAATCAGATTCTTTCTCCCTACAAGAATTTCCTAGTTGAAACTATTCCCTTTTCCCATAAGGATTCCTAGTCAAAACTATTCCCTTTTCCCATAAGGATTCATAGTCAAAACTATTCACTTTTCTCATAAGGATTCCTAATCAAAATTACATTTACTTTCTTTATCCTACTAGGACTCTGACTCACCAGTTTTCCTCATGAAAATATGATAACTTGTCGTCTTATCCGCAAGAATAGGGTGTCATCTTCTGGAGCATATCTCGCTATCTGGTCGGTCTTCATGAGGTCGGTCATGATGGTCCTTTGAACTGAGAATGCTTCTGCCGATCTGATAATGCCCGGTTATCCGAACCGAAGTGATCGGTCACCTACCATTAAGTGGTCGACCCTCACTTATGTGGTCGGTCATGATGGTCATTTTTAATGATTTTGACCAAGGAGGGAATTTACCCTTTTACCCCTGCCGTGCTGCTTAAATATCATAGTGCCTAAAAAATACCATCAACATATTGTTTTGCCGAAAAAGAGTTTGTAAGGTTAAAATCTTTTGAAATAATATTTCAAAAATATGATGATGGATTTTGTTGAGAAAGGTTCTAAAGAGTGTAAACACACCATCTTAATTAATTAATTTAGAAAGCAAAATTATATTTACTCGTAAAAGTCTTTTGGTTTTTCGTGTTCTCTTCTTTAAATTTGACTTTGAATTTATATCGTAGGGCATATAACTGTCCAGTAACCACTTAAGTTGTTAGATCCCATGTTCTGCAACTTCTTGTTTCTTCATCTGTCAGTTGTGACAACTGCTTCAGTCGTGCTTTCAGCCTCTGGTAAATGTTGGGTCGTGATCCTCATTATGACTTGCCACCAATGATAACTGCTACGATTGTGCTTCACGTAGGTTTATTACTTGTGATAACTGTTGGAAACGTGTCTCAATTTCTATATCAACCATCAGATCACATTTACGTAACTGCTCCATGGTTCTATTATCGCCTAGCTGATTGGGAGATTTGGTCGTCTGGCCGATTAGACGATTTGACAAACCAATTGGATGATTTGTTCGCCAGGCTGATTGAGCGACCTAACCTCTTTCATTCAGGATAAGTTTCGTCTATGACACTGTCGGGCGATGTCACATTCGATGTTTCTTCTAACGTCATTTAATCTTTATAATTTTTGGTTGTCAACAATTACCCCAAAATACGGCCCATTGATTTGGTCAATGAAATTGGAGCCGTATTTCTCGATTCGATGTTTACCTCATTTTTATATCTTTTGAGATGACCCCTCATTAAATATGACTTTTGAAATGACCCATTATTAAATGCAAAAAACTTCAATTTAGAGCTCATCATTTCCTAATAAATGTAATAGGTCTGATTCAAAGCTCATCATTTCCTCAATCCTCATTAAATGTGCACGCCTTTTGTTCACATTGAGGGCTACTACTCCCACCTCCCTAAAATTATCATCTTCTCTCTCTCCTACTTAAAAATCGAAATTACCCATCTCTTTTATAAAAATTCACTCCCCCAATATATACACACACTTATTTAACACTACTTAGATATATATATATATATATATATATATATATATATATATATTATATATATAAATTTAACACAACTTACAATTTTTTTTATTATTTTTTAAAATTTATATTTTTTTGTTCTTTATATATCTAATCTTTTTTATTTGTTTAATAAATATTACAAATTTCATATTTATTATTAATTATTTTGTGTTCATTTATTCATTTAATTTTTGTGATTCTTTTTTAATTTATTCAACACTACTTATGTATTATAAAAATATTCTCATGTATATTAGAGAAATATATATTTAAAAAATAGTACAAATAACAACATAAAAAATTACACTTAAAAATATAAAAACAAAATTCTAATTTATGTTGCCTCCAAAGTCTCATCATAACGCACTTGGTGAGATACTCAATACTTCGTACCATAATTGATTACGAATCATATAATGAGTTGCTCATTCTTTAGTTTCGTATGATGAATGTTCCCACCACCATTAAACAAGTTACTAGTGCTAGTAAAGAAGATATGTGTTTTTGACAAAAAAAGTATCTCAAAGATGCAAGCAGAGTACGTTTACTTTGCTTTAACTTACTCTATCTGCCTAAATTTTCTTAAAAACAAGTAAAGTACGTTTACTTTGAGTTATGCTAAAGAATGGATACTGACTCACGAAATTAAATAAGACAAACAATTTTTAATAAAGTAAAAATAAAATCATAATCATAATCAAATAGACTATGTCAAAATTTATTTTATAAACTGATTTTGTAAATTTTTAAATAATCAAAAAATTAAATTAATAAATAGTAAATTGTAATATTTATTAAACAATAAAAAATAGAAAAAATACAAATTTAAAATTTAAATCTCAAAGAAAACTATGTCATAGTTTCAAATTTGTATTTTTTTCTATTTATTATTTATTAATTTAATTTTTTGATTATTTTTTTAATTTAATTAACAATATAAAATAAAATTTGAAACTATGACATAGTTTTGCGCCCTAGCAAAACTATGTCATAGTTTTGCGCCAAACTATGTCATAGTTTTGCGCCCTAGCAAAACAAGGGCGCATAACTATGTAGTGGGAAGGAAATTTTTCACTCACACATGGGCAATTTTGAGATTTCTGGAGAGACAAGAGGGGGGTGTGTGTCAGGGGAGGTGAGAGTAGTAATTTTCTTCACATTTCCATATGATGCATGTCTTTTCCATCTGACGCCAATCAAGTTGAAATACGCACTTAGCCCTTTCATGTTTTATGCCTTATCTTTACTTGTTGTCCAAGCTAATTCGATTGCGGTACGTGCTCCATTACATTCACGTTTTTCGCTCTTTTCGTCCAATTCTAATTAACGTGTGCCACATGTCCAGAGTAAATTACACCAATAAAAAAAATTTCTCCTTTCACCGTTTTACTTTTACCACTTCAATTCTCTCTCAAAAACTAAAAACTTGTCTTCTCAATTCTTTAATGGCATCTTCGTCCTCTGTTTCCAAATCTCATAAACATTATACCTTTCTGGATTACTAGAAAGCACTTGAATATTCTTCGATCGATGTTGTTCATCTGATTCTGTAGAACGCAGCAAGTAATGTCTTCTATCTTGGCCTCGCATTTAATGATGAAGACGCCATAGCCAATGCTCCTTTGGCCCAGCTCTTTCCTCTCATAGGTAATCTTCATCTTTCTGAACCCTTGCATGTTTCTTCTTTCTGACAGGCCAATGCTATTCATACATGGCCTAAACCAGATCCCATCTTCAGGGACTGGTTTCAGCGCATGGAGGCTGATAGCGTTCGGACATTCTGTCTATTCTGAACTCTCTCTTCATCTTCCAAGTTTTGATTGTCTTTTGTTTCCAATTTTTTTTTCTAGTATTCTAAGTACAATAATTTGGTCTTCCTACTCAGTCTCATGACCATTACTCTACGCGATACAAGCGCTTTAATAGGTTTTTCCCATCTAAGTGCTATTATCTCAGCTCATACCAAATTCTTATTATGTCATATCTAGACCATTTGTAGGTCTTACTGCTCATGTTTCATGAACACATTATCCATTATTGGCTTTGCAAGTACGTCATTTGCGTGCCAAGTCAAAACCCATCGTTGGTTATCTTCATTTGTCTTCTGACATAGCCAATGATTGTTCATTTGACCTGACTTCTTTCATTTTGGCTTCCCTTTATAGAGGGTTGACCATTTTATCAAAATAACTCTGCTCTGGTTCTTCTCTCATCGTTTCTGGTCCGCTCTGGCTAGCCCAACTATAGCTTAGAATATTGTTGATGGTGTTTTTCGGGCACTATGTTATTTAAACAACACGACAGGGGTAAAAGAGGTAACTCCATTGATCGAGACCGTTAAAATCGACCCGACAACTTGACGGTAAGAGGCCGAGCACTTTATACTAAATGGCCGAGCACTTGAGATCGGATGACCGAGCATTATCAGATCGACAGTAGCATTCTCAGTTCAAATGACTATTATGACCGACCTCATGAAGACCGACCAGATAGCGAGATATGCTCCAGAAGATGACACCCTATTCTTGCGGATAAGATGACAAGTTATCATATTTTCATGGGGAAAACTGGTGAGTCAGAGTCCTAGTAGGATAAAGAAAGTAATGGTAGTTTTTGACTAGGAATCCTAATAGGAAAATGAGACCCTCTCCAAATTGGGAATTCTTGTACAAATAGGAATCTGATTTCTTCACCATTATAAATAGGAGGGTAGAGTGAGTCTAGAAAGTTAAGTTGAAGGCATCATCAAAAAGTTAGTGATCAGAATCATCAAGCTCTGATTTGTAAACAAAAGAGAGAGCTAATAAAGGTGTTTGAAGGAATAAAGAGTATCATCCTGTTCTTGTCCGTGGACGTAGGTCGGATCCAAAAATCCACCGAACCACGTTAAATCTTCTTGTTGATTGGTGTGTTTATCTGTCTCTCGCTAAATTTGCTTTTGGTCCCCATAACCAAACAAATTCACTATTGAAGGAGGATTACCTCGGAGGTGATATTCCCATATTACCCTGAGACCAAAATCAGCCGTCAACAGTTGGCGCCGTCTGTGGGGAATTGCAACAAAAAGCAACTCGCGTAGTAAGACAAATGGCGGAAGGCGGAAACCAACAATCATCAGGGAGCTCGCTGCAGACTGGATGGAAAAGATCGAGGAAATCTTAGGAAAGAAAGGGAGGAAAACAGACTCTGCTGAAAAACATAGTAGACCGGTTAGAAAGAATGGAAGGAGCACACGACGGAAAATTCACAGGCCGGGACTAGCCGACGAAGGAATGAGATAGCGGAAGGAAAGAGAATCGTTTACTAGCGAAGACGACAGACCCCGGAGGAGGGAACCCTACAGGGTGAGATCCGTGGTAGTACAGAGAGATTCCCAAACCGAGGACACATGGGAGGAGGAAGATGACAAATTATCACCAGATTCCTCCTACGATAGCCCTCACAGTACCCGGGAGAGAGGGAAAGACCATACCAAAGAGGTGCGAGAAGACACCGACCCTGAGAAGCATCATTCCCAAGATAGCAGAAATAAAAGAAATCACAGGGGGCGGCATGGAACCAGAGACAGCGGCATGAAATCTTGGTTACGGGAGGAGCTGGTCAAATGGGGAGTATACCCCAATTCAAACAGAGGGGATGTCCAGGACATCAAAGATGAGTCCCCCCTCACGGAAGAAATAAAATCGGAGAAATTCCCAAAAAGATTCAGCATGCCGACCATGACACCATACAAGGGCCGTACCGATCCCAAAACCCACATCGAAGGCTTCGTCCTACTAATGGAGGTACAATGGGTAACAGGGGACGCCATTTGCAAAGTGTTCCCCTTAACTCTAGCCGGACCGGCCATCCTATGGTACAGGAGCTTAGCCTCAAGAAGCATCAGCAGCTTCACACAGCTGAAGAAATCATTCATACGACACTTCAAGGGGGCTTGTGTCCCCAGAAAGACAATTGGAGAACTAAGACTTATGAAACAAGGAGACGATGAACCTTTGAAAATATTTATTGAAAGATACCAACAATAGGTACTCGAAGTCGGAGGGTACGAATCCTCCGAGGCCCTGGAAAGCTTGAAGGGAGCCTTGAAAGTCGGGAGGCTATGGACCCACCTAAGGATCCAGGACACCCCGGACTACGCAACCGCCCTAGAGGTAGCTCGAAAATTCGTTCTATTAGAAAACGAGGAGAAAATATCCCGAAGAGGGAACACCATCAGAGAAAGGACCACAACGTAAGGAGACATGCCACGAATGGGTCCAGAGACCTGCGGGAGGAGGTGGAAGACTTGGTGAAAGAAGGCTATCTCAGTGTGTACATAGACCATTCGATTTTGAGGTCAACCAAGTTGATAGCGGAAGTCATCCGGTCGGGTGCGTGGAATGCTGAGATGCAGAGAAGATGTATTAAGAAGAGCCTTACTTGTAGTGACCCTTGTAGAGTTGCAAGAAAGGCAACGGATCCCAAAAAGGTGAGTAAAACCTGTTCTGACCTAGGTTGACATTGATTATACTTGTTTGTTATGGCTCACACATAGTTTTGATATTTATTTTACGGCTCGGGTCTGCTCTTGTACCGCCGTGACGATGCCTCGTTCCGGCTCGGGTCTGCTCTTGTACCGCCGAGACCAATGCCTCTTTCCGGCTCGGGTCTGCTCTTGTACCGTCGAGATCGATGTTTGTTACAGCTCGGGGTCGAGTTACGTCCCACCGAGTCATGCTCATTGGTCTGGGGACGGGACATTCCCCCAGAGCCAAGTACCTCTTTCAGCTCAGGGCCGGGTTACGTCCCACCGAGTCATGCTCATTGGTCTGGGGACGGGACATTCCCCCAGAGCCAAGTACTTCTTTCAGCTCGGGGTTGGTTACGTCCCACCGAGTCATGCTTATTGGCATGGGGACGAAACATTCCCCCAGAGCCAAGTATCTCTCTTAGCTCGGGGTCCTCAGGGGCATACTCGATTCATAGGATCCGTGAGAAGCATAGCACAGGGAAGGATGATACCCCTGTGGCGATTGCTTACTCCAGTGTTACCGAACATAACGAGGAACATGCCCTTAATGTGTCGAACACTCTTTTGATCCTCACCTACCCGATGTAATGGATCCGTGGGAAAGCATAGCACGGGGGGTGATGACACCCCCGTGACGATTGCTAGCTCCAGTGATGCCGGAACTAAGGAGGAATATGCCATTGGTATCCCAGACACTCTTTGATCCATTCATCATCCGGATCCGCGAGAGACACAGCACGGGGATGCGTTATGCCCCTGTGGCATGTGCCTGCTCCAGCGTGGTAAGGAGGAGCCCTCATACAATACACAGGCTCCCCAGTGAACCGACGTGTAGAGGATGTGCCCTTACCAGTCAAACGCTCTTCTGATCCGAATCCTGGTTCGCCGGGACACTGAATTGAAAGATTCAGAATTGTGTTTTGGAGGCCTCGGGCAAGACGCTGTTTCGAGGCATCAGTGCTGTTGTTTACACTTGTGAAAAGTTTTACTTTGGGACAAGTGCTAAGTCACCCCCACCTTTTGATTTTATCTTCGAAAGTTTTGTTTTTATTTTTTCGCCGGTCAGACAGAGGGACGCCCATGCCAGATTCGATAGGGCTTCAAAGATTGATTCACTTCCCTTCTGAATAAGTCCTAGGGATTAATCGGCTCGGGGCTGGATTCGTTCCGCCGAGACCACTTGATTATTCGACTCGGGGCTGGATCCGTTCCGCCGAGGCCTCTGGATTAATCGGCTCGGGGCTGGATTTCGTTCCGCCGAGGCCACTTGTTTATTCGGTTCGGGGCTGGATTTCGTTTCGCCGAGGCCGCTTGGGTATTCAGCTCGGGGTCGGGGTACGTCCCACTGAGTCAGCCTTTCGGACTGGGGACGTAACATTCCCTCAGGTCCAAGTGTCGTTCTCAGCTCGGGGTCGGGTTGCGTCCCACCGAGTCAGCCCTTCGGACTGGGACCCAGGTCCAAGTGCCTTTCTCATCTCGGGGTCGGGGAGTCAGCCCTTCGAACTGGGGACGTAACATTCTCCCAGGTCCAAGTGCATTTCTCAGCTCGGGGTCGGGGTACGTCCCACCGAGTCAGCCCTTCGAACGCTTCTGGCTCTTTCTGTCAATGTTCGGTTCATACGCTCAGCTACACCATTATGTTGGGGCGTGCCAGGCACGGTTCTCTCCATTCTGATCCCGTGCTCATAACAGAACTTCTTGAATCTGGTGTCTTCATATTCACCACCATTGTCAGTTCTAAGCTTTTTGATCTTCAAACCTGCCTCATTTTCAACCATAGCTTTCCATCTCCTGAAAGCCTCAAACACTTCAGATTTATGCTTTAGAAAGTAAACCCATACCTTCCGAGAGTGATCGTCAATAAAAGTCACGAAGTAATGTTTCCCGCCAATGGATGAAACGGTCGTTGGTCCCCAAACATCAGAGTGAACAAGCTCTAGCCTTTCCTTCTTTAGGGTTCTGCCACTTGTTTGAAAGCTGACTCTCTTTTGCTTTCCAAGTATACAATCTTCGCACATGTCTATCTCTACTGACTGAAGACCTGGAAGCTTTCTCTTTGAGTGCATAATCTTCATCCCTTTTTCACTCATGTGGCCTAATCTCTGGTGCCACAAATTTGATGTTTCATTGCCTGCTGCAACTGCGATAGAACTACATGCTCCTGCTGTCATGTAAAGAGTGCCACTCTTCTTGCCTCGAGCAACCGTTATTGAACCCTTTGAAATCTTCCAATCATCACCGTGGAAGATCGTAGTGTAGCCTTCACTATCCAACTGCCCAACTGAGATTAAGTTCTTTCTCAGGTCGGGAATATGCCTGACATCCTTCATCTCTCAAACAGAGTTGTTCAACTTAATCTTTACTAAACCTTTGCCAATAATAGTACACGGTTGATCATCACCAAGATATACCTTTCCATGGTCTCCGGGGACATATTCTCGAAGAATTCTATCTGCGAAGTAGCATGAAACGATGCTCCAGAATCCAACACCCAAGATTCTTCCTTGCTCTCCAAAGAGCATATCAACGCATCATCTCCTCTTGAGGTGGAAGTAACATTTGCCTCTGCCTTCACCTTCTGGTCCTTAAATGCACTTTTGCACTGATTTTTATAGTGCCCGGTTCTCCCACAATTCCAACACTCGATGGTTTTCGAGCTATGGGAATTATTGGGATTCTTAGATTTGGACCTCCTGTCCTTTGATTTACCTCGGTAGTTTGATCTGCCACGTCCATTCCCCTTGGTCAAATTTCTTCCTCTTGACTCTGTATGTAAAACTGAAGAGGTTGAAGATTCACCCAACTCTCTCCGTCGGATCTCTTCACTAAGAACCAGGTCACGAACATCGTCAAATTTCAACTTATTGCTTCCTGAAGAGCTACTCACAGCTGTGACAGTAGCATTCCAGCTTTCAGGTAGAGAGGACAAAATTATCAATGCTCGTATTTCTTCCTCGAATTCAATTCCAACTGAACTCAACTGGGTTGTTACTGTGTTAAGTTCATTGAGATGTTGAGCTACCGATGCGCCTTCCGTCATCCGCAAATTGAACAAACGCCTTATCAGGTGCACTTTGTTTGAGGCTGATGGCTTCTCATACATATTGGAGAGAACTGCCATAAGACCCGCTGTGGTTTTTTCTTTTGTTATGTTGAAAGCCACATTGCGAGATAGCGTCAATCGAATAACTCCGAGGGCTTGTCTATCTAGAAGATTCCAATCTTCTTCCTTCATGACCTTTGGTTTCTTCCCTGAGAGAGGTTTATACATACTTCTTTGATACAAATAATCCTCTATCTGCATTTTCCAAAACCCAAAATCTGTGCCATCGAATTTCTCGAGTTTCACCTTCCCTTCATCTGCAGCCATCACTCCCACTCAAATCTAAATCACCACAAAATAGCTCTGATACCAGTTGTTGGGAAATTACACAAGTTCCCTATAATCCAGATTTATGAAAGAGCGAAAAATAGACAAAATAACACACAATTTGATAACGGATTTCGGCAAATTTTACCTACGTCTCCGGACCTGCTGCAGATCTTTTTACTCAAGCAAGAAAGAATTACACAAAGTGTTTACAACACTCACAACTTACAACCCAATAATCCACGAAAATTGCTCTCAATTTTCTCACACTAAGCTTGTTCTCTAAGCTTTTATCTTTGATTAGATTAATTTCAAGTACAGATTGTGGTGCTCAATTTATAGATGCAGAAAAAACCCTTTCTACACATTCTGCCAACTATTTCTTAATAGGCTTTCCTCCTTTAAAAAAAGGAAAAAAAAGAATGCACCGCCCACTCCATTTTCTTGGGTTGTTGGCTTTACAGCGTCTCTTTCCCTTTGTTTTATTTCATTGTCATTTGTTGCACCGTTTGGTGCCTGTAAGTCTGACCAACAGTACTCCCACCAACTCCCGTCGTCCAGCACCCTCCGGAAGCTGAAGATTCTGTTGCCGGGCAGGCTCCACAAAGTCCATAAGGTACTTTATTTGATGTAGTTCTGGGGAGTCGTGACCCTCTAATAGAGGAGATTCACATGAATAATCCATTATTTGAATACCAACCACTATATTCTTCCACTCTCATTCATCAACTACTCGATGAGGACGAGGACCCTGAGCGAATTAACCTTGAATGGGTTATCCCTTTATTTAATAGGTGGGTGGTTTATGGGTTTAGAGGTTCCTTTAGAGAAGCGGTTAATATTTTTAGCCAGTCCGAAATTATGATATTAAAACGGGCTAGGTCTTTCCTTAATTCTGAGCTGGTTAAGCAAATTTATGCAGAGTTTGAAGTTGACGCCCTTGAGGTAGACATCCATTTATCTTCCCAATGGGGCGGTTAGCCTGCAACTCCAATGTCTAACACCACTGCTTCTGTGACGCTGTCAGCTAATGAACCTTCACCATCCACTCATGCTCCTGAGGCTATAAGTTCTGCTTTTTTGTTTCTTTTGTACATAGACATAATGGTAGGTTCTAACTTTTCATTTTGCCTTGCAGGATCCTGATTCCATCCTTCAGTCCATCCAAGCTATTTTTTACTAATTGGGATCGCCTCAAGTCTACTCCTCCCACTCGGCCTAAACTTCAACAAGCACAAGTTCGGAGCTATGGACATTGAGGGAAATCCTCAATGAGTACTCAGCCTTCACAAGTCTAGATATTAGTCAGGCTATTTTGCTGGAAAATTTGGCAAAGCTGGAAATGATTTTGGCAGAATTTATCAGGCTTATGTCTTCTCTCACTATGCCGATCCCTGTGTCTAACCGAGTTTTTCTTCAAGAGCTCAGGGATGAAGTCAAGTCTCTCATTTCGTGCTAACATAGACAAATGGTGAACCTCCGGTCTTCATTTGTGAGGAATGATGACTTTGTCAGATCTATTGACAATGTGCAAACTTCTCTAAAAGAGACCACCGATGAGATCATTACTGCGGACTCTTTGCTCATGAGCCTTGAACAATAACTGAGGGATATTTAAAGACAGATCGATGAGTGCTGAATGCTCAAAGAGGCCAAACTGAGAACCACGTCTAAAGACTTGGATAAGTTAAATGCCCATATGGCCGAGTACTAAGGTTTGGCTGAGCTTGACGTAGACAAAGCTCTGACCAATATCAATATAGTTACTAAAAAGGTGCAAAATAAGTGGCACTAGCTAAGGGAGTCATTCAAAGTGGTAAATTTTGGAGCCATATGTCCTTAAACACGTGTGTATTTTTGTTTTATGTAAATTAATATGCCCAGTCTTCTAATTTGATTTTCATTTATTTATTCTTTGTTCACCATGACGTTTTATCTTCCCATTAATAAAACATTATTCTTTCATATTCCCATTGTGAAGGTACATATTTCTTAAGATATTTTCCATTTATCGCTCTAACATGTAACTTTCCATCCAAATCCTTTGAATGATAAGCCTCGTTAGGTAATACAGCTTCTACCTTGTATGGCTCTTCCCAATTGGGCTACCATTTTCCATATTTTGGGTTGTTTACATCGAAAAGTAGTATTGCCTTCCATACTAATTCACCCCTTACGAATGATTTAGTTATACCTTTCTTATTATATTTGGCCATTTTTTATTTCTGCACTTCTATAAGGACGTTTAATTTGACTTCGTCCAATTCTAGTAAATTCTACATTAGGGTTTCACGATAGTTTTCTTTACTTAGTTTATTTTATAAAACCACTCTAATTCACTTGACATGGATTTCCACAAGCAGTATTGCCTCTTGCCCATAAACTAACTGAAACAGGATAATCTTAGTGCTTGTTCGATGTGACGTTCTATAAGCCCATAAAGCTTGGTTTAAACACTCATTTCAGTGTCTTGCATTATCAGCAATCATTTTCCTGATTATGCCTTGCAGCGTTTTATTGGACGATTCTACTTGAACATTTGACTGAGCATAATATGGCGTAAAGTTCACCAATTGAATCCCAAATTTACTCAAGAATTGTTTAACTCTATCTTCATTTAAAGAAGTCTCATTATCAACCATTAATACTAAGGTATACCAAGTGTAGGACAACAGGACTTGGGCGACGCCGTTCCTAGGCTCGCGGCACTAGTTGGGAAGTACTAAATAATATGGAGTCGCCACCCGGTGTGAACCGGGACAAAGATTTAAGGCCGCACTCACCCCTCGCAAGGGAAGACCTCAAACCGTTGGGTTCGGAATGGTCCCTTACTTATGTCACTTGTAATAAAAGGATTTATGTAATAATTTAACCAGGCTTAAATAACATTTATTTCCAAAAATATCATGCTTCTAAATTCATATGCATACATCAACAAGTTCATCACAAACATGCAACATCACATGGCAATCTCATGAACATATTTCAATCCTATGATATGGAAAACTAAGAACAACCTAATCATGCTTGAGTACTATCTCATGAACCTGTTAACCAAATAACATGCTAACAGCCTAATCATGCTTGAATACAACCCCAAGAACACATAGAATGGATAAATGCAGGAATACAAATAATACAGTTGGCTATATAACACAAGAAAGATCAACCAAGAGGCAATTATGCATGAATATGATAAGACAGACTCAGTTCAGTGTATGCGCGTTCGTGTAGCGTTCGTAAACGCATTCGAACGGTAAACAGAAGGTTCGCGTTCGTATGGCGTTTGATAACGCGTTCGAACGGAAATGAAACAGAATGCTCGCGTTCGTATGGTGTTTGATAACGCGTTCGAACGGAAATGAAACAGAATGCTCACGTTCGTATGGCGTTTGTTACGCGTTCGAACGGAAATGAAACAGAATGCTCTCGTTCGTATGGCGTTCGTGAACGCGTTCGAACGGAAGTGAGACCTGATGCATGATAAGGCAAAATGCATGCGCGTTCGAGTTGCGTTCGTAAACGCGTTCGAACGGGAACAGACCTGATGCATGAAATGGGACGCAATACATAAACAACAAAATAAAGGGGGCGCGGTGAAGTACTACCGTAAAGGTGGCCTTTTGGGGGCTCTTGATCTCTCAAAGAGAGGACCTTTAGACCAACATACTAAGCCCATGCGCGTCATATCACATCATGCATACAAACATAAAGACAATCATTTTCAACTAAGTATGTCCGATTGAACGTGTCTCGCATCCAACCGAACACACATCAATCGGTGCGGCAAAGCATCGTGGTGAAGGATTTTAACCCTTCCGATTAGGGGACCTTTCATCGAACTTACTGAGCCCATGCACTCGATTATATCATACACAAATAAGCGACATACATAATTTAAGTAACAAGAAATAGATAAACCAAATCAACACAAAACAAGAGAAGGTGTCGTTTACTCAAGTGGTACGTGGAGTTGTATCCCAAGTACAGACCGCACTACCGTCCATTCGGATTCGGCTACGGAATTTACGTCTGGGTTTCCATCTTATATACCACAAGAGACGACACTCTTCCATTTCATTCAAGCCACAACATGCATCCATAAACGACTCTCATGCGAATAAAATTCAATAATAAAAGAAACGAATATGAACTAATGAAAAAGTGCCATCAGGTCTAACCTTTTAAGTCGTCTCTCGGACTCGCGTTTCACGAAGATCGGAAGGGGTAAAGCTCCGCAACTCTTCCGGTTCACTGGTTCACTGCTCTCGTTCGTTGTCTTACTATTTTGGGTCGTCGTCCTCCGTCTTTTGCTGCTGTTTTGACTCCGATTCGCTGCCGCTGCTACTGTTTTGCTGCTGTATTTTAGTTACTGTTTTTGGGATGTTTTGGCTACTGTTTTGGGTGTGTTTTTCGGTGATGTTATGGTGTGGTTCGGGGGCTGTTTTATGTGTGTGTTTAGGGCTGCTGTATGGGCTGTTTTAGGAGGTGTAGGGGCTGATGTTTTCGGTTGTGGAGTGGGGGAGATGAAGGGGATTATTTCGGTTTTTCTTCTTGTTATTGCCGTGAGTTGTGTGTATCTTATCTGTATAAGCTAGCTAGGGTTGAGAAGGTTGGTGAATGGTTCTTTTTATAGGCAAAGGGTTAGGCTTGACAAGGAAAGAGATTTGATTTGGTGTTGGATAAGGGAAGTCAAAGATTGAGGGGGGACAAATCTTGGCTAGATAGGGAAGGTTGAATATTTAGTTTATGTTGATTAGGCATACAATATTTTAAGTTTGGGAATAATATATTGGTTGATTGATTTTAACTTGGTATGATTATATTTGATTGGTTTAGATTAGGCATTTAGTTTGTGTGGTTGATTTTAATTAGGCATGCAATTTCTTTAATTTGTGTAAGTATTTTATTTAATTTGGTATGTGATTTTTAGATTTGTTTTGATTTCACCATGTGTTAAATATGTGTTTTAAGTGGGCTTGGGCGTGTGGGCCAAGGTTTGGGAGAATTGGGCTTGATGTGAGGCTAGCAGCAAAACCAGAATTACCGACACCGTTCGAACGCCTCATCGAACGTGGCACGAACGTCCGCAATCTGCCTTACGTTCGAACGAAGTAACGAACGCAGCACCAACGAAAACAGTGAACCTTGTTTATTCTGAATTTCCCCTTCCGATGTCCGTTTCCCGTGACCTCCGTGACTTAAAAGGTAGTGTCTCCAAAATGAGACTCATCATAGGGACTTATGTAAAAATGCAGTGCCTACAGTCGCCCTTACTTTGATGGGACTTGTGTAATGTGCAACAGTGACAATCCTATCAAAGTTATGCAATGCATTTCTACTTACCTGGCTCGCCAGCTGCCACTTGACTTACCATGTGTTGAGTTGATTTGGGTGGTGAGGTGCTGCGACCCCTGGTTCATTCCCGAACCGTGTTGTGATGTGGTCCATCCCGAACCGTTACCGTAAGGTGTCCATTCCCGAACTGTTACTGTAAGCTGGTCCATTCCCGAACCGTGCTTCCATTATTGGAGTGCCATTCCCGTTTGTTCATTCTTGAACTCTACTCCGTTCTTGGATTGCCATTCCCGGCTTGTTCATTCTCGAACTGTGTTGAGATGAGGCTTTATTCCTCCCGAGCTTTATTCCCGAACTGTTGAGATGAGGCTTTATTCCTCAGAGCTTTGTTCTCGAACTGTGTTGAGATGAGGCTTTATTCCCCGAGCTTTATTCCTGAACTGTTGAGATGAGGCTTTATTCCTCCCGAGCTTTATTCCCGAACTGTTGAGATGAGGCTTTATTCCTCCGAGCTTTGTTCTCGAACTGTGTTGAGATGAGCTTTATTCCTCCCGAGCTTTATTCCCGAACTGTTGAGATGAGGCTTTATTCCTCCCGAGCTTTATTCCCGAACTGTACTGACATGAGGCTTTCTTCCCCTTGAGCTTTGTTCTCAAACTTAATACTGATATGAGCTTTCTTCTTCCCTTGAGGCTTTGTTCTCAAACTATACTGACATGAGCTTTTTATTGATGGAGTTGGTGCTTGGAGTGCCTATCCGATTTGTACATTTTATTATTTATTAATAAAATAACTATATTTTTCATTTCATACCCTATTAATGGTATTGTTATTACGCATATTAAATTGATGTATCGATATGCTAAGAATGACATCGACCTTAGAATAGTTTTGACACTAGGTGTAAACTATTCTTAAAATAAATATTCATAGTCGTTGGTTTTGGAATACGGTCGAATTCCTATAACCTATAAGACTAGCACATGTCGTATACTGGAATTGGAGTTCCGATGGTTTAACGCGATGTACCATGAGTATTGGAAACTCGTATAGACATGTGGGTATTCGTCGGAGCGAATACTGAATGACTCACATGTGATTCCTAATAGTTGGAAGTACACACCACCGTCAATAGGAATCTCCTCGAGTCGAGTAGCATATGTAATCATTTGACTATAGGATAGCATTGATTTTGTGTGAGATCCTCCACACTTAGATGCCATGTATGTCAGAAACCTTTCATGGTCTGGCCTCTAGATGTTCGTTGGGTGTGGACCGATGCACACAGTAATCAAGTGCGAAGCAAGATAGGATCTGTCGGCCCGTATGAGTACCCTAAGGGGTTTAGGTATCCATGTTAGTAAAGTCACGATTCTTAAATCTTTGGCCAAAGTCGATCACCTAGGGTGGATCGCATCATTTATGAAGAATCGTGGACATGTCGACATGAGATGTGCGCCTCGGAAACTTGACGGTATATTCTATGTTTCCTAAGCACAACTCGGATAGCCTACGACGGAGGGATTGTTAAACATATGTGATAACCTCGATTTGTATAGTTCAGAAATGTCGTTTGTGTTCTTCGCGAATTCAGAGGTGGCCGAATTGCGTACATATTAGCTAGGCTTATATGACGAACGTGTCTGAACTTAGAGAGTCCAAATATGAAGTGTACTCGTTGAGCACTTGGGTAGCCGATTAATTTTGATAAAATATAATATTCGATATTATAATTATCAACCAAGATAATCAAGTGTTATTAGATAACATTGATTATTTACTTTGACCTATTTGGATTAATTGGATTAATTCAAAATTACACAAAGGGCTTAATTGTAAATTCATAAATATTTCTACCATTTGAGGATATTTTGGTAATTCCAAATTTGTATTAATTGGTGTAAATCTATATGTCTTGATTTAATTGGATTAAATCAAAGTGGTAGACATTGAACTAATCCATTAAGTAAATATTGTCTTGATTTAATTTATTTAAATCAAAGTGGTAAATAATGGGATTAGTCACACCTAATTATGAATATTTGGATGAATTTAATTAAGCATACCTAATATTTGATAAGACATTTATTGATTAAAAATTGCCTAAGTTTTGCTATAAATAGCAAGCTTTAGGAATGTTTTAATTAGCAAGTTCAATTACAAGTATAAGCAAATTATTGAGAGATTAGCCTAAATTAGAGAAGTGTTTAGAGAAGCTTGTGAGGTCTCTAAAACATTTCATCTAGGAGAAATCAAGATTGGATCTTGAAGTGAAGCTTGGAAGCATTGGAAACAATATTGGATCTTGAAGTCAAGCTTGCACACCTTGGAGATTCTCCAACAATTTCAACAAGGAGAAGTAGATTGGATCTTGCATCTAGCTTACAAGGTAATGTTTGATCTTCTCCAAAGCTATGTTTATTTGTGTATTAGATGCATGATCACATAGCTTAATGTTGAATAAGGCTAATTAATTATGTTAGGATACTTTAGAAGTATAAACACAACATGCTTGTAATTAGGTCAAAAATATTCATGTTGGACATGGAATAATTAATTAGAGTTTGGAACTCTAGATTAATGCTTAGAGCTATGGCTACCATTCTAGATTCACTTGACCACCTTTAGGTGGACTAGAATTGTTCACGGGACATTTCGTATTTGGATTCTAAAATGGTTTGTGTATTGTATTCAAAATTTACGCAAATGCGTATTTAGAATAAATTTATGTTTTTGGAAAAATATTTAATATTTTGAAAAACTAGATTTTTATTCTATAACATGTGTTTATGTTGGTTTTGAAATTAAAAATTAATTTTGAGTGTTTTTGAAGTGTTTAGGATAGACCGGATATTATTAGGGTAATAGACCCTAATGTTGCAGCTCTCTGGAATGAGAGCTGCAACTTAAAACATTCAAATAAAATAAAAAAAAAAAAAAGGATAGAGAGCTGCGCGCTACAGTGCCGCGCGCACTGTAGCGCGCACTGTAAACGCGCGCAGTGCGCGCTCACTGTAGCACGCACTGTAGCGCTGTACCTCTCTTGCACACTGATTTTGTTTTGCTTCGTTTGGGAGCTTCCGGACTCCGTTTCAGTCCCGGTTTTTACCTATACACTCATAATGGAATGTAGTTTTTCATTAAATAATTTTAAAATTACATCCATACTTGATATCCATGGGTTAGACCCATTTCCGCTGCTCGGGGCACCGATCCGACCCTAAAGGTTCCACAACTGCCCTAACAAAATGGTATCAGAGCAAAGGCTTAACCACACAACACATATTTTGAATCAATGCCATAGTAATTTTAATTTAATGATGCATAAATCATATTGGACATGTGGCATGTGTTAAATTAAAATTTTGACCTAATAAAATTAATGACTTGATTGTCATAAATCTCTCGTGATTAGGTGATTACTTTTAAGTAATAGTATTAATAATGTTGGAGCATTATTGGATGGCCCGTCTTGTCAATACGGAAATGAATTGGTTCTTACTACTTATATCCAATATCGTCATTAGTGTGAGGATATAAGTGCTCGGAACTTAGGTCGCTCCGGTAAAACATTAGATGTAGCGTGATGGGTTAACGTAGTCACCCAATATCGTCATTAGTGTGAGGGTGTACATACAAAGCTCATTAGTGCATATTGACAAGTATACACCTAGAACACATCTTAATCCAATATCGTCATTAGTGTGAGGATAAGAAACGGTTCAGGACCAAAATAGGAGTCACATAATGTGATTGACCTTGGAGGTCTACCTAATGAGTTTATAAAAGCCAATATCGTCATTAGTGTGAGGCTGGAGTAAATGTCATAGGATCCACTTCCCGCTATGAAATTTTGATAGTTAAATTTCTATTTTTCTGAGATTACGGAATTACGTAAAGTAGTGGGAGGGCACTAATAGATTTAAAATTCCATAATATATTAGTGTTATTATTTTGAAATGAAAAATTGTTCTGCTACTACTAAAAATGTTGTCTTGTAGATGGCTGCTGCTAATCCATTGATGAAACTTTTGGATTCCAATAAGCTAAAAGGAGCTGAAAACTATTTTGAATGGCAAATGAACATGCGCCTTGTCTTGGAGTATGAAAAATTGACTTATGTCACGATCAATCCACTACCTGTTGATATTGATCCTGACTCCACTCCAGAAGAACGAGAAACTTTTGATAGATGGAAGGATGATAACCTGAAAGTGAAATCCTACATCTTAGGATCGATGGTTCCGGATTTGCTGAGACAGTACATTGAAGTACCAGATGCTTGGAGTATCATGCGAACACTCAAGGAGTTGTTTGAAGCAAATCAAGAGATGGAACTTTATCGGCGGTCTAAGGAATTATTCCGTGCTGAACTCAAGGAGGGAAGAGATGTCAGCACTCATGTCTTGAACATGATAGACCAAATTCGATATCTAGAACGACAAGGTATTTTGTTTGATGAACGGCTGGGCCGTAATTTGATTCTGTCTTCTTTGCCTGGTTCTTATGCTGGCTTTGTCTTAAATTTCCATATGCATTCGATGCAAGCCACATACGAAGAACTTCATAACATGTTACGCACGGCGGAGCAAGATCTGAAGAAAGGCAACCCTACATTGTATCTCCACGGTGGAGCTGGCTCTTCAAAGACTTCTGGGAAGTCAAAGAAAATAAAGATGGGGAAGAAGAAGATATCAAAGAAAAACTCCAAGAAACGCAAAAGTGGAAAACCGAAAATAGCTCGTGATCAATGTTTACAATGCAAGAAGTTTGGACATTGGAAGAAGGATTGTCCAGAACTAAAAGGAAAGACAGGACCCTCAGGTACGCTTTGTATTTTTCCAATTATTAACATCTCATTAGCCTTAGATGCAAATAATGGATGGGTGTTAGACACTGGCAGTCCTACTCATATCTGCAATTCCCTGCAGGAAATGAGGGTTAGAAGAAGGCTGAATAAAGGGGAGATCCAGCTTAAAGTTGGCAATGGCGATACATTGGATGTTAAAGCCATAGGAACAATTATTTTAAATCTCCCTAATGGTTGTAAGTTAAATTTACGAGACTGTTATTATGTACCCTCACTTATCAGACAAATAATATCCCTGCCAATATTAGATAAAGAGGGTTATAAAATAAACATTAAGGATGAAACTTTATGTTTGTATGATAAAGAAAATTTATTGAAATGTGAATGTTCTTTATCAAACGGTCACTATGTTTTGGAAACATGTAGAGATGTCTTTAATAGAGAAAAATACAAGTAGGAAGTCTGAACTAAATAATACTGAATTATGGCATATGAGATTGGGCCACATAGGTGTTAGACGTCTATCCAAATTAATAAAGGATGGTTTGATTGAAAATCTTACCTTAGATCCTTATCCAATTTGTGAGTCATGCATCCAAGGAAAGATGACAAAGGCCCCATTTCAAGGTGTTGGACACCGTGCTGGAGATTTACTGGAGCTAATACACAGCGATGTGTGTGGTCCATTAAATCATGCCGCCCATGATGGTTCAACTTACTTTGTGACTTTCACAGATGACAAGTCTAGATATGGATATGTCTATCTAATGAAACATAAGTCGGAAACATTTGACAAGTTCAAAATATTCCGAAACGAAGTAGAAAAACAAACGAGTAAATTCATCAAATGCCTTAGATCAGATCGAGGAGGTGAATACATGAGTGAAGAATTCAGAAATTATTTAAGGGAGAATGGAATTCTTGCCCAATATAGTCCACCAGGAACACCTCAACACAATGGAGTGTCTGAGCGTAGAAATCGTACTTTATTGGATATTGTGCGATCCATGATGAGCTATACAAATCTTCCTTATTTCCTTTGGGGTTACGCTTTACAAACTGCTGCCTACATACTTAATAGAGTTCCATCGAAAGCTGTTTCTACGACCCCCTATCAGATATGGTTCGGTAGAAATCCAAGTCTTAAGCATTTAAAGATTTGGGGTTGTCCTGCATACGTTAGAATTACGCATCGGGATAAACTAGCACCCAGAGGGTATAAATGTAGGTTCGTTGGATATCCTGATAATTCTATGGGATATCAATTCTACGATTCTGAGCAACGGAATGTATTTATTGTTCGCTTTGCAACTTTTCTTGAAAAACAATTTTTGAGAGAAAGTGAGAATTGTAGAGAGATTAAACTTGATGAGTTTGATCCCAACATTAAGGAACCTGATATGGAACCAGAGATCCAACTAGGTGAAGGATCTACAACACAGGTTTTACGTAAGTCGAATAGAATATCAAGGCCTCCTGAGAGACTATTTTTAACAACTGATGTGAGCATTGATGTTCTCCTCTTGGAGGAAACAGATCCGACTATGTATAAGGAAGCGATATTGGATATCGATTCGGGAAAATGGCAGGAAGCCATGAAATCCGAAATGGATTCAATGCATGCCAATCAAGTCTGGGACTTAGTTGAACTTCCTGAAGGAGTTAAACCTATTGGCTGTAAATGGGTTTACAAAAGGAAGCGAGGGCCCGATGGAAAGGTGGAAACCTTTAAAGCCCGACTGGTAGCGAAAGGTTATACTCAACGTCCTGGGATTGACTATGAGGAAACTTTTTCACCAGTAGCCATGTTAAAATCCATTAGGATTCTTTTAGCCATTGCTGCATATCACGACTATGAGATATGGCAGATGGATGTGAAAACAGCTTTCCTAAATGGATTTCTTGAAGAGGATATCTATATGGAACAACCAGAGGGTTTCATATCCAGCGAGACTTCAAACTTGGTTTGTAAGCTCCAAAAGTCTATTTATGGACTTAAACAGGCATCCCGAAGTTGGAATCGTCGTTTTGATGAGATAATTAGATTATCTGGATTCATAAAAAATGATGAAGAACCATGTGTTTATAAGAAAGTTAGTGGGAGCATGATAGTTTTCCTAGTCTTGTATGTAGATGACATCCTTATCATAGGAAATGATATAGGGATGATGCAAAGTGTGAAAGCCTACCTTTGCAAGAACTTCTCCATGAAAGATATGGGTGAAGCTTCCTATATACTAGGTATAAGGCTCTATCGAGATAGAATCAGGAAGCTTATAGGGTTGTCACAGTCAACGTACATAGACAAGATGTTAGAAAGGTACAGTTTTACCAACTGTAAGACAGCAAATGTACCTTTCCGATATGGTATACATCTTTCGAAGAAAATGGCACCTCAGACAGAGGAAGAGAGAGTTAGGATGTCTAACTTGCCATATGCTTCTTGTATTGGAAGCATAATGTATGCTATGTTATGTACTAGACCTGACATCAGTTTCGGCGTCAGTGTGACCAGCCGATATCAATCTGATCCAGGTAATGATCATTGGACAGCCGTGAAACATATCCTAAAATATCTAAAAGGCACCAAGGATAAGTTTCTAATATATGGAGAAGATGAGCTACAAATTAAGGGTTATACAGACTCCGACTTCCAAGGAGATCCAGATGATAGAAAATCTACATCAGGATACATATTTACCCTTAACGGTGGTGCTATTAGTTGGCGTTGTTCAAAGCAAGGCTCAACAGCTGATTCAACCACTGAGGCGGAATTTATAGCGGCTTCAGAAGCTGCTAAAGAAGCTGTTTGGATTAGAAATTTTATCACAGAACTTGGCATTGTGCCTAGTATTACAGATTCAATCCCATTATACTGTGATAATAACGGAGCCATCGCGCAGGCTAAGGAGCCAAGGGCGCATTCCAAGTCTAAACATGTGGAAAGAAAATACCGCGTAATTAGAGAGATAATCGAACGAAAAGACATAATGGTCTTAAAGATTCAAGGACAAGACAACATAGCAGACCCACTTACAAAGGCCTTACCTCCTAAGTTATTCGATAAACATGTAGAGGAGATGGGACTACGGTACCATCCAGATTGGCACTAAGCAAGTGGGAGTTTGATGGAGTTGGTGCTTGGAGTGCCTATCCGATTTGTACATTTTATTATTTATTAATAAAATAACTATATTTTTCATTTCATACCCTATTAATGGTATTGTTATTACGCATATTAAATTGATGTATCGATATGCTAAGAATGACATCGACCTTAGAATAGTTTTGACACTAGGTGTAAACTATTCTTAAAATAAATATTCATAGTCGTTGGTTTTGGAATACGGTCGAATTCCTATAACCTATAAGACTAGCACATGTCGTATACTGGAATTGGAGTTCCGATGGTTTAACGCGATGTACCATGAGTATTGGAAACTCGTATAGACATGTGGGTATTCGTCGGAGCGAATACTGAATGACTCACATGTGATTCCTAATAGTTGGAAGTACACACCACCGTCAATAGGAATCTCCTCGAGTCGAGTAGCATATGTAATCATTTGACTATAGGATAGCATTGATTTTGTGTGAGATCCTCCACACTTAGATGCCATGTATGTCAGAAACCTTTCATGGTCTGGCCTCTAGATGTTCGTTGGGTGTGGACCGATGCACACAGTAATCAAGTGCGAAGCAAGATAGGATCTGTCGGCCCGTATGAGTACCCTAAGGGGTTTAGGTATCCATGTTAGTAAAGTCACGATTCTTAAATCTTTGGCCAAAGTCGATCACCTAGGGTGGATCGCATCATTTATGAAGAATCGTGGACATGTCGACATGAGATGTGCGCCTCGGAAACTTGACGGTATATTCTATGTTTCCTAAGCACAACTCGGATAGCCTACGACGGAGGGATTGTTAAACATATGTGATAACCTCGATTTGTATAGTTCAGAAATGTCGTTTGTGTTCTTCGCGAATTCAGAGGTGGCCGAATTGCGTACATATTAGCTAGGCTTATATGACGAACGTGTCTGAACTTAGAGAGTCCAAATATGAAGTGTACTCGTTGAGCACTTGGGTAGCCGATTAATTTTGATAAAATATAATATTCGATATTATAATTATCAACCAAGATAATCAAGTGTTATTAGATAACATTGATTATTTACTTTGACCTATTTGGATTAATTGGATTAATTCAAAATTACACAAAGGGCTTAATTGTAAATTCATAAATATTTCTACCATTTGAGGATATTTTGGTAATTCCAAATTTGTATTAATTGGTGTAAATCTATATGTCTTGATTTAATTGGATTAAATCAAAGTGGTAGACATTGAACTAATCCATTAAGTAAATATTGTCTTGATTTAATTTATTTAAATCAAAGTGGTAAATAATGGGATTAGTCACACCTAATTATGAATATTTGGATGAATTTAATTAAGCATACCTAATATTTGATAAGACATTTATTGATTAAAAATTGCCTAAGTTTTGCTATAAATAGCAAGCTTTAGGAATGTTTTAATTAGCAAGTTCAATTACAAGTATAAGCAAATTATTGAGAGATTAGCCTAAATTAGAGAAGTGTTTAGAGAAGCTTGTGAGGTCTCTAAAACATTTCATCTAGGAGAAATCAAGATTGGATCTTGAAGTGAAGCTTGGAAGCATTGGAAACAATATTGGATCTTGAAGTCAAGCTTGCACACCTTGGAGATTCTCCAACAATTTCAACAAGGAGAAGTAGATTGGATCTTGCATCTAGCTTACAAGGTAATGTTTGATCTTCTCCAAAGCTATGTTTATTTGTGTATTAGATGCATGATCACATAGCTTAATGTTGAATAAGGCTAATTAATTATGTTAGGATACTTTAGAAGTATAAACACAACATGCTTGTAATTAGGTCAAAAATATTCATGTTGGACATGGAATAATTAATTAGAGTTTGGAACTCTAGATTAATGCTTAGAGCTATGGCTACCATTCTAGATTCACTTGACCACCTTTAGGTGGACTAGAATTGTTCACGGGACATTTCGTATTTGGATTCTAAAATGGTTTGTGTATTGTATTCAAAATTTACGCAAATGCGTATTTAGAATAAATTTATGTTTTTGGAAAAATATTTAATATTTTGAAAAACTAGATTTTTATTCTATAACATGTGTTTATGTTGGTTTTGAAATTAAAAATTAATTTTGAGTGTTTTTGAAGTGTTTAGGATAGACCGGATATTATTAGGGTAATAGACCCTAATGTTGCAGCTCTCTGGAATGAGAGCTGCAACTTAAAACATTCAAATAAAATAAAAAAAAAAGGATAGAGAGCTGCGCGCTACAGTGCCGCGCGCACTGTAGCGCGCACTGTAAACGCGCGCAGTGCGCGCTCACTGTAGCACGCACTGTAGCGCTGTACCTCTTGCACACTGATTTTGTTTTGCTTCGTTTGGGAGCTTCCGGACTCCGTTTCAGTCCCGGTTTTTACCTATACACTCATAATGGAATGTAGTTTTTCATTAAATAATTTTAAAATTACATCCATACTTGATATCCATGGGTTAGACCCATTTCCGCTGCTCGGGGCACCGATCCGACCCTAAAGGTTCCACAACTGCCCTAACAATGTTATTCCTCCCCTGGGCTTGTTTCCCTAACTGTGTTAACTGTGGGCTTGGTCCCCGAACTTAATGAATGTGGGCTTTATTCCCGAGTTTTTGTTAGGCTTCTTCCTAACTGTACTGAATGTGGGCTTTTTCCGTACTGAGCTGAATGTAGGCTTTCTTCCTGGACCGTTACTGTAAGGTGGTCCATTCCCGAACTGTTACTGTAAGTTGTTCATTCCTGAACTGTTATCGTGAGGTGGTTCATTCCCGAACCGTTACTGTAAGGTGGTTCATTCCCGAACCGTGCTTCCATTCTTGGAGTGCCATTCCCGGACCATATCTCCATTCTCGGAGTGTCATTTCCGACTTGTTCATTCTTGAACTCTGCCCCATTCTTGGATTGCCATTCTCGGCTTGTTCATTCTTGAACTGCCCATTCCCGGACTATATCTCCATTCTCGGAGTGCCATCCTCGGCGTGCTCATTCTCGAGCTGTCCATTCCCGGACTATATCTCCATTCTCGGAGTGCCATTCTCGACAGAACTGATCTGATGTAATGTGGGCCTCGACCCTGGGACTCATTCCCAAACTGTGTTTGATGTGGGCCTCGACCCTGGGACTCATCCCCAAAACTGATGTTGAAGTGGGCCTCGGCCCCAACTGCTACTGACATGGGCCTCGCCCCCAGATTGATGCTGATGTGGGCCTCGACCCTCGGATTCATTCCAAAATTCTGCTGATGCGGGCCTCGGCCCTGGGATTCATTCCCTGGATTCATTCCAAAATTCTGCTGATGTGGGCCTCGACTTGGGATTCATTCCCTGGATTCATTCCAAAATTCTGCTGATGTGGGCCTCGGCCGCAGAATGATGTGGGCTTCGCCCTAAACTGATATTGATATGGGCCTCGCCTTCAGACTGATACAGCTGATATGGGCCTCGCCCCCAGACTGATACTGATATGGGCCTCGCCCCAAGACTGATACTCCTGATATGGGCCTCGCCCCAAGACTGATACTGATACGGGCCTCGCCCTAAGACTGATACTGCTGATATGGGCCTCGCCCCCAGACTGATACTACTGATATGAGCCTCGCCCTAAGGCTGATACTGATACGGGCCTCGCCCCCAGACTGATACAGTACTGTCGATGTTCCTGATTGGTTTGTCTTTTGACGCTTTCTTTTTTTTTTCTTTTGAAACCTGTTATTACAAAACAGAACAAACACAAAAAGGATGCAAATATGTTACGTGTATGCATGCATGCATGATTGGGTTTCCTATCCCGTTGGGCTAGGTCTTCTGCCAGTACTCTTGGTGGCTGCTCGGTCTTTTGACAAGTCTGTCCTCTTCCCTAACCAACATGTATCTATGATGGCTTTCAGAACACAAGGGTTAACATGATGTATGTATGCATGGGGTGCATGAGATGCATATGATACAAGGAATATATCAACTCATTAAAATTCTCACACAAATCGGCCCATCATCATTTCAGAAGCTTTTGGGCTAACTGTCATAGGAGTGAACTCGTCCCAGTTTAAATGGCCCAACAAGTTCACATCTCATGGCAAGAAGTCCAACCGTATCCAAATGATAATGTTCCTAAACACGAACATATAATGAAGATAATGCAAACGTATAATTTCTACAGTATGGCCCATCAACATTTCAGAAGCTTTGGGCCTAATAGTCATAAGGTACGAACTTGCCCCAGTTTAAATGGCCCAGCAAGCCCGCATTTCTGACAATAGTCCAACTGCATCCAAATGAGGATGGTCCACAAGCACATATCCAAGGAAATAATTGTTACTTTAGCCAACCCGGTCTATGGGTGGGTTAGTAAGAGTATAGACAAAGGCTCTCACTGGCGAAGGATGGCCCACAACTAGGTCTCCCCACTCAAGGGTTCGAGCAACCAAGTGGGCGCACCCTTTTTTATACACTAAGGTACGTGTCAATGAGCTATGGTGTGTGACAGACTGTCAAATGGATTTCCCGTTGTAGATCCCCCAGAGGGAAGGTGGAGCGAGGCTCACTTAAATACCCAAGCCTCTTAGGCTCTTATCGTTTGTTGTCAGGAATAAACAACGAGTCCTCCAAATTAGTCCATCACAATAGGCTACGAGTAGATGGCTATCTAGGTGCCTTCACAGCTTTTCCTTCTAGAAAGGTAGTGAATGAAGGAAGACACCAAACCATTACCTAGCCTCAAAATGCCTTGATTAAACCCTCACTTTATCCACTATAGACACGGTCAATTAAAACATAAATCCAAACATCACAAGTCAATATTTCGGGGCCAATTCTCTATCCCCAGTGGAGTCGCCAGACTGTAGGACAACAGGACCTGGGCGACGCCGTTCCTAGGCTCGCGGCACTAGTTGGGAAGTACTAAATAATATGGAGTCGCCACCCGGTGTGAACCGGGACAAAGATTTAAGGCCGCACTCACCCCTCGCAAGGGAAGACCTCAAACCGTTGGGTTCGGAATGGTCCTTACTTATGTCACTTGTAATAAAAGGATTTATGTAATAATTTAACCAGGCTTAAATAACATTTATTTCCAAAAATATCATGCTTCTAAATTCATATGCATACATCAACAAGTTCATCACAACATGCAACATCACATGGCAATCTCATGAACATATTTCAATCCTATGATATGGAAAACTAAGAACAACCTAATCATGCTTGAGTACTATCTCATGAACCTGTTAACCAAATAACATGCTAACAGCCTAATCATGCTTGAATACAACCCAAGAACACATAGAATGGATAAATGCAGGAATACAAATAATACAGTTGGCTATATAACACAAGAAAGATCAACCAAGAGGCAATTATGCATGAATATGATAAGACAGACTCAGTTCAGTGTGTGCCCGTTCGTGTAGCGTTCGTAAACGCATTCGAACGGTAAACAGAAGGTTCGCGTTCGTATGGCGTTTGATAACGCGTTCGAACGGAAATGAAACAGAATGCTCGCGTTCGTATGGCGTTTGATAACACGTTCGAACGGAAATGAAACAGAATGCTCACGTTCGTATGGCGTTTGTTACGCGTTCGAACGGAAATGAAACAGAATGCTCTCGTTCGTATGGCGTTCGTGAACGCGTTCGAACGGAAGTGAGACCTGATGCATGATAAGGCAAAATGCATGCGCGTTCGAGTTGCGTTCGTAAACGCGTTCGAACGGGAACAGACCTGATGCATGAAATGGGACGCAATACATAAACAACAAAATAAAGGGGGCGCGGCGAAGTACTGCCGTAAAGGTGGCCTTTTGTGGGCTCTTGATCTCTCAAAGAGAGGACCTTTAGACCAACATACTAAGCCCATGCGCGTCATATCACATCATGCATACAAACATAAAGACAATCATATTCAACTAAGTATGTCCGATTGAACGTGTCTCGCATCCAACCGAACACACATCAATCGGTGCGGCAAGGCATCGTGGTGAAGGATTTTAACCCTTCCGATTAGGGGACATTTCATCGCACTTACTGAGCCCATGCACTCGATTATATCATACACAAATAAGCGACATACATAATTTAAGTAACAAGAAATAGATAAACCAAATCAACACAAAACAATAGAAGGAATCGTTTACTCAAGTGGTACGTGGAGTTGTATCCCAAGTACAGACCGCACTACCGTCCATTCGGATTCGGCTACGGAATTTACGTCTGGGTTTCCATCTTATATACCACAAGAGACGACACTCTTCCATTTCATTCAAGCCACAACATGCATCCATAAACGACTCTCATGCGAATAAAATTCAATAATAAAAGAAACGAATATGAACTAATGAAAAAGTACCATCAGGTCTAACCTTTTAAGTCGTCTCTCGGACTCGCGTTTCACGAAGATCGGAAGGGGTAAAGCTCCGCAACTCTTCCGGTTCACTGGTTCACTGCTCTCGTTCGTTGTCTTACTATTTTGGGTCGTCGTCCTCCGTCTTTTGCTGCTGTTTTGACTCCGATTCGCTGCCGCTGCTACTGTTTTGCTGCTGTATTTTAGTTACTGTTTTTGGGATGTTTTGGCTACTGTTTTGGGTGTGTTTTTCGGTGATGTATGGTGTGGTTCGGGGGCTGTTTTATGTGTGTGTTAGGGCTGCTGTATGGGCTGTTTTAGGAGGTGTAGGGGCTGCTGTTTTCGGTTGTGGAGTGGGGGAGATGAAGGGGATTATTTCTGTTTTTCTTCTTGTTATTGCCGTGAGTTGTGTGTATCTTATCTGTATGAGCTAGCTAGGGTTGAGAAGGTTGGTGAATGGTTCTTTTTATAGGCAAAGGGTTAGGCTTGACAAGGAAAGAGATTTGATTTGGTGTGGATAAGGGAAGTCAAAGATTGAGGGGGGACAAATCTTGGCTAGATAGGGAAGGTTGAATATTTAGTTTATATTGATTAGGCATACAATTTTAAGTTTGGGAATAATATATTGGTTGATTGATTTTAACTTGGTATGATTATATTTGATTGGTTTAGATTAGGCATTTTGTTGGTTGTTGATTTTAATTAGGCATGCAATTTCTTTAATTTGTGTAAGTATTTTATTTAATTTGGTATGTGATTTTTAGATTTGTTTTGATTTCACCATGTGTTAAATATGTGTTTTAAGTGGGCTGGGCGTGTGGGCCAAGGTTTGGGAGAATTGGGCTTGATGTGAGGCTAGCAGCAAAACCAGAATTACCGACACCGTTCGAACGCCTCATCGAACGTGGCACGAACGTCCGCAATCTGCCTTACGTTCGAACGAAGTAACGAACGCAGCACCAACGAAAACAGTGAACCTTGTTTATTCTGAATTTCCCCTTCCGATGTCCGTTTCCCGTGACCTCCGTGACTTAAAAGGTAGTGTCTCCAAAATGAGACTCATCATAGGGACTTATGTAAAAATGCAGTGCCTACACCAAGTCTATAAATGATATGGTTTCTGATGAAATCAATGATCTTCTCTTGCGAAATCTCCACCAGGGGAACGTCTTCCACCCATTAGTGAAGAAATCAGTGACTACAATGATAAAGTTATGCCTCTTAACCGACGTAGGGTGAATTTTACCAATCAAATTGATCGCTCATCCCTGAATGGCCATGGATTTATTATAGGAGACATTTTCATTTGCTGAAGCTCTTTGTATAGTCTCATGTTTCTGGCATGTTAAGCTTCATTTCGTATAGGCGACACATGTTTTTCCCATTTTCGGCGAATAATAAACACTTTTGATTATCAACCATCTCATTTTGACCCCAGCTTGGTGGGTATTGGGATATCTGCCTTAGAGTTTTATGTAATATAAACATAATTATTTGTTATGAAATAAAAGATGCATTGTTCATTTATTAAGTGTTTGATTTAAATCACATATTATAAATTATCTTGTTTACCCTTGATTACTCATGTGCCTTCAGACTTAGTGTATGAAAGTCACACACAATAAGATTTAAGTCTGAAGTTAGTATTATAAAATAGTCCATAAAGACCAAACGAATCAGGTTCTTTATTTGTGGTTTATCTATAGTTGTGGTCCATTATAAAATTGTATGTCGACCTTGATCCGAGATCGTCCATGTGGTGACATAAGAATGGAGGCACCTTATATGATGTGATCATATATGACTGGACCCAGATAGAAATGAGTCTCTTATAATATCCGTTAAATAAAGAAATTCATTTCAATCTACTAGATAGTCATATATGGATTGATCTGAATCCTGAGTGTACTCCAAACTCCTGCATGACAGGTTATGTCCTTTGATTTACAAAGGTGAGGTTGGTGTAGTAATCCCGACCAATAGCTATGTAATTTGGGGACATAGTTTGGTGTGTAGGTGGGGACTTTTTCATAGATATAGAGTTCACTCCTTGCGCGAAGTAGAGGAATATCTTCCTTAATTGTTGATTCGGTACTTGAACGATTAAAGCGCTCAAGTCTTTCTATTGCAAATAGAAGGATTAATATTCATAATGGTTATGAATAAATCATTCATTAGAGAATCAATGGTACTTAAAATAAAAATAATTAGAGGAGTATAACGGACATTATGACCCAGCTCTAATTATGAGATACTCGTGAAGAGCCAATTCGTATGTAATGACTATATGAATGGACACCGACGTAATTCGACTTATACATCCATATACGGCAACAAGAGTGTAGCTTCAGGTTTTTAGTGGAATAACATGAAGTTAATAAATCAAAATATTTAATGAATAGTTTAATTAATATTCCGAAATTATTGGAGCTCGAAACTATAGGTTCATTTGGTCCACATGCTAGCTCGATATATACTGTAGCAAATTAAATATAATTGGATAGTCCAATTATATAATCTCTCACACACACACATATATATTATTAATAATTAATAATATATTTCGTCACACATATAACTTTATATTATATTTAATATAAGATTTTCATTAAATAAATGATTATGAGATAATCATTTAATTTATTATAAATATTAAATTATTTAATATACCATTTATAGAAATAAAGAATTTTAAAATATGTTTTAAAAATTCAATATTTCATGAATGGTAGTTACACTTTTTATTTTGACAACTAAATATTATCATTATGATGATAGTTAAAATAATTTTGGTTGTTACACAATTAAGGCTAGCCGAATATTGATGTGGATGAGGGGAAGGGTTTTTTGTTTTATTTTTTGAAACCAAAAAACTTAAGTATAAAAGAAAAATAAGTTTTTCTTTTGGAAAGCCTGTGTCATTTCAAACCCTAACCACCTTCATGTTTTCTACTCTCAAAAGTTGAAGGAAGAAAAAAAAAAGAAATTTTTTTTTTGAGTGTGTGACAAATACTAATTCAATCTCCAAAGTGTTTAGGGATTTCATTCTTGTGAGTCTAGCCCACACTAGTCTTTGTTGGTTACGAGACATAGCACGGAAGGCCATTCAGAGTTGGAACAAAATCAACATCATCTTCTTTTTGTTACCCTAGGGGCTCGGTTTATTTCGTGTTTTGTCCAGAATATCTTGGGTATACAAATAGGTGTTTCTAGGGTGTTATGGGGCTATTTTGGTGAGAAAATCAGACCTGGAACACTGCTATATCACACGCATTTCAGGGGCTGATTTTTTCGTACAGTACGCATATTTTGGGTGCAAAACGGTTTAGATCTGACCTAATATTTCGGGGATGTTCCGGGACTGGAAAATTGATAAAACCAGAATTAAAACATCATACTAGGGGCTGGTAAGATTCGACCATCAAATGGAGAAGGCATAAAAAATTTTCAAGGCCGATCCCGGTGCCTAAGCCGCTTCCACTGTGCAAGGAAATCGGTTCCTCCAATGGGCTCCATAAATTCCTTCATGTACTTTAGCCATGATCGTCTTGGCTTCTGTTAGTCCAACACATTTCAGCAATACACCATCTTGGAGTGTTTTTATACAAGACATTATCTAATAACACGAAATTCAAGGCACTCATCATTAATCTTAGATCTGCTTGGCTGGTGAGATCTCTTAAAAATTCATCGATCTCTTTCCTCCAATCACTTACATCTTCACCCTATATACTTGAGACGCTCAATTCTTCTTCTCGTCTTTGCAATGCAGGCTTAAATATCTTATTTTCACATATTACATCATGCATGACATTTTGCACTTCCTTATACCCCGAAGCTACCTGAGCTAATGAGTTATCTATTTCATTGTTCGTCTAAGCGATGTGCTGAATCTCTACCTGATCAAACTTGTCCAGTAGTTCTTGAGTAATTTCTAATAATATCTTAACTGACTGGCTCTAGCATTTAAAATAACCCGTAATTTGACGGACCACCAATTGTGAATCGCTCCCGATGGATAAATTTCTTACGCCCATATCGACTAAAAATTCTAATCCCATTATCGGGGCCTCATATTCAGTTTGATTGTAAGTACAATTTTCCTTTAATGTGAAAAAAATTGGTATTTTCGTCCTAAATGATTAACCAGAAGGATCCATATTCCTACTCCGTTTGACATTTTGGATCCATCAAATACAGAGACCAAGGCTTTAAATCACAACTATGTATTTCCAATTTGATTGCTTGGCCATGATTACACAAGGTTGATCAACTAAGAATCTGCTAAGGCTCGGTTCTTTACTGCTTCTCGCGGTACTTGTTGAATGTTGAATTCATATAATGATAGAGACCAAAACCACACTCCTTGATGTAAAATAGGGTGAGAAAATATGTATTTTATTACATCAACCTTTGAAATCAAATACACAGTAATAGACCGTAAATAGGCCTTTAACTTAGTTCAAGTAAAATAAAGAGTCAAACATAATATCTCCATTGGAGAATAATTACATTCATATTTCAATAGTTACTGGCTAAGTTAATAAATGGCTTGTTCCTCGCCCATGTTGTCATCATGTGCAGTCATTCCAACTATTGATTGTTTCTTGGCCGAAATACACAGTTTCATTAGTCGTCCTTGTATCGGTGACACCATGACTGGTGGTTTTGCAAGATAAGCCTTCAAACATTCAAAAGATTTTTGATGTTCTTTATTTTAGAAGAAATCATCCAGATCTTTAAGCCTTAATAGTGGCGAGAAGGCTTTAGTCCTTCCTGCACAGTTAGAAATAAATCTTCTGGGAAAATTAACTTGCCCTAAGAACTTTTGCAGTTTTGTTTTATTACTTGGGAGTTTGGCCTCCAAAATATCCATAGATTCGTTCTTGTCAATCTCAATCCCTCTCCGATGTACAAGGAAACCTAAGGAATTCCTTGTACTTACTTTAAAATCACAGTTCAAGGTGTTTAACTGAGTTTAAATTTTCTCATTCGCTCAAATGAACGTTTCAATTGGTCAAAATGTTCTTCTATTTTCATTGATTTGACCATTGTATCATCTATATATACTTCTATGAAATTGGTGATCATATCATGGAAGATTAAGTTCATGGTTCTTTGATATGTTGCTCTGGCATTTTTCAGGCCGAATGGCATGACTACCCATTCGAAGCACCCTAAATCCCCCGGGTATCTAAAGACAATTTTATGAATGTCATCTTCAGAAATATAAATTTGATTATATCCCGAGTACCCATCCATAAAGGTATACATCTTATATCCAGCGGTTGAATCGACCAAAGAATCTACAATAGGCATCTGATACTCGTCTTCGGGTGTTACTAAGTTTACGTTTCGAAAGTCGATACATATTCTTAATTTGCCATTCTTTTTCATAACTGGGACAATGTTGGACAATCATTTTACATATCTGGTTATTCTAATAAATTTTATCTCTAATAAACATTCAAATTTTTTAAGTTTAAGCAAAATATTTTAGAGCAAATCTTCTAGGTGGTTGTTTATGAAGTTTATAATTCAGCTTAATAGGTTGTCTGTGTTCTACTAAGTCTTTATCTAAGTCAAACACTTCTTCATATTCCTATGTAAAAAATCTATATATATATAAATTTTTAGAATAGAAATGAGTTTTTTTAAGTATATTTGTATCTAACATCTGACTGATGTAGGTTGGAAGATTTTCCCCTAATTTTCGAGATTATCTTCTTCTAATGGATATTGTGTTCAATGACGAAGAACATTGTTGTTCTGGTTATGCTTTCAATTTTTATATCTAACGAAACAAACCTTTTTGCAGACGTCGCTATGCCATTAAAGCTTGTCAAAACAACTTCTGTTGGGATGATATCTATTTCCGACTTTGTAAACTCGTTCAATATTCTCATTAGAATGGCATTGATGGCTGCTCCATTATCGATTAGTACCATGGCGAAAAGTACTCCATTTACTGTTGCCATTACATATAATGATCGGAGATGTTTTGTCATTTGTTGCGGAGGCCTTTGAAATATTACCCTCTTAGCTGACTCTATCTCTAGTTTTGCTTAATTTTGCCATCGTCTCTTTCTAGAAGCGTATCAGCCTGGACGTCTAAAACATCTTCCATTCTTTCTTTGGGTTCATATGAGTCCCAACTTGAAGGCGGTAGTGGCAGTGCGCTACTAGATGATACCACGTTATCAAAATTCATAGACAATGCATCATGTTTATCTAAACGTGGCACATTAGTCTCAATTTGGGTTTATATACAACTCGTTGCATTGGAAATGCCCTGTTTCTTTTCCCAAGGTCTCTATTATTGGGTTACTTACCTCGTATAATTGCTTCAAGAGCCGATTTTGGGATATTTTCCCTCTACGTGCTTCGGCATACGGGTCTATTTCTTCTTGAATTTCAATCATCTCATCTTCTTGAGGCTCTTCAACTTCTTCCAAGGTGAATGTTGTTGCTTCCGATTTTTCAACACTGTAGACATCATCTTTCATACCCTATGCTCCACTTCCATTTCGTTCAAACTCTTCGGGTAACAAATAATGGTTTGCCACAACCGAAGTCATGCTGCTAAACTGGATAATGGTTGGTAGTTTTTCCCCATCATCGTCATATTTCTTTTAACAATCGGATCTTGCCCGTTCTTTACATTCCGAAACCAATTCTATTTCCAAGGTGGGTGTGTACATCATATTTTTACGTATAGCTCGATGATGAGTCTCTTATGGGAGTGCACCTCAAATGTTCGGAAAAGTTGTAAAGTATAATGCTGGAAGGAAATGAACCTAAAAAAACTCAAAAGCCAGAGTTCTTGTCGGATTTCATCTATAAACAACCATGTCCGACCAGACATTCTACAAGGCAGGCCGGATATGTATCTTGTTTCCAATTTTACAAAAGGACATGATATTTTTCCCTTTTCAATCAAATCCCATAAAACAATCTTTTCCTCCTTAAAAAAAGACAACTTTCATAATTATCTATTTCTATAATAGAAGCTTTCCCTATCAAATAAGACTTTTTTCTATTAAACTGAGTCCTAAACACTATAAAAATGAAGTCTACGTTCAACGGAGAGGACTTTTTTGAAGAAGCAGATTTTAGGAGGGACTTTTGACGACTTTGGAGATTATCTCTTTCTTTGGAACGTTCAAACAAAATACAAAAACACATAACTTGTTTCCCAACTTCAGCAAGAGATCTAGCAACTAACCTAGGCTTTCAGAGGCATTCTCGGAGCCAACAATACAAAAGGTAAATACCTGAGGGCACTTTAATCTCCATCATGCTGCTTTTCCTCTTCTAATCTGATGCCATGATCCGGACATACATATGTCATAAAATAATTCTGAATGTGTTAACTGGCTACATCTGGTCGCCTACTTATTTCCCTGTGGTATATAGGATGGAAACCCAGACGTAAATTCCATAACCAATTCCGAAAGGACGATAGTGTAGTCTGTACTTCAGATACAATTCCACATACCACTTCAAAATGGTCACGCGTCACTTTTTTTACTGCTTTCTCATTATTATTATCATATGATTATTCTATTTGTTTTATCATTGCCTTACCATAATCGTTATACACGATTATGTACTTTATGAATACCGGTTTCAAGCATGCCATGACATGTCCTTATTATTTTTTGCATGATTATGCATTCTGATTTACACAGTAAATTTGGCCAGACATCCATTATATCTGGCTGGATATAGAATGATAATATACATCCAGCCAGATCCCAGATATGTCTGGATGAGTTTGTTTTATTCGTTATCTATTATGTTATTATTTCTTTCATGAATGTCTGTCTACTGAAATGAAATATAAACTGCTTTGTGTTATATATGCATTATAAGACATGTGGATCCTCTTTTGAACCTGGATATTATACTGGCATCAGTAAGGGACCATTCCAAACCCAAATGGGTTTAAGGTCAGACTTTACGAGGGGTGTAGTACAACCTTAAATCATTCCCAATGTCTTATACTAGGTGGCGACTCCATTATTCTTGAGTTAGTTCCCCCGTGGGACTATCCGTACTCTCTACGAGCTGCAAGCTCAACATCACAGGCATAACGAGAAATCTTGCTTCGTACCTACAGACTCCACTAGTGATAAAGAATCGGCCCCGAAAAGCCTTGTACTATCTTTGGCGAGACTGAGATGAACCATGTCTTCATTATTTTTACATACCCTTCAAACCTGATGGCGTCATGTATCGAGAAATGGTCTTCACTCAAAGCGGTGGATTGGTGTGATGATAACCATCATTTATTAGTACGTACCCTTGGGTATAAAAAAGGTGTGTCCATTTGGTTGATTAAACCTTTGAGTGGGGAGACCTAGTTGTGTCAACCCTTTGCTGATAAAAGCCTAAGCCATACCTTTATAGGTCCACATAAAAGCTCGTAGTTGATTATCCTATAAGATCCTCCATATTGCTTGTGATTGGACCCTAACCATTTGAAGCCATTTAATATTTTTTATCGTGTGACAAGGAACTTGTTAGGCCTCATCACTAGAACAAGTTCATGTTCCATGATAATTTGCTTGAATGCTTTGAAATGTCAATGGGCCACCATGTATGAAAACCCTATTGGACTTGAAATATTTAGTTATAATCCAAATATGCCAAGACATGAGTCCAATACTCACACTGGCTTTCATTCAGAAATGGTACGTCTTATCTTAGACCGTTTGGACATTCTTAAATATTTCCTGGCTCATCATTCATAACCGTGATTACTAAGGGTCCAATTCATCATTTTTAAACAATGACATGATTCCCATGTTAGGCCTAATCATTTTAAAATTGGGCGGATTTTGTGTTTCAACGATGGAAAAGACTCGAGGTAGCCAAGGTTTAACTTTAGCATATGAGATAGCGAGTTTGCGTACCCCCCGTTGGTGCATAATCTAAGCCACACTTAGGGTAGATATGGAATTTTCACTTGTGTGGGAGAGATAAAGTTGAAAAGATGTATGATGCTTGAACTAACCTTGCATTCATGAATCTAATGCATACATGCATCATGTTAACACCTTGTGATGCAGCCATCATAGCAGTCTGTTGGGTTAGAGGAAGAGGAAGATTATTGAGAGGTCAATCAAAAAAGTTAAGAATGGCCAGCAGTAACAATTCTCGCATAGACCGAATTGATGATAAGTTGAACAAAATGACTGAACAACTTCTAACTTTGACCACTGCTATGATCAATCAGACAACACTTTGGATGGTTAGGGACGAAGCAAACAATGAGAGGCATAAGTATAAGAAGCCTCACAACCAAGGGCGGCATAATAAAAAGTGGAACATCGAAAGTAAACACCATCTGAAAATGATATTTCTTTAATCTAGAAAGACCGATGTCCAAGATTTTGGATGAACTATAGAGGCAAGATCTGTTGAACCATTGGAATCAAAATCGCCTTCAATACCTATACCCCACCACATCGACCTAAACTGCTACTATCACTTCACTAGCAATACGACCATGACACAGACAGTTGCACCCGCCTAAAAAATGAGATTCAAGCTTGATCGACACATGCAAGATACCTAACCCCGAAAAAGCAGCGGCTATACAGTAATCAGATTTTAAGTCATTGCATTTGCATCTTTATTTTCGTCATGTAATGACTCATTTTTTTGAAGTAAATTTGATTGTGTAAAATTTTCTATCTCTTGATAAGAATGAGCATGTCTAAATTTGGAAAAAAGTTTTAACTTCGGAATCACTAGCATAATGTTATCCAAAAATTACGCACTAAAATTTGCACTTAGAATTGCAAAATACACTTTGAAAGAATTTATACTGGCACAACTTGTAGATGGTCAAAACACTTGACATTCATTTGACTCTTTTCCAAGGTTAAGAATGAGATGGCACTAAGTTAAGGAGATTATGAAAATAAAAGATGTGTGAAAAGATAGAAGAGAAAAATGTGAAAAGAAAAAGAAAAAGAAAAAGAAAAAAAGACGAATCCCATAAAAGAATCAACTCTGTTGTCTGGATTTTTTAGTCAAATATGACAACACAATGCCACTTATAATATTTTTTATCCTTAATCTGCTCAAGGTTTGGCAATTGATGCTGATCGCTAAACTTAATTTGCTTGTATTTATATAATTGGTCAAATATAGTGTCTGTTTTAGTCACATCGAATAAGAATTTCTAACTTTCTTACTCTCATGGGTAAAACTGTCGTCCATGACTCGGGCAAATTTCTACATATGTAGGACTTATCTTCAACTAATTCAGCCAGACACAGTTTGGCCAAACTCATTTTAGTCTCCACATCACTCAACTTATAATTAACGTCCTTGTAATAAGTGTATTTACTTGAATTTTTCATATGTTTATCTTCTCTTAATAGTCATTCATATCTAACTATGTTTGTGGTAAGTTGGAAAATGTCTGGAAACTCTCTGTCCTGAAACTTATTTTTCAGATCAAAGCTTAGGCAACTATAAGCGATTTTCACGAATTTCTTTTCTGGCATAGGCATGAAACATCTACTCTTAGATATTTTAAACCTTTCCATGAAAGTTTTGGCTCATTCGTTTGGTAATTGTCTTAGGTTTTCTAAATCGATCAAGGTGACTTCCGTCTCAGTCTTGTAAAACTGGCGTGAAAAAGTTATTCCATTTGATATCGATTTTCTACTGAGTTTGGTGGTAAATTAATAAACCAAGAGAAATCAATTCATTATAAAGAACTATAAAATAGCCTTTACTTGTGAAAATCATTTATCTCACCACAATAGAGAGTGAACCTCCATATACGTTTGCTAGTAGAAATTTCTCATGATCTAGTAAATAAGGAAAACTCATGTACATGGTAATTCATTGTCCAAGGGTAAGCCATGTCAATCCAATCGGGATAAGGCTTTTTGTATCCAGGTCGTTGATGAGTGGAAAATATATCAATATTTACCGCCCATTTTACTTAATATTTTGTTTAGTTTCTCGGGTTTGATGAACGTTCCGATGTGTTTTAGTTTATTTTTCAGATAAAATAATATTGGGACACAATGAAATCATTTAGGATGAAATGTGGGTCAAATAAGGGCAAAAATTAGACTTGACATATTAATTTTGGAGATTGGAAACTTGAAATGGCGTTGTAACGAAGTGCAGTTTTGGAAATTCCAATTTTACGCATCTGTCGTATTTTGGGAATAACGTTTTACTCTGATATCGAATTGAGCTGATTCAAGTTCCAGATTAAAGAAGACTCACATATCTACAACTTTGAAAGACAAAATAATTTCTAATTCTGAATATTTCATGCCCGAAATTGATGAACCATCCAGGAGTATGTTGTGTGTAATTATTAAAGTCATTTTCAAAGCAAATAAATAAATAAATAAATAAATAATAAAAATTATCAAATCAACACCAAACATGATAAGCAATTAGTGGAGCAATTAATAATGGATTTGGTGGATGATTTGATGGAGGCAAAATTTTGCCTATAAATACCAAGCTATTTCATTTGTAAATTCATACTTTCTTCTAAATAATTCCTTAATAATACTAAGAAGATTGTATCTTGTTTGTTTATTTACAGCTTTCAGTAATTAATTTTCGCTTTCGTACTTTCTTTTCTTTACTTTTCAGTTTTTACTTTCCGCAATTTACTTTTACGCACAGTACTTTTCTTTCTTTAATTTTCAGTTTTTACTTTTCAGTAATGAGAAGGCATCTCCCCTTTGCTGGGGTAAAAGGTAAAACTTTTATTACTAATATTTAGATTAATCTCCCTTAATTATAATATATAAACTAGTTAAAACCTGACTTAACGAGGATACCGCCATATTGGTCGGTTGGTAATTATTTAAATTGGTTTTAACCTGACTAAACTGGATACCGCCTGATTGGTTGGTTGGTAATTAATTATTAATTTGACTTAATCTGGATACCGCCTATATGGCTGGTTGGTAATTATCATGCAAAGTTAATATATTATATTAAGGGAGATATCTAAAATAGAAGTAATAAAAATGGATCAATTTACCTCAGCATTTTCTTTTATTGTACTTTTACTTTATTTACTTTTCAGCAATTTACTTTCAGCATTTACTTTTCAGTAATTTACTTTCAGCATTTACTTTTCAGCATTTAATTTTCAGTATTTAATTTCAGCATTTACTTTCAGTCATTTGCTTTTCAGCAATTTACTTTTCAGCATTTCACTTTATGTCTTTTATTTTATTTAAATTTTTACTAGCCCTAGTTATGTGTCGTAACTAAGTTAGTTATCTGGGGTTGTGATGAATTCTAATATCACCGGTTTATAAGTGGTTATTTTATAGTTTGGGTAATTTAAAGGTTTACTTATTAAGTCTTAAGCTTAACGCGTCTTGTTAAATGGCCACTAATAAGATTGATCTGGTAAATCGAAAATAAACTTGACAAATGAATTTTAGGTTTCAGCCTTAGACTTAATAGCCCACGATCTTCTTTGAGGATAGATAACATTTTAATAGATTTCCTTACAGGATAAACATACACATGTCGGGTGGGGGTAGCCATAATTGGAACTTAAACTTAATGAATCCAGGTAATTTGGTTGACATAAACATATGGTTCAATTGGGTTATACTGAGTATTTGCGTCTGACCATCGACAGAGGCTTTCACATAATTTAGTGTTCCAGGTTAGTAAACCGATATATTACACAAAAATGAAATAACCACTTCATCTTTAAAATGATATTGGAAGATTCACAACTCTAGATAGTTTCCTAATATTGAATTTTCTTTAACCTACTTTCATGCAATTTTATTTACTTATTTTTAAATTAAAAATCATCATCATTTCAAATCAATCAATCAACCTGTTAGATACTAGTAATCATTTGACCTCATAAAATTAATAGATTAGGTATTAAGTCCTCGTGTGATCGATACTTTTTATACTACTTAAATGATACATGCGCTTACGTTATATGTGTGTGTGTAAGCACCAGTCAGTCGTATACCCCGAATCCGAATTGATTATGGAGAATCTCGGTAATTTGTTCTCTTAATATGGTGTTGCCAGTGAATTCACTCTGGTTGGTGGTTGGGGCCCATAAATGGGTGTACCATTATATTTCCCTTGCCCTTGTGGACCTTGGGGCAATATTTCTTCATGTTGGACCACGTTAACTGATGGATTCCCACCATTTGGCCCTAAACTTTGATCATTACCAACAAGAGGCGCTCCTCAATGAGGTGCCCCTACGATAGGCATCCCTCGTGACGACATGCCATTACTTGGTTCAACGTTCTAACCCTCAATCACAGATTGTACATTAAGTTGATCATGATTTTGGTCATTGTTACCCCTATAAGTAACACGCTTGAAGGCATAAAACTTCCTTATGGGAAAACACACATACCTATGTATTTGGCAATTAGGTCAGTTAACGCACTCATGCGTTTGACCATGTTTTCATAATGTAAAGTGCTGATTAAAATAAATTTATCCTTATTTTGATTGTTCTGAAGTCTAACATGTTCAACCAAATCTTGAGTGAAATTGCCAAGCAAGGACTGCAACATTTTAGGATTCATCTCCCTCTTGGTCTCATAGTGACTTCCTTCTACCAAGCCTCAAAATGTTCCACAACAGGGACGCGGTTTTGGTTGGTTTGCTCCAATCCCACTTCCTCTGTACTTGATCTAGTTTGAGTATTCTTTTTTATGCAAATTCTTGTTTCTTCATCTGTCAGTTGTGACAACTGCTCTAGTCATATCTCCAGCCTCTAGTAACTATTAGGTCGTGATCTTCATTGTCACCAATGATAGCTACTAAGATTATGCTTCACGTAGGTTTATTACTTGTGATAACTATTGGAAACGTGTCCCAATTTCTTCATCAATCGTTAGATTACATTTACGTAACTGCTCCATGGTTTTGTTATCACCTGGCTGGATTGGCGATTTGGCTGCCTGGCCGATTAGACGATTTGACAGGCCGATTGGACGATTTGTTCGTCAGGCCGATTGGGCGACCTGAACTCTTTCATTCATGACAAGTTTCGTCTATAATCTAGTCGGAGGATGTCATCTTCGATGTTTCTTTTAACATTATTTAATCTTTTAAAAATTTTATTTTCAACACACGGTGAAGAAATTGCGAAGCAACAGCCAACACCATTAAAATATAAAAGAAAGTGAGAAAGAAGGGCATGGCAGCTCTTATTCACTCACTCTTTTTTTACTTTCTCATCTTTTCTTTTTTTTTTTTTTACTATTTTTGTTTTATTAGCATACTCCTGCACTTTACCAGAGTTGAGCATGAATTAGAATTTCATATTAAAAATTATCTTGAATTCTGATATGAATTTATATTCAGGATGAAAAGTAGTATTGAATTTCTACTGAAATTTTCAATCGAATTGAAAAATCATATTAAATAATACGGGATCTCGAATCCCAATAAAAAATTGAATTATCTTCCATTTTTACTTCTCATATAATTCCTATAAATTTTTTAGTTATAAATTATATTTTATAATAATTTTGTATAAAAATATTATATTTTATAACTTTTATTTTTATATTTTTAATGAAATTAATAATTATACAAAAATGTTAAATATTTTATGTTATCTTGTGGAAAAACTAAAAATATTCATTTGACTCTTGACTTCACTAACTTTAATAGGGTTAGTATTGTGTCGGGCCGAACCAGGCTTTGGCCAAGTCCTGGCCCTACCCCATAAAATATATTAAAACCCAAATCCTCAAAAATCATATCCATTTATGAGTGGGCCGGACCCGGACCTAACCCGTTTGATATGGGACCGGACAAAGACCAAGCCTGACCATAATTTTTTTTAAAAAAAATTATTAATTAAATATTAGTTTTTAAAAAAAAAAAATTGACATAACCTCAATATAAAATTAATTTTTCAAAAGTTTACACATGTAAAATATATTATAAGTTCTAAATATTAAAAAAAAAAAACTAAAAAAGTAACAAGTAATATTAATATAACTTAAACAAGTTTAAAATAATAATAAACTATAAAACAATATACTAGTATATTAAACAATATTAATAATAAATAATTCTAAAATGTAAAATGTAATAAAGGGTCGGACCGAAGTTTTTATTTTAAAAATTCTTATTTGGCCCTTTAACTAAAGGGCCTTATTATTTAAGGCCCTACCCCCATCATTTTTCTTAAGGGCTGAGCTAAAGCCATGCGGGCCCGGGTCAACCCGAGTTGGCCCGAATCTAATTGTCAACCCTAAGTGTTAATGCATGTTTGCTATAACTTTTTTTTTTCAAAAATTCATTTTCAAATTTTTTGGTGTTATTTGGTTGCATTTATAGTATAGTTTTTAAGGATTAAAATTTGAGCTTTTTAGATTAGATGTTTAAAAGATTTTTTAAAATTGTTTAAATTATTTATAATACCCTTATTTTATTTCAAACATTATTTCATTTTATCATAACACAACTTAAAAAAAACTTGTCCACTAAAATAATTTTATATTTTTTAATAAAAACTCTCATTAACAACCAAATATTTTAAAAAAAATTTATCAAAAGCTTTACTTCTAAAAACTCTACTGGTACAAACTTCATTTGAAGAGGCTTTATTTGAAAACAGTAGAGAGCAAATGATAAACGGTGTACATTAGGGGAAAATATTGATCTCCAATAGATTTTTTAATAAATGGTATAGGTGTCAGGTGGCGTCTTAAATTAAACAATAAAACTACATAATATTTAGTAAACTCGGGCATGTGTATGTTCCTATTTGCGGTGCATAATTACATGGAATGTAGGTACCTGTCACGAACCAAAATCAGGGCTAATGATAACGGGGTAAATAAATAAAATAAAATTGTAATAAGACCAGTCAAATGATCAAAAAGTCAAAACATGACTTGGTCAAAATGAATCAAAATGTGAAATTTCAAAATATACCTCGGGGCTTTAAAACAAAAGAAAATATAAAATCATACGGAAAATATCCAAAACTTCCGACAGTTTAAATGTGAATATATGTTGTGAAATAAATAATTAAAATTCAATTAATAATCCGACTATGCAATGCATCACCTAAATAATTACACAATCTGATAATCTTAAATACAAGTCAATACCTCCAAGATTGCATAGTACCGTCGAAACGAATAAAGTTACTCAACACGATTCGAACACTCTCGAGGGATCAAACATGCTCCTCGCTCTCTGAAGCTCCAAAACCCATAACGCACCCTCAAGCTCTGAAGATTTAAGGTTTAATTTGAAATGTTAAATTGAGGGGTGAGCGAAACCACGTGCTAAATAGGGATTAATGTACTCATCTTAATTGGTTTTACAAAAACCATGCATGGTTAGTATATATATATCCAATAAAATAATATTGATGATGCGAGTTAAAAAATAACTATAATTTATACGTTTTATCAATATAAATAAAATATACGTCATCGACAACATTAATCATTTAAATAAAAATGTGAGTGAAATGCCACACAGGGCCGCGTAACCAGACTCCCAACACTGGAGTTGTAAACAAACAACGTGCCACATGGAGCCACATAGTCGGTCACCTCAAACATGATCCGTGAATAATCAATGTACCAAAACGGGTCCATATAACAAACGTGATCATATGCCACGAAGGGCTTCTCATTATCAAATGCCACAACGAGGTAATATTAAACAAACTATGCGCAAGTTCGAGACTCTCACCCAATTACGTGTCATCACCGTCCAAATAGCGCCACTCGGGGCTGCATAACAGTTATTGTAACAGGCAACCAGGGTCTATAAGGTGGGCCAAAACAGGGCTCCACATAAGCAAATGCCACAACATGGCAATATAATAACCAAGATAAATGCCACAACGGAGCTCATAATATATAATTTTTAAATTTTTTACTGATCCAAATCTGATCCAATTTACATTTACACTACTATGCTGATGTTTATAAAAACAAAACAATAAAATTTATTACGGTTTTTTTGTGCCACCCAACGCACCATTTCACATTTCCATAAAACATGACTAATATTAAGATATTTTTCCCATTATTTTCATTGGCATAAAATAATGATATATATATAATCTAAAACCACAATCAATATGAGTATTGAATCTTTACCTCAACACCATGCTCGAAGTGTGAAATCGGTTTCACAACGAGGATCAACGCACTAAGCTAATTCCATCGGTCTAACATCGACAAAACTCTCTTCGGGCTCACTCGATATGTTATACGAGACATACGGGTCCCGCTGACCGGGGACCGCCCAAAGATCACACAAAAATGACATCTCGAAACCTGAGATGTAAAACACACCAAATCAAAATCCCGCACAAATCTAACCAAAAATCGACATGGTTCAGTTTAAAACACGGGCTTTCCATTTACAATTCAATACCACAAATGTCCATCTGGGGACTACAACAATCACTCAACCACACTTCACAACCAAATCAAATTCCGAAAATAACAATCCATAACTCAAACTCAAATCTCAAAGTAATTTAAATAAACCAAAATATGTAAATTAAATGCGTAATAAAAATACGATAAATACATGAAGATTAGAGTTTGGGTACATTACTGCACGAAAGGGTCGAAACCAACACGTCGAGAATATCGAATAGGAGATTCTCCCTAGATGCGTCGGCACGTGGCCTTCATGCGCTGCCACATGCATCGGCGCATAGAGCTCGCACCCTGGTACACCACCGCACCGCTGCCACTAGAATGTGAGCGCCATCTAGCTAAGTTTCCTAGTGGTGGTCACCCGCCCAACGGAGCTATGGTTTGCCATGGATCACCCAAAAACCAGCAGAACCTTCATGTTATCCCCTTGCCGGAAACCGGCCATCTTAGGCGACATGGCTACCATCAAATTACTCATTATGACTTGCTCTATCTTCCACCCAGCCCACTCGTCAGAAATCTCCATCATCGGCCGAATCTCTCTCTCACATGCGCGTGTTGGAGAAGAGGAAAGAAAGAAAGAAAAAAATAAAAAGAAGAAGATGGCTACTCACGTTGGGACAGAGAAGAGGAAAAAAAATTTATATAGGGGCTGGCAAATATCAAAGGCACCCCTAGATTTTGAGATAAATAAAAATTGAAGCAAACTAATGACAATTTATCAATTGACCCCTAAAGTCAAAAATTCAAAATTTAACTGAAAACTTTTATGTGAAAATACAATAATACTTTACTAAAAATTTGGGTTATTACAGTAGCGTTTATGATCGATCTGATACAAAAGAGGGAATAATGTGTATTTTCCATTAGGGATTTCCAGGAAAAAATCATTGCATCTTTGTCAAATTCCTTATGAAAGATATTCAGTCCATCAAAATAGAAGTTAAAGAGGGTATTTATGTTCAACGTTTCCTTTATATATATAACATAAACTTGGAGGCCATTTCCTTAAATCGTACTGATGAGAATTTAACTCCACGAGAAATTGAGCAAAACACTACGGAGTTGGCCTATTTCTTACATGTACCAATTGAAGGGTTTTGAAAAATGAACTGAAGAAAAAATGCTTTCTCAAAAGGCGGAAACCTTCAAGAATCCTTTATATATATATATCAAATGTGGAAAGGGAAAATCTAAGTAAAACTTAGAGGTGATTAAAAAATAATTGAAATCGAAAAATCAAACCAAAATGATAATTTTTTTAATTTCAAAAATAAATAACAGAATCAAATTAGAATATTTTTTTAACTAAAAAAAAATCTAACAGAACCGAATTAATTGAATAATCTGATTTATTGAATTTTTTAAGTATAATCATGTTATGTTGTTATTTTATATATTATATATTATATTTGTTACAATATTAAATTTATTTGTGTTTAGTGATGATTAATTTCATGAAATATTTATAATTCTTTATTTTGGTTATACTTTTTAAAATTTTTTCTTATACTTTTAGGGTGCGTTTGGTATAGAGTATTGTCAGATAGTATAAGCTGACTTATAAGTAATGGAACACTATCAGATAACGTCAAAAATAATATTATGATGTGAGATTATGGTTTTGTGAGCTTTCACTCTAGCGTTAACTTATTCGTTTGGTGGAGCACAGACAGTTAATAATTTAAATGATGATTTTATCTCATGATAAAAAGCTTTATTTTTATAGTTTGTGATGATTAATTGATTATAAGTGTTATAATGTAATTTTTTTTGAATAAATATTAAATTCAATTATTGTTACTAATTTTTTTAATTTTACTTTTTATTGTTGCCGTTAAAAATTTGAAAAAACCGAATTAAACCGAACCAAATCGATAATTAAAAATCATTATATTTTTTTTAAAAAGAGAAAAACCAAATAGTTACTTTTAAAAAAAATCGAATAATTATATATATATATATTTTTTATAATTATACCAAAATGAATAGAACCGTGCCCACCCCCGATAAAACTCTCTTTGAATTATACACACACATTTAACAAAAGATGATTAATTTATCAATGTAAGATGTTATTGATATGTCATGTTGTTTCAGTTATTACCCTACGCTGACGCATCGAGAATCAACCTGCTCGGTTAGATTGCGAGGTATGACCTTCCCAGAAAGATCGCTGTGGGTCGAGGGGGCAACGCCCCTGAAAATAAAACGAAAGCCAAATGCAAAGTTAACCGAAACAACTGATTTCAAGTCCTTTAGAACGAAAAAGACATTATGTCTTGCATTGTCGCGCCAATGGGTAATCATTGGCATGACAATGAGAGTCAGAGATATAAAGGTGTATTCTACCTAATATTGTCGCACCGATGGTTACTCATTGGCGCAACAATGAGACGCTGATATATAAAGAGCTCTCTGACTTATATTGTCGCGCCAATGAGTAGTCATTGTCGCGACAATATTAAGCCCGTACATATTGTCAAGTCATTGGCGTGACAATGAGACGCTATTTCAGAAAAAAAAAAAAACATGACTAAAAAATATCTTTTGGAGACAAATATTGTTTGTCTATATATAGAGCACGAAAATGATTCATCAAATATAACATTCTTCATATCATAGTTTTCAAGTAGAGATTCAACAAAGTGTTATATTGTATCTCTAATTTTTTTTATTCTATCTAGAGTAAATTTACTTGCAACTCTTACAACACACAGTATGAGCAAATATATCTCTAAGAAAGTGTCATACACGCCTAAAAAAACTAGATTTCCCATTGTCTCCCCAACAAGTACATATTTTAAAGGGGTGTATTCAATGATTTCAGCAAGAATCTATACGATTATTTTATATTTTAAAAGTATATGTTAGATTTTGAAGGATTTCATTAAACACATCAACTAAATTATGAGAGTAAATGATTTATAAATCAATATATGAACTCTTACGCTAGCGACGTGTGATGTTACATTATTTCCTAAAGAAATTTATATTATTACATATGCTAATAACATAATTATATTTGAATACTCTAGCTTGAAATAAGAGTGGCAACGGACCGGGCTGAGCCTGTGCTTTGCCAAATTGGGCCAGATCGGGCTCCGACCTGACCCAACTTTTTGAAAATAATGAATTTTATTTTTGAAAATAAATAATTTTTGAATTTTTTAATACTTAAATATGAAAAAAAAATTAGAACATAATGTTTTTATTGTTTTTTTTTTTTTTGGATTGTACCTTAAGAATATAATTAAAAATATATGTATTTTAGAATTAAAAAATATTTTATATAACTAAAAAAATATATTTTTATCTATAAAAAATCCGGGATTAAGTTTTTTTCGCCTAAAACCTAGCCGAGGTCCGAAAATAAAAATTCTACCCTCGAATTGGGCCGGATTCAGACAGATGGGATGGACTTCAAACTTTTCTACCACCCCTAATTGAAAACCAGAAGGTTTGCCCATCAATAGACCAAAACTACAAATAGTTCAATACTGTAATAACATTCTTTGCAAATGTTTTTGTTGGCCTACAATGTATCTATAATCGTTGGAAAAAAGCCATACCAACACAATTTTCAAACGACCTACGAAGTTTTCTTTTCTTTTTTTTTTTTTTTTTTTTTTTTGTTTTGTTTTGTTTTGTTTTGTTTTGTTTTAGAAATATTGGAAATCTCGCCGTCAAATCATTTGATTCGGGCTTAAATAGAGCATGTAAAAATTCCGACTGCCCCCAAACTCTTATAAAGAAATACACCCCCTAAGCTCGAACCCAAGACCTGACAATTAAATTTTAAGTCATTTGCCACCAAGTTATATCCATTGGGAGCACATCAATAGAGATGTTAACAAGAATAAAGAAGATATTTAGATAAATACTATTCGTCTTGAAGTTTATATCATAGATGTAGATTCTGATAATATATTTTTAAGATTAAAAGGGACTGATGAACTCGTAAGAAGAATGATTGAGACTAAAAGATAAAGTGTTTCTATTAGTTTATTTATTAGTGACATTAATATTGATTTTACCGGTTGTCACAATTACAATAGAAAATACATTTTTAATTACGTTTTTTTTGCAAAATCGATTGCGAAATCGGATGAGAAATCAATGTTTGAATTATAATTTAATTATATACATAAAAAAAAATATTTTGTACTGTTGATAATGATGTTTTCATTCAAGTATTCAACATATAAATTTTTTTTTTTTGATATATAACATATGTAAATATATTAAATGAAAATAAATCAATGAAATTTAAAATTTCGGTAGTTACCATTTACTTTATTTTTATTTTTTTATAAATTATATTACTCTTTGAACTTATCCCTCTTTATTGAATTCCCGGCTCTCCCACTATTTACGACCTTGTGTTCTTGTGAGAGAATCAATAACATAACTGAAAGAAACTTATAACAAATCCCACGTCCAAAACTAATGTCATGTTTAGATTGATGGATGTGAATAATTTATAATAAAATGTGTTGGTGGTGTGTTTTTAAGCACTATGATATTTAAGCAGTACGACATGGGTAAAATGGTAACTCCCTTCTTGATCGAGACCACTAATGCCGACCCGACCATTCGATGTTGCATACGCCAACGGTAAGGGGCCGAGCACTTGGTGATCAGTGACCGGCCACTTAAGCTCGGGTGGACAGGTATTGTCAAATCGATAGCAGCATTCTCAGTTCAGATGACCATTGTGACCGACCTCATAAAGACCGACCAAATAACGAGATATGCTCCAGATGATAAGTTATCCTATTCTTATGGGATAAAGAGATAAGTTATCATATTCTTATGAGGTAATGAGATAAGTTATCATATTCTTATGGGGTAAGGAGATAAGTTATCATACTTTCATGGGGAAATGTTGATGAGTCAGTATCCTAATAGGATATGAGAAGTGAATGTAGTTTTCAACTAGGAATCCTTATGGGAAAATGAATCTGATTTCTTCACTATTATAAATAGAAGGGGAAAGTGTAAGTAAATGGCATCAATATCAATATCAATATCATTACCACCAGACTTGTAAACACAAGAGATATCAGAGAAGCATATCTCAGTAATAAAAACATCATCTGTTCTGTGCCCGTGGACGTAGGTTGGATCTTATCCGCCGAACCACGTTAAATCTCTTTGTTGATTGGTGCATGTATCTGTCTTCTTCTAAATTTGTCTTTGGTTCCCACATAACCAAACAAATTCACTATTGAGGGAGGAACTGTCTCGGGAGTAATATTCTCATATTGCCCTGAGACCGAAATCAGCCGTCAACAAAATGAAATATAACGGAACAGAATAGAGAGCGACATACCATGACATTATTTGAGAGAAAGAAAAATGTATATATTATAACGTTTCAAAATATTATTTGATAAATAAAAAGTAATAAAATGAAATAGAATTAAATATGTTTTAAAGAAAAATATACTTTTTTAAATTTTAAAAACAAAAAGATAAATATTTTAAGATTATTTATTCAGGGGATAAATTTATCTTCACATATAATGTTAATTCTTAAGATTACGATACATCTCCAACTCTCCATTTAGATTTTTTATTTTCAATGATTTAATATCTTTTTTGTGTCATCTTCCACTATCTTCCATCAATCCAATAAAAATATTTTAAATTACTTTTTACTTCTTTCCATCCTCCTTCAAGCGAAAGAAAGTAAGGGTGACAGAAAAGCCAGGGCCCGGTCCGGCCCGTCCGGGGCAAAAAAAGCCCGGGCCAAAATAAAAAAAAACACACACATATATATATATATATATATTAATATGTTTGTAGCATTTAAATTGTTAATTTATCAATGAAAATTTGTGATTTATTTGTAAATTGTCTTTGCTGAATGTATTTTATATTTGTATATTTTTAATTTTTTTTTAAAAATTCGGGCCACAAAAAAGTCCGGGCCGGGGCCGGGCTTTTCCCGGACCCAGGTTTTTTTTATTGACCGGGCTCAGGCCGGGCCGGGCCCGGGCCTACCCGTTGGCTTGTATAAAAGAAAGTAATATAATAAAACGGCCAAAACAAGCTAATGATAAAAACACGTATCGTACAACTCACCACACACTAACAATTTCTCATGTTAAGACAAAAAAGTCTTAAGTGTACAGTGGTTTGGTCGTAAGTGAGTCAAGAAGTCGAGTCCAGATCGTACTTTGTTTGTTGGTCATAGCAGAGTTATGTTATTTTCCCAAGAATATATATATATATATGTATGTATGTGTTGTAATATTTTTTTTTTCACATTATTATTATTAATATTTTCTCTTAAACAATATTTTCTAACTTTTGACTGAAACCAGACCAACCACAAGCATAAGCACAAGCAAGCTTCAGCCTCTTAATTCCTCACAAATACATTTCTATCTGTTTGTTTGTTTATTTATTTATTTTTCACACACAGAGAATTAGATATCCACAGGAAACAGGAACCAAGAACCAAGGAAAGAAATGCATTTTTTTTAAAGTTCAAAATCACTTAAATCTACAAGGACCCTTTTGGCTGTTTAGCTTAAAAAGACTTTCTTTTTATCAGGTAAAGCTTTGAATTTTGCTTAATTTTTTCTCTTTGTAGATCTTTATTTTGGTTTTTTGTAGCTGGGTTCAATTTTGTTCTTAGATCTTTCTGTTGCTTTGACTGTAGTAGATCAAGATGCAACTTTTATTTATACACTCTTTTTTTTTTTTTTTTTTTTCTGATTTTCTTGCAAACTAGCGTGTTGATATTTGTTTAAACTATTTTTAGTGAAAATTTTCTGGATGTTAATTTTTATTTTTAAGTACCTGTAGTTCTAGAGTATTTGAAACTTTCATGCTTAATTGATGGATTACAACTTGTATTGGCTCACTGGATTTTGTAAATCTTAGAACTGTTAATCATCATTTACTTTGATAGTGAAGTAGGTTACCATATGAAATTTGAACTGAAAGAGTTGTTAGTAGTGGCCAAAACCCGAATATGACTCTATTGTCTGTATTGATTGTATGCATAATGTATAGGGTTTATTATTTATGCCAAATGCAGGACTCTGCATCGATCTATTGTATGGTATTTAAGTATCTATACATTCTACGTCTTGTTTTAGATACAGTCAGCTCAACTTGAATTCGATGAAATGTCATGTAATTTTGAGTATTTTTTCTGTAGCGCGATATGTTTGAGTTGTTCTATTACAGTGCCTGATGCATTTTCTGGTCCATGTGGCATTTTGGATAAAATACACTTTCATACATGTGTCTGTTGCGGCAATCGCATTTATTGTTTTCATGGTTTGACTTTGAGTACTGCAATTATGGCTTAAATATGTTTGGCTTCAACTCATTTATGAGTTAGATATATACATGTTCCACTTCCTTAATTTGGTTTTATGTCATTGAGCCAATGGCTTGCAACCGTACTAAACTTTATATTGCCCCATGATTTATGATATAATTTCAGAGAGAATCTAACATGTTCAGTATGAAATTAAAGTATGTTCGTACTTTGGAGTGATCGATTGTCTTAACTGGTTAAGCTCTTTGTTTGGGGATGATATTCCAATTCCTTAATACTTATATGCTTTTAGACCAGGTCAGCTCAGTTAAATTATGATTCAACATTATACAAGCGAATTGAAGACACACATCACACTTGGTGGAGCTTGACCATTGCATCTTCTATGCTATCTATTTTAACAGAAAATATGGGCATATTCTGCAGCAGAAACATAAATTCTAATGCAGCAGATTCTGAAGAGAATGCTCAGGTATATTATAGTTTACGAAATACATAATTCTATGCCCTTTTGCTGAGTGCTACAAGTTAAACTCTTTGCAATTCAATGAGTAACTATGCTTTAATTATCGCTTATTCTTGTATTCTCATTCTTCATACAGTTACAGTAGTTAGGATTGAACTCAGTATTCCATTTATGCATTTACAGACAGCTGAAATTGAAAGGCGTATTGAACAAGAAACAAAGGCTGAAAAGCACATTCAGAAACTACTGCTACTTGGTGAGTAGAACTCAAGGCAATCCTTTATCGTCGCTATATTTTTTTTTTTTATTCATGCAATTAGTTATATATTTCACATTTAAGGCTTGTCACAGTTTTAAACATGAATTTTAATTATTGAGGGCGACATGTTGGCATCTTGCAATGCAACCTTGCTCTGCACCATTTTGAGGAATAAAGAGGTTTTGAAAAGTTATGAGTGCCCTTTACAGAAAATTTGCACCCTTTGGTGATGGCATTGATAGCAAGCTTGAGGATGAGATTTATGTTTAACAAACTATTACTTTTTTCTGTTCCGTACCTTGCTGAATGCTGATGCCTTCCTTCTGCCACCTAGATTCTTGCCCTTCCTTTTTCTCTGCTTTTACCTTCTTGACTTAATTATATTATGCTTTGATTTTCCTTGCCTTAATTCTTCTTTCAGTATTTTCAATTGCCCACATTCTTGTCAGTTTGTGTTTTATTTTGTTTCCTTTAAGGTTGAACTGAAATTATATGATCAAAATTTTATGTTGTTAAGGTGCTGGAGAGTCCGGGAAGTCAACAATTTTTAAGCAGGCAAGACACACTAATGCCAGTCCCTTTATCAAAGCGTTTTTCCTTGTACACTAAAAATGCTGATAAATGTATCTTTTTTTTTTTTTTTTTTGCATTATCTGCAGATAAAACTTCTGTTCCAAACTGGCTTTGATGACTCAGAGCTAAAGAGCTATATCTCAGTTGTCCATGCTAATGTTTATCAGAATATAAAAGTACGCAATACTTGAAAGGGTGTGTTGGTTATTTCCCTTTTTGGATAATAAAGAGTGCGTGGCATCAGCAGTTTATAATCAACCATGTTAATACTATAATGAGATGAGTTGTAATTTTATTCTTACAGCTAAATGTCATAGTTGTAATCCTTGATTATAAAGTGTAGTCAATATGGTTGAGCAGATATTGTATGATGGTTCAAAGGAATTGGCGCAAAACGAAACAGATTCCATGAAGTATGTTGTATCCAGTGAAAATAAGGTAGGCATTCATCATCCAACATCTACTAAATTGCTTTTGTCAGAATCTCTCCTGTTTCAGGGAAAAAAATTTCCCTAGATGAAAAAAATCTGATTGCATGGATACTCAAGTGATGACTTATTTTTATTAAATATACTACTAATCTGATATGGATTTTGCTTTTCTGTTTGTTTTCCTTCTTATGATATCTTGCTTTCTCTGTCCTCTGTTCAAACTATTGCACACTCGTTAAAGTTGGCATTAATTATCTATCAGGATATTGGTGAAAAACTGTCAAAAATTGGAGGCAAGTTGGATTATCCTCGTCTGACTAAAGAGCTTGCAGGGGAAGTAGAAACACTGTGGAAAGATCCTGTTATTCAGGTGGCTGTTACATGATGTAGAAGACATATGCTGTTTGCTACATCAGTCTCTTTGCTCTTTCAAACTTTAAATTATATCACCTAGTTTACTCTTATGTGTAGGAAACTTATGCTCGTGGTCACGAACTCCAACTTCCAGACTGTGCAAACTATTTCATGGAAAATTTGCAAAGATTGTCCGACTTAAATTATGTTCCGACAAAGGTATTTAATATAATTATTGCCGTGTTTCTTCTAAAGATGGACTTTGTTGTTGATTTCTACTTAATTAATTGAGTGATCTTATTACGTCGGTGGTATATGGTAATCAATGTAATTGATACTAAAGGGCTTTAGTGAGTTATATATACTTTTGTATTGGTTAATTATACAAATGCCATCTTATTTCATCAACTTCTTGCCTCGGTTTTGAAGTGTAAGCCACTTAAAGTTTTGCATTTTAGCCTCCCTGTATGAGTATTTCTATAATCACACAATATATATATATATGTATGAATTTTATGATTCCTTCCAACAGTTTTCATGATGTTCTGGTGTTGCAGGATGATGTTCTCTATGCAAGAATTCGAACAACCGGTGTTGTAGAGATCCAGTTCAGGTAAATGTTTTTGTTTAAGTGTAGCAGATGATCAGGCCATCTAGTGTGACTCTAAATCTTGTCTTCGGTACTACTTCCTTTTTCTCATAATTGCTTATATTTTTTACCTAATTTCTTGACATCGAGCCATTTGATCATGTTGATTTTCATCATATGAATGCAGATAAGTTTAAATTCAAAAACATTAGGATATCCTTATAAATTATCAAATGATGCGTGTATGTTTCTTTGCACATATTGGAGAATGGTGCATAAAGTATCATTTATTGAGTAATTTAAACTCTTTTCGCTGATATTTTTCTGTATATACTTTTATTATGGACATAAAAATATTAAAAAACCATGTTTTGGCAGCCCCGTCGGAGAACATAAGAAAAGTGGTGAAGTATATAGACTCTTTGATGTTGGAGGCCAGAGAAATGAGAGAAGGAAATGGATCCATCTATTTGAAGGTGTTTCAGCTGTAATATTTTGTGCTGCAATTAGCGAGTAAGAATGCCATTTCTTTCATTCATCCCTTGTTGCTTTGTGTATGCAATTTCTTTCACCAAATAAAAGAACATTCGTGGTGGAGTCCTAGTTGATTTAAATTGACAGTTTGACACAGAAAACTCTTTCTAGCATCTCGATCTGATAATTGTGCTGTTTCAGTTATGATCAAATGCTCTTTGAGGATGAGCAAAAGAACCGCATGATGGAGACAAAGGAACTCTTTGACTGGGTCCTGAAGCAACCTTGTTTTGAGGTTCCTTTTAATGCCTCTTCTGCTTTGCATATTAATGCATTTGCTGCTTGTGTACACGTTTTGGGCATGCATTGACGACTATAGTGGAATTTTTCTTTAAGATTTATTCGATTTCTTTGGTGCAGAAAACTTCCTTCATGCTGTTTCTAAACAAGTTTGATATATTTGAAAAGAAGGTTCTAAAAGTAAGTGCTAATAGAGTAGTAGGCATTTATTTTTAACTGCGAAATATGTATCAGTTTGGGTTTTTGATTTTCTACATTTAATAGGTGCCACTGAATGTTTGCGAGTGGTTCAAAGACTACCAGCCAGTGTCAACTGGAAAACAAGAGATTGAGCATGCATACGAGTAAGAATTTATATATTTCTGGTCCTTTCCTCATGATGTAGGGCAAGTTTGAGCACTAAAGCTGCCTTTCAACAAATATAATTTAGCTTTGAGCTTTAAATATTGTTTAGTTTTCTTCATCGAATCCAGTGATGATTCCATGTTCTAAACTTTGCATTCAGGTTTGTCAAGAAGAAATTTGAAGAGTTGTATTTTCAAAGCACGGCACCAGATTGTGTAGACCGAGTCTTCAAAATCTACAGAACCACAGCCCTTGATCAGAAACTCGTGAAGAAGACATTCAAGCTAGTAGACGAGACTTTGAGACGGAGACATCTTTTTGAGGCAGGCTTGTTGTGACCGAAGAGCAATATCTCTGAAAAGAATGTTCATAATTTGATGGAGTTGGTCAGACATTTCAACATTTAATTTGCTAGAAACAATCCCATTTGTTGATCTGCCGGCATATAAGATTCCATAGGCAAAGGTTTCATTTGTTTTTCACACGGTTGAAGAAAGAATCTTTTTCCACAAGAAACACAAACACAACCCATAATTTGTTTTCTTCTATCCTAATGTAATTGAGTGATTCATTGTCTATAAGTATTCTTGTTGATCGTTTAAAGTCAGTTTGAAGGAAAAATGTCCTAGGAAAGTAAATTTTGATTGCCCAGTACCAAAGCATCATGTTTGTTATTATTATTATGATGGATTATATTTGTATTGACCCTTTTTGTAGTTGGATACATTCTCAAAGTTTTTCTAAACAAAATGGGAGGCTTTTTTTGGAAATGGCCCAAAATTATGGCCAAGTTATATATATATATATGTGTGTGTGTGTGTGAGAGAGAGAGAATTTCGGACAATCGACAAGGCTTTTATTTATTTATTTATTATTATTATTTTTTTAAATCATTAGAAATCCCATCATCAAATCACCAATTTCAGGCTTAAGCGGAACAGGTAAAATCCCCGGCTGTCTCGGGCTTTTACAAGAAACGCACTATCTGGATTCGAATCCAAAACCTCAAGGTGGGATCTTGAATCCTACATCACCAAGTCACGCCCCTTGGACGTCATTGTTTCAATACTTAGGTTATTCATATTCATAAATTTTCCCCACAGAAACTGATAAGTGTGATTTATACACACGTATTCATGCATCATCAACTTATTATTTTGTTAGATTCCATATAATTTAATGTATTTTGGAGTTGTTTGGTGTTTTATTGATAGAGAGCATTCGAGCATGGATTTTGGACAATTGTACGGGTTTTGAGAGCCTATGGATATGAGGAAGCACGCGGGAAAAACGGAAATGAGCTGAACATATTCATCTTGGAAAAAGGGGTGGTGCCGCGGAGCAGGTAAAACACCCGGCTTTCCCAGACTCTTACAAGAAACGCACTCTTTGAATTCAAACTCAAGACATCAATGTGAGATCTTGAGCCCTACATCACCGAACCACACCCCTTGGAGATGTCATAATTTTATGATACAAAATTATCATAGATTCATGACATATTCCGTGACAATCTTTTTCTATCGTTAAAAAAAATATATCATAAAATGATTTTTTCTAGTAGCGGATATAATTGATTCTTTTGGGTATTTGAATACTTCCGAAGAAAATAATGTGGATGCAAGTGATATGATGTAAAATTATCAACTTTCCAGATCAAATCCCATGATATGAAGTCATTTTCAATGACCAAACGGGAATATGAAGTTGGTATAATGTGATTCTCATGCTCTTTAAGCACCCATCAAATGGACGGTGGTTAAATATTTCCAATGTTAGGTGGTGTTGTTGTTCAAAGAATGAGCACAAATTGCACATCACAATCACATGCATTGCTCTCTTGGGTCACGTTGAGGAAACAATCTCCAACACCATGCAATAATGCAAATCTCTTTGTTCTCTTTGTCCAATCGATTGCGAACTACTTGATAAAAAATTATACAGTGCAACAATCGGATCACATTTCTCATGCAATAATTCAAAGATGTGTAAATGTGATTATCGGAAGAGTCGATACAGACGGTTAATTTAGACCTTAAAATTTTATTTAAAATTAGGGTCTCAAATCTAGAGAAATTTCATTTCTTAATGTATAATATGACTCATATATTTTCTTTATCAAGGCAACTCGGGGCCACCCCTATGTGGGGAGCATATTTTCAGCAAATTCGTCGTGGGGAATAATTTTTTGATGCAATAGAATTATAAATGATATAATATCATCAACTAATAAGCAAATGCATTATGTAATTATATTAAGTATAATTAACATTTACAATGCATGTCCCCAAATCCTTATGAAAGATTTTCTTTTTTTATTTCCCAAGAAATTTCCATCTCGACCATCCCGTCACACGACGACTCACTATTAAATTATAAAATTAAATTAATAAATCTATTAAATAAAAAATTTATTGCAATAAAAATATATATTATAATTTTATAAGAACTCTATTATAATAAGAAAACATATTTTCCTATCCATTAGAATAAGAAATATTATTAAATTATGAAATTAAATTAATAAATCTAAAAATAAGAACCTTATTATAATAAGAAAACATATTATACTATCACATTAGAATAAGAAATATTATTAAATTATGAAATTAAATTAATAAATCTAAAAATAAGAACCTTATTATAATAAGAAAACATATTATACTATCACATTAAAATAAGAAATACTATTAAATTATAAAATTAAATTAATAAATCTATTAAATAAAAAAAAAACCTATTACGATGAACATGTATGTTATAAATTTATAAGAACTATTGTATAATAAGAAAGCATATTATATTATATTAATAAAATAAGAAATACAACTAAATTATAAAATTAAATTAATAAATTTAAAAATAAGAACCTTATGTCGGTTTTCAGAGTTCATGCGCAGCGGAAGTTTCATATTACCAAAAATTTTATTACATGAACATTAAAAATCGGATCCGTATTTTCTAGAAGATTGATAATATAAAAATATATATTAATAAGAAATATATCTTTAGATTTGGATCTTTTTGAATCACGATTCTTTGGACCACGATAACCCATGCGATGAGTTCTCGAATTATTCATTTCGTAATTTTTTAAACATATATAAATATATATATGTATGTGGAGATGATTGAAAGGTTTAGGATAGTTACAAGATGGATTTGAGAAAGGATTTCGAGATCGTGTATAGTTGAGTTAGTCGACCATCACAGGTATGTATTTTCATTATTGCTATGGTATGAAGTGAGTAGTTTGATGATCATAATGTCTGTATGTATGTATTGATGTGTCTTGAAGTGGAATGTTCAAGGATAATGCTATGATATGTATTTTGAAAAGATTGATGAGTTTAATGGCTACATGTATGTATTGATGTATGCAACTACATGGACCCGTAATGGTATGTGTATGTATGGATGTATGTAAGGGTATGAACCTGTATCGATATGAACACATGTATATAAATAAATATGGAAAGGTATAAATATATGAACATGTATTCGTATATGCATATGATGTTAAGACATTAAGATTGATAAATGCTATGGTACTTGAATTCAAAGTAATATGTATATTCATATGTTTGAAACATATGTATATATGTGAGTGTTTGAATGATGTCTTGGAGTGATTGTCATAGATACGTGAATTACAACCATATATGTATGCAACCATAAACCTATTATTTATGTATAATAGTGATTCTCTTCTGCTCATTTTTTATTATTAACTTGTAAAGTTGAAATAAGAAACCTATTACAATATAAATATATATTCTCCTAATATAATAAAAAAATCTATAACTTTAATTAATTAATATTTAATTTATTATTTTTAAAATTGAAATGATAAACTATTAAAATAAGAAACCTATTACAATAAGAAAACATATTATAATCTTTCATTAAAAAAATATGCGTGATACCTAATTTCTACAATTATTTTTTTATTAATTTATAAAACTAATATAATAAATTATTAGAATAAGAAACATATTATAATATAAAAATGGAATCTCATATTTATTATTAAATTATAAGATTAAAATATCTTTAAAATAAATTTTTATTATTAAATTGTAAAAAAAAAACCTATTACAATATAAGAACATAATTTCCTCTTAAATTAACATATTATTTTAACTAATTAATGTTGTAATTTATTATTTTTAAATTATAAAATTAAATGATAAACTATTAAAATAAGAAACATATTATAATAAGCAAACATATTATAATATCCCATTAAAATTTAAAAAATATATGTGGCACCTAATCTATAATAAATTTTTTATTATTCAATTATAAAATTAAAATAATAAATTATTAAAATGTAATATCCTGAATTTTTCAGAACGGTTCTTGAAGCTTTCCTAATTGAAGTTTAGAATTTGGAATTGAATGATATTCAGAAATAGGACTTTATGTGTTGGAAAAGAGGTTGAAATATTTTTAAGTGAAGTTTCGTCGAGTTGGAAAACGCGTGGTTTCGAGAACTGGTTACACGATTCATGATTACATTGTTATACACTTAAAAGTTTCTTATTTCGACTATAAAATAGCAAACGAACTCTGATTGAGATGATTCTTGAATCATCAGACTCGTTTTTCCGAGCTGAACAACGTTTGTGTTTAACACTTTTTGAAATTTACATCAGAAAAATTTACATCAAAAGGGCTTCAAAAATATAAATTTTTATGAAAGTCCTTAGTAGGGACCTAGAAGCAATTTCACGGGGGTCAAAACATAATTTTCAAAGAATTTTTTTTATAAATACCTGATAGTTTCCCAGAATTGCGAAAACAGTATTATCTCTTAATTCTATACACACGCACCTCATCCCCCAAAACACATTCAGTGCGCTGCTGGTCAAGCCGGCAGCTTGTTTGCCACCGTCGGCCTGCGCGACCAGCCATGAGGGGTGCACCGGCCACCCCTCCACCTTATGGTGGCCAGCGGCAGCCCCCAGGACGCCGACAACGGCGGAAAAGATGAGTGATACGCGCGATTCATGGGTATCCTAATCTCGGCTCGTCGCTTCATTTTACGGCCCGAGCCAGTCGCTAAATCGAAGCTCTCAGAGAGTACTATAAGGTGGCGGTGATAGATTTTTCGTTTGGTGCACAGTTGCACGTGATTCGAGAAAGAAAGATTCAAATGAATAGTGACCCATAGTGAACAGTAGCTCCGATCAGAATTCCGTCAATTTCAGCGCGTTCGTGGGATCATTTGGAGTCCGTGTATACCCTCAAAATCTCCGTAAGACCTCATGGTAAAAATTCGCTAATTTCAAGTTTTCCGTAAAATATTCGAATGTATCCATTAGCTTTGTAGAGTAGCGTAAAGATATAGATTGAATTGTTTGAGTAGTAGTATATTGAATATGTGTATTTGGTAGAATCTGAGTGAAAACGGAACGAGTTGGAACGATCCGATAGAATATGAAAGTTTCCGATAAAAGTGTATTTTTGCGTATAAAAATGTGTTTTGATTTTAATGATAGTTATGAGTTATTTATGATATTACGAGAATGTTTAGTTAAATCCGGAAATATTCGGAGCTTTTGGGACCCTTCCATAGTGTTTGTGGAAATTTTTTTGGAAGATTTTCTAAAAACGCGTAAATCGAGAAGTTAACTGATGACTTGTGTTAGTTTATAATGATATTTTAAGATTACTGAAACTGAAAGTATTGAAATGAGAGTTGATTTGGTTGTTCCGAAAAGATCCGGGATTTTATTGTAGTTTAGTAGAAAACTTCGTAAGTCGTGATTCTGACGTCATTTTGCCATTTGTTTTGACAGATGTGACTAGGTTCTGGAGTGCTCGCGAAGCTAGGTAAGTAACTCATGGATGAGTGCTTGAATAATTGATTGGTGTTTTAAATACACACACACACACACACAAAAATGATCTAAGTGTTTAGGATAAAACGAGAATATATAATAGATGTTCTTGAGAACAAAATTCGATGTTACGTATGGTTAGGATAACCGACCACCACATGTATGAAACTTTGTTATTAATATGATATGAAGTGGGATATGAAATGAGCTTATTGTTTATGCGTATGTATGAAAGTATGTAAGGGTATGAATCTGTAATGATATGAATGTGTGTATGTAAAGGAATATGTCAATGTATAAGTATATGAACATGTATTCGTATATGCATATGATATTAATATATGTATAGGTTGGATATACGGAATTGGTAAATAGAGCAAATCATGATTTCTGAATTGGCTTTAGTTTATGTAGGTGTATGTAATATGAATAAGTTGTTATTGACTTATACATGTGAGTTATTTGTATAGAGAGTGAAATGATTAAGTGTGATAAGGAATGAGTGTAAACTAAGCATTTCTTGAATGAAAATGTTTAATTAATAAACTCTATATCAAAGGTTTCCATATAGAAAATATGAAACTAAGTATGTTTGATCAGCTATTGAAAGATATGAGGACTGTCAAAGTTGTGGCGTTTGCATTCGTATTAGTATGTATATTCGTATGTTTGAAACATATGTATGTTTGTGAATATTTGAATGATGTCTTGGAGTGATTGTCATGGATATACTTGTGTATGAGAAGTCGTGCGATGAGTTTGGTGTGTCGTGATATGCATGCATGTATGTATGTTTGATTGATTGATGTTCTCGTGGTATAATAGTCGAGCTGGTTAGGAATTCGTTCTGACGGAATTCATCTCATACCTATTCTAAAATAGGTAATGAGTCTCGTATGAGCATTGTGTGTGTAAGCCAGTCGTATTTATATGTTATTGTATGATTTGATCTTTGATGTATCGATTGTTATGTGTGCTTCGTGGTTGGTTGCATGATGTTTGTAAATATGTCTGAGTATATGTGATAAGCGGTAAATATATCAATATTTACCGTCCCTTTTACTTAATATTTTGTATAGTTTCTTGAGTTTTGTGAATATTTTGATGTGTTTTGTGTTATTTTATAGATAAATAAAATAACAGGACTCTCTGGAATCAAATCAAGGCCAAACATCGAAAAACGGACAAAAAGGGTAAAAATGTAAATTTCCTGCTAAAATACGCTGTTTGCTAAAATACGTCGTCTGCTATCATGCGTCGCTAACGTACGTCGGAAATGTGTCAAAATCAGAGAAGCTTGCTATCATGCGCACATGCTAAAATGCTTCTGCCACGTGTCAACATCACAACAGTCTTGCTAACGTGCACCGGACACGTGTCATCATCCAATACTGCTGACATTTACTACACACGCTCGTGACGCCGAAATAATAATTCAGCTGCCGATGCAACTGACGCCACGTGTCACGATCTCGTTTAATCAAACGCGCTGCGTCGCGACGCGCGTGGCAGAATTTTCACTATAATTAGAGGCTGAAATCAGAAGAAAAATTCATACATTCTTCTGGGGAATTCCTTAAGAATACTAAGAAGATTGTATCTTGTTTGTTTATTTATAGCTTTCTGTATTTAAATCTACGCAATAGTACTTTCTTTACTTTACTTTACAGTCTTTATTTTCACTATTAAGTATGAGGAGGTAACTCTCATCTGCTGGGGTAAAAGGTTAAGCTTTTATTACTAATATTTAGATTAATCTCCCTTAATTATAATATATAAACTATTTAAAACCTGACTTAATGAGATACCACATTTATGGTCGGTTGGAATTAATCTTAAATTTGACTTAATCAGGATACCGTCTTTATGGTCGGTTGGTAATATCATGCAAAATTAATATATTATAATAAGGAAGATATCTAAAATAGAAGTAATAAAAGCGGATCCATCATTTTCTTTATTGTTAATTTTACCTTTTTAATTTCCAAGCTTTACTTTATGTCATTTACTTTATTTAAGCTTTTAATAGTTCTATATATGTGTTGTAACTGAACCTGTTATCTGTGATTGTGATGAATTTCAATATCCCCGATTTATAAGGGGTTATTTTATAGTTTGGGTAATATAAAAGTTTATTTATTAAGTCTTAAGCTTAATGATTCTTGTTAACTGGCCATTAATAAGATTGATGTGGTAAACTTAAAATAAACTTGACGAAGGAATTTTATGTTTTAGCCTTAGACTTAATAGCCTACGATCTCCCTAGATACCCCTTAATAGATTTCCTTCTAGGATAGACATATACTTGTCAGGCGGGGGTAGCCACAATTGGAACTTAATCTTAATGAATTCAGGTAACTTGGTTAACATAGAGATATGATTAATTATGTTGCACTGGGTATTTACATCTGACCATCGACAGAGGCTTTTGCATAATTTCGTGTTCCAGGTTAATAAACTAATATATTGTACAAATATGAGATAACCACTTCATCTTTAAAAGATATTAGAAGGAGTCACAACCCTAGATAGTTTTATAATATTGAATTTTCCTTTAATTTACTTTTGCACTGTTTTATTTATTTATTTTCAGATAAAAATCATCATCCAAACAACATTCAATCTATTAGATACTCGTAAACATTTAACGTCATAAATTAATAGTTAAGGTATTACGTCCTCGTGGGATCGATACATTTTATACTACTTGAGCGATACGTGTGTGATTTCACCGATCAATATGTATATGTATGATAGAACTCGTGATATGTATGGACCATGTATGTTTATGTGAAATGAATTGATAATTTGAAACCAATGTGAATATAAGAGGTTATAAAGTGTGTTTACTAAGTTGTACTAGTATGTTATGTACGTATATGTGTGAGAATTATGAAATTGTATTTGCATGTATTTAAGAGACGTGTGTTACGGTATGTATGAATGCAAATGAACCCCAAGTGTTAAGCTATTGTAAAGTTATCATGGATAAAGAAAGTTAAAGAAAGATGATTTTGGTATTGATGATAGCCTGTAACCGAATAGAAGAAAGTAAGTTTTGAGTAGAAGAAAGTATGTGTGGGGACACAGGAATCTGGGGCGACGCATGATGTCCCGGGCTCGCGGCCTAGTTGGGAGTACGGAGTAGCCACGGGGGACTAAACCGGAGAGTAATGGAGTCGCCACCCGGTGTGAACCGGGAAAATAAGATTTAAGGCCGCACTCACCCCTCGCAAGGGAAGACCTCAAACCGTTGGGTTCGGAATGGTCCCTTACTTATGTCACTTGTAATAAAAGGATTTATGTAATAATTTAACCAGGCTTAAATAACATTTATTTCTAAGAATATCATGCTTCTATATTCATGGGTACAAAATAACACTCATACATACATTTCGCATATATCTCATATCTAATAACACATGTTTAACAAAATATCTCAAAGTAACAATGAACATACAACTTCATTCAGCATATCGTATTCATGAAAACACAAGCATACATAATATCCGCACAAGCATACATAATATCCGCACAAGCATACATAATATCCGCACAAGCATACATGTGAGCACTCTTCCAAGTGATACGTGGAATTGTATCCCAAATACAAATCGCATTACCGTCCATTCGGAATCGGCTACGGAATTTATATCTGGGTTTCCATCCGATATATCACAAGAAATAATACTCCAAAGTCATCATGGCATAGGCATATGAATCGTAATGCGTTAAATCAAGACCAAGGCAAACGACGCAACTAATGGAATAAACATGCTTTTCATTATTACGTGCATAAAGATAAGAATGACTATGTGTGGTTCCATAGAAAAATCACCTAAGAAACAATTATACATGGCATGTGATGAAGATATCTCAGTTCAGTGTGTTCACGTTCGTGTAGCGTTCGTAAACGCGTTCGAACGGAAATGAAACAGAATGCTCACGTTCGAGTAGCGTTCGTAAACGCGTTCGAACGGAAATGAAACAGAATGCCCGCGTTCGTATGGCTTTTGATAACGCTTTCGAACGGAAATGAAACAGAATGCTCACGTTCGTATGGCGTTCGTGAACGCGTTCGAACGGAAATGAGACCTGATGCATGATAAGGCAAAAATGCATGCGCGTTCGAGTTGCGTTCGTAAACGCGTTCGAACGGGAACAGACCTGATGCATGAAATGGGACGCAATACATAAACAACAAAATAAAGGGGCGCGGCGAAGTACTGCCGTAAAGGTGGCCTTTTGGGGCTCTTAATCTCTCAAAGAGAGGACCTTTAGACCAACATACTAAGCCCATGCGCGTCACATCACATCATGCATACAAACATAAAGACAATCATATTATTCTAAGTATGTCTGATTGAACGTGTCTTGCATCCAACCGAACACACATCAACCGGCGCGGTAAAACATCGTGGTAAAGGGCTTTAGCCCCTCCCCATATGGGATCTCACATCGCACTTACTAAACCCATGCGCTCAGTTGAATCATGCATACGAAAATAAAGACAATCATATCAAACTAGGTATGCTCGATTGAACGTATCTCGCATTCAACCGAACACACATCAATCGGTGCGGCAAAGCGTCGTGGTGAAGGATTTTAACCCCTCCAATTAGGGAACCTTTCATCGCACTTACTAAGCTCATGCACTCGATCATATCATACGGGAATAAGCAACATACAGAATTTAAATGACAAGAAATAAATAAACCAAAGCAACGCCACACAAGAGAAGGTGCCGTTTACTCAAGTGGCACGTGGAGTTGTGTCCCATGTACAGACCGCACTACCGTCCATTCGGATTCGGCTACAGAATTTACGTCTGGGTTTCCATCCTATATACCACAAGAGACGACACTCTTCCATTTCATTCAAGCCACAACATGCATCCATAAACGACTCTCATGCGAATAGAATTCAATAATAATAATAATAAAAAAACGAATATAAACTAATGAAAAGGTACCCTCAGGTCTAACCTTTTAAATCACCTCTCGGATGTACGGTACACGATCGTCGGAAGGGTGGATGCTCCGCAACTCTCCCGGTTCACTGGTTCACTGTTCTCGTTCGTTGTCTTACTGTTTTGAGTCGTCGTTCTCCGTCTTTTGCTATTGTTTCCTTGTGGTTTCGCTGCCGTTTCCTCTTTATCTTTTGCTTGTTGTTTTTTTTTGGGTGTGTTCCTCCTGTAATTTTTATGTGTGTTGTGTATGAGTTAGAGACTAGCTACTAGGGTTGAGAAGGTTGGTGAAGGGTTCTTTTTATAGGCAAAGGGTTGGGCTTGACAAGGAAAGGGATTTGGCTAATTAAGAGGGATTTGATTTGGTTTGGTTAAGGGAAGCAAGAGATTTGATTTGGTTTGGTTTAGGAATACAATATTTTAGATTGGTAATTATCTTATTAGATTAGGAAGTCAAATATATGATTGGCTTTAATTGGTTGATTGATTTTAACTTGGTATGATTATATTTTTGATTTAGTATGTGATTTGTTTAATTTAGGCATGATTTTAGTTTAAGTTGGTAATTGCTTATTTTATGTTTGGTATATGTTTTATTTAATTATTTAATTAATTTAATTATTATCTTATTTAGTTAATGTTTTAATTAATATTTATTTATTTAAATTGGGATGTGTTTTATGGGCTTTGGGGGGCTAATTGGGCTGGATGTGAGGCTAGCAGCAAAACCAAAATTACCGACACCGTTCGAACGTTTCCTCGAACGCGGCAAGAACGCCCGCAATCCGTTTGACGTTCGAACGTAAACACGAACGCAGCACTAACGAAAACAGTGAACCTTGTTTATTCTGAATTTCCCCTTCCGATGTCCGTTTCCCGTGACCTCCGTGACTTAAAAGGTAGTGTCTCCAAAATGAGACTCATCATAGGGACTTATGTGTAAAAATGCAGTGCCTACAGTATGTTTTGATTTGAATGAAATACGTTGGTTTTATCGATTTGATGATGTTTCAAAGATGCTTAATCGTAATAAAGTATAATAAATCTGACTTCACGTCTTGTATGGTGGAAATGGATTCGATGTAAAATGACTTGTTCTGTGATGTTCAGAATGATATTTTGTAAGACTCGAATGTTTGGCTAATAAATTGGCATATATGAGAATTTGTCCTGGTAAGGTATAAAAGATAATAAAAGATGATAAATCTAAACTTGTAACAATTTGGTAATTTTGATAAACTATTGATATGTTATATTTATTTATTTGTTGTATATGTTTGACTTGTTTGTTGTAATACTAGCATGTTTACTTACTGAGTTTTTAAAACTCACACCAAACCAGTTTGCTAGTTTTGCAGGTTGGCTACCAGATTGGTTAACCACGACAGTTTTGGAAGTCATGCTCGAGACCCGGATCACCCAAGCGGCAGTCACTCTCGCAAGTGTCCTGGGAAGAGCTTTAGAGGTCTAGGATTTGTGATCAATATTTTATTTTTTATGTTGAGCACGATGTTTGTATATATATATTAAGTAAATATTTTGATTGCTTACGATGTTGTGGGCACAAAGCCCTTGAATGTTGATAGATGATATGGGCACAAAGCCCTTAGGATATGATTTTGATGTGTTTTGTGTGGACCTGATGTCCTTTTATTTGTTTGATGTTTTCTTAGATTCTGTTTGATGCTGGATAGTGATCCGAATTGTCCAGTTTTATGATACATCACGCTTGATTTTCTGAAAATTTAGAGGCTTATGGAGATGGGTTAATCCTGTCTCTTACAGGTAGCATCCAGCATCTGGCGGAGTGTTACATAAAATAAGGAATCTATTACAATATTAAAATAAAATCTCATATTTATTATTAAATTATAAAATTAAAATAAATCTACAATTAATTTTTTATTTTCAAATTATGAAATTGAAATAATAAATTATTAAAATAAGAGACATATTACAATATAAAATATAATTTCTTGTTAAAATAAGAAAACTAAATAGTAACCGTTCACAAAATCTAGTCATTTTTTTTTATTTCGGGTCTATTGTTGATTTTTGTTTATTATTTTATTTTTAATTTTTTATGTAAGTTATTTTACGATCTTTTTATTATTTGTTATGCTTCAGGATTCAGACTTTAACTATTAGTTTTTGCTAAGTTATTGTGGACTTTAAATTATTTTTACAAGTTTTTCATGACTTTTTTATTATTTGTTATGCTTCAGTAAACAGACTCTGACTATTAATTTTTTCAAAGTGGATCTGGATTGGTCAATATTTGAAGTTAGATAAGGAAATTTAAGTTTAAATTGAATAAATTATATTAAATTTCATCGGAATTCATCTTAAAGAAATAAAGCATTTTTAAAGTTATTTATAATTAGGGATATGATTTCGAATGAGAGATAAAAATAATAGAGAAACTCTAATGTGAATAAGAAATACTATTTGACAATTGAGTGACAAACGAAGAAGCTATATTTCGACCAAAAAAATGGGTAAAAAATAACCATTACATTTATAAAGTATAGTGATTTCAAACTAATCATTTTTAAATACTCATATTTTCGTCATCTAGATTCCAAATCACAATCTTTAAAATTTTACATACACATAAAATACATACTGTTGATGGTGTTTTCAGGTCCTATGTTATTTAAGGAGCACAGCGGGGGTAAAAAGGGTAATTCTCTTCTTGATCGAGATCATTAATGCCGACCCAACCACATGAGTGTTATAAAGCCAACAGGTAGAGACCGAGCATTTGATGATTGGTGACCGACCACTTTGGCTCGGATGACCGAGCATTATCAGATCAGCAGAAGCATTCTCAGTTCAAAGGACTACCATGACCGACCTCATGAAGACCGACCAGATAGCGAGGCGTGCTCAGGAAGATAAAGCATCATATTTTCTCGGATAGGATGACAAATTATCATACTTTCATAGGGAGAACTGATGAATTAGTGTCTTAATAGGACAAGAAAAGTAAATGTAGTTTTAAACTAGGAATCCTTATGGAGGAATGAGATTAATTCGACTAGGAAACCCTTGTAAAAGAAGGAATCTGATTTCTGCACTATTATAAATAGGAGGGTAGAGTATGCTTAAGGGCATCAGAATCAAGAACAAGATCACTACGATCAAGCTTGTAAACATAAGAGATATCAGAGAAGCATATCTCAGTAATAAAAGTATCATTTTGTTTGTGTCAGTGGACGTAGGTTGGACCTGATCCGCCGAACCACATTAAATCTCATTGTTGATTGGTGCATTTGTCTCTCTTCTGCTAAATTTTCCTTTGGTTCCCACATAACCAAACAAATTCACTATTGAGGGAGGAACTGTCTCGTGAGTAATATTCCCAAATTACCCTGAGACCAAAATCCGCCGTCAACAGTTGGCGCCGTATGTGGGGACATTTGCGACAAAAAGTAGTTCACGAAAAAGACAATGTCAGAAGACGGAAATCATCAGTCATCAGGGAGTCCAGCTACGGACTGGATGAAAAAGATGGAAGAAAGCATGAAATCCATGATAGATCGACTGGAGAGAATGGAAAGGGATGAACAACGAGAGACCAGAAGCCGGAACCAGCCGAATAAGAGGTGAAAAAGCAGAAGGTAAAAGGATTGCAGATATGAGTGAAGACGATGAACCCATGAGGAAGGGTCCCTGCGGGATAAAATCCATAGTCGTAGAAAAAGATTCACAAACAGATGACACATGGGAAGAAGAAGAGGGAAGACAATCGCCAGATTCCTCCTATGATAGTCTTCGCGACTCCAGAGGAAAAAACAGGGAGTATGGCGAGAATGTGCGGGAAACTTCAAGGCATGAGGAGCACCGCACCCGGGGCAATAGACGCGAAGAGGGGCACAAAAAGCGACATAGCAGCACAAGTAGTGAGATGAAGTCTTGGCTAAAAAAAGAGATGGCCAAGTGGGGGGTAAACCTCAAGACTAATGCAGGAGATACCCGAGAGAATGATGAGGAATCTCCCCTCACAGAAGAAATAAGGTCGGCAAAGTTTCCGAGGCGATTCAACATGCCGACCATGACGCCCTACAAGGGTCATACCGACCTAAAATCCCATATTGAGAGCTTTGTCCTATTAATGGAAGTCCAAAGAGTAGTAGGAGATGCCATCTGCAAAGAGTAATGGAAGTCCAAAGAGCTTCTCATGATACAACCAGGTCAAGATGCACCATTCGGACGAGGAAAAAACAACTTTTGTCACCGACCTAGGGCTCTACTGTTACAAAGTAATGCCATTCGGACTGAAGAATGCAGTGGCAACCTTTCAAAGGCTGGTCAACAAAATTTTCAAACCACTCATTGGCACATCAATGTTGGTATATGTTGACGACATGATAACAATGTCCAGAGAGCCAGAATGCCACGTAACCGACCTGAAGGAAACCTTTGAGTTATTGAGGAAACACAATTTAAAGCTCAACCCGGAGAAATGTGCTTTCGGAGTAGCCTCAGGGAAGTTTTTGGGTTACATGGTAAGCTCCCGAGGCATAGAAGCCAATCCACAGAAGATCCAAGCCGTAATGGACTTGAAATCTCCCAGGACGGTAAAAGAAGTGCAAAGTCTAACCGGCAGATTGGCCGCGCTCAACCGATTTATCTCCCGAGCAACAGACAAGTTCCACATTTTCTTCAAATTCATCAAGAAGGCCAAAAAGGAAATCGACTGGACGCCGAAATACGAGGAAGCTTTCCTACAGTTAAAATAATACCTAACACAGCCCCCGCTTCTAGCAAAGCTACTCCGGGGAGAAACCTTATACTTGTACTTAGCTGTATCAGAGCACGCAGTAAGCTCGGTGCTGGTACGAGAGGTCGATAAGGTCCAAAGGCCAGTATATTATGTCAGCAAAGCCCTGTTAGATGCTGAGACCCGATATCCGGTACATGAACTGGTCGCCTTGTCATTGATTACTGCAGCCCGGAAACTACGACCCTACTTCCAAACCCATCCTATTGGGGTTTACACCGATTATCCTCTAAGACAGATTCTACAAAAACCAGAAGTTTCGGGCAGGCTAATGAAGTGGTCGGTGGAGTTAAGTGAACACAAAATTTCTTACCTCCCAAGGATGGCAGTAAAGGGGCAGGCTTTGGCAGATTTTGTCGCAGAATTCACAGAACCCCAGGTCTTGACTGTGGGGGAAGGCAAATGGAAGATGTCAGTAGACGAATCTGACAGCTCACAAGGCAAATGAGCTGGAATCATATTGAAAAGCGACAAAGGTGAAGAGGTATTGTTCGCCCTGAGGTTCGCCTTCGAGGCCACAAACAATGAGGCAGAGTATGAGGCAATCCTGGCCGGTCTTAGGCTATGCGCGGTGGTAGGAGTCTGCGACGTAGTAATAAAAAGTGACTCTCAGCTAGCTGTTCAGCAGCTGAAAGGAGAATTCCAAGCCAGAGAGCCGAGTATGATAGCTTACTTGGCTGAAGTAAAAAGGTTGGTGGGAAGAATAAGGAACGTACACTTTGAGCAAATCAGTCGAGAAGACAACTGCGGGGCAGAATCCTTGGCACGGCTCGCATCTTCGATAAAATCAGAGAATCCTAGAATGGTCCCTCTAATCTGCCTCCGAGAAAAGAGCGTGGGAGAACTCGAAGTAAAATTTTTGGATGAAGAAGACAAAGCCTCGTGGATACAGCCAATTAAGAAATATTTGGAAACATGGGAGACACCCGAGGACAAGAAGGAAGCCAGGAAACTAAAATTCAAAAGCACCAAGTTCTCCCTGATCGAATGGGTGCTCTACCGGAGGGGCCACACAATACCCCTCCTAAGATGTTTAGCAGAAGAAGAGGCCGATTATGTACTCAGGGAAATTCACGCGGGCATCTGTGGGAGTCACGCCGGAGGACAATCAATGGCCTTTAAAGCTTTAAGGCAAGGGTTCTATTGGCTAACTATGCATCAGGACGGCATGAGAGTAGCCCGAAAATGCGAAGGATGCCAGAAGAATGCCAATATTCACCACCAGCCAGCAGAGCAGTTAACCACGCTGTCCAGTCCCTGGCCATTCGCTCAGTGGGGGCTAGATATCATCGGACCAATGCCAAAGGGACGTGGACATGCGAAGTACGCCATTGTGGCCATAGACTATTTCACCAAATGGGTGGAGGCCGAACCCCTATCCATCATCACAGAGAAGAAGGCCACAAAGTTTTTGAAGAAGAATATTATCTGCAGGTTCAGAATCCCACGTGCCGTCATCACCGACAACGAAAAACAGTTCGATAGCAATGGATTCAGGAAACTCTGCGAAGACCTCCGAATCGCCTTAAGGTTCGCCTCACCAGCCCACCCCAAGTCAAACAGACAGGTTGAGGCTGCAAACAAAACCATCAAAGCAAATCTTAAAGCTCGGCTCGGATCTTGCAAGAGCTTATGGGTTGAAGAATTGCCGGAAGTACTGTGGGCACACTGGACGACCTATAAAGATTCTACAGGGGAGACCCCGTTTTCCTTATCATACGGTTGTGAAGCAGTTATTCCAGCAGAGATCGGGATAACTACCCACATGGTCCGTCATTTTGAGAGCGGAAAGAATGAAGAGCTTATCAGAAGCCACCTCGACCTGATCGAGGAAAAAATAGAGAAGTCAGCCATGAGGACAACAGTTTATCAACAAAGGATGGCCCGCTTCTAAACAAAAAAGTTTGAACTCGCGTCTTTCTCCCGGGCGACCTGGTATTAAGAAGAGTCACTCTGAACACTCGAAGGCCGAAAGAAGGCTCGTTAGGAGCCCAGTGGGAAGGGCCCTATAAAATTGCAAAGGTGGTAAGGCCATGGGTCTACATCTTAGAACATCTGGACGTCACTCGATTAAAAAAACCCTGGAACACCGAGATGTTAAGAAAATACTTTCAGTAGATTCTTTTTTGTAGCAACCCGACAAGGGGTAGGAGCTCAATGTAAAGCCTTTCTCGAAATGTCCCGTAGAGAGCTGTAAGAAGGGCAGTATGTCCCCGAATATGAATAAAACTTTCTCTTTTCAAAAATTACACCCACTCTTCTAATTAAAATTGAAAGCCATATTCAAAATTCTGGGGACATACTCGATACGAAGGGATGATCAGAGGTCGAGGCATCAAACCCATAACATACCGATCACAAAGTGCTACCATAAAAATCTCGAGCATAGACAATCCGACCTAACTCGCTCCACTTTCAAAAGATCGAGACCACATCAAAGGGGAAGAAGTATAAAGGAGCACGAGAACTCTTCGCAGTAGCCGGAGCACAACTACCCCACAACTTATATATACCGGGGACATTCCGGGATGGTAATCACGGGGAGGGGGTGCCCCCATAGGATAACCTACCTGACCAGTTTGGGAGATACAAACGCAAGGAATGCGTTACCATATGTTTTGCCTACCCGATGGATCCAAGAGAAGCATAACACGGGGAGGGATGATACCCCCGTGGCAATTGCTTACTCCAGTGTTACCAAACATAAGGAGGAAAATGCCCTTATTGTTTCAAACACTCTCTGATCCTCACCTACCTGATTAATGGATCCAAGAAAAGCATAGCACGAGGAGGGATGATACCCCCGTGTAGACCTGGCCGCCGGTTCGGTTCCGGTTCGGAACCGAACCGAACCGGCCGGTTCCACAAGTGTGGAACCGGAACCGAACCGGTTAATTCCGGTTCGATTCCGGTTCCACACTTAAGTGGAACCGGAACCGTAAACCGAACCGGTCGGTTCCGATTCGGTTTACGGTTCCCCTTCCGGTTTTTTTTTTTTTTATTTTTTATTTTAATAATAAATTTTAAAAAATAGAAAAAAATTCTATAATCGTAATGTTTTTTCATACTATCACATCATTTTTATAGAATCTTTTTTTTATAAAATTCTTTTAACATATAATCTTTTTTATAGCCAACTCTTGGCTAGTGTTTTCTTTATATAAGCGATGTGGGATATTTGTTACTTGGCTATTGTGTCCCACATTGCTTATATAAAGAAGTCAATAACCAAGAGTTGGTTATAAAAAGGATATGGACATTCATGTTTTAGTATTGCAATTTTAAACCTCATTAAGTCATAATTATTAATAAAAAAAATTGAGATTTACTTGAGGAACCTTACGGTTCCAAGAAAATAAATTTTTTTTTTTTTTTTTTACTTCCGGTTCCAACCACGGTTCCGGTTGGAACCGCTGGAACCGTTCGGTTCCAGCGGTTCCAACCGGTTCAGGTTCCGGTTCGGTTCCGGTTCCGAACCGGAACCTTGGCCGGGTCTGCCCCCGTGGCAATTGCTTACTCCAGTGTTACCAAACATAAGGAGGAAAATGCCCTTATTATTTCAAACACTTTCTGATCCTCACCTACCTGATTAATGGATCCGAGAGAAGCATAGCACATGGATGAATGATACCCCCATGTCGATTGCTTACTCCAGTGTTATCGAACATAAGGAAGAGAATAACTCTTAATGTCTCGAACACTCTTTGATCCCCATTACCTTGATCATTCGGATCTGTGGGAAGCATAGCACGAGGAGGGACGATACCCCCGTGGCGATTGCTTACTCCAGTGTTACCAAACATAAGGAGGAATATGCCTTTAATGTCTCGGACACTCTTTGATTCCTATTTCTTTGATCATTTGCATCCAAGAGAAGTATAGCACGGGGAGGGATTGTGCCCTCGTAGCGTATGCTTGCTCCAGCGTTGTAAGGAGGAGCCCTCGAACAGTACACAGGCTCCATGGAGACCTGAAGTATGGAGGATGTGCCCTTACCATTTTAAAACGCTCTTTGATCCAAATCCTGGTTCGCCGGGACTCTGAATTGAAAGATTCAGGATTGTGTTTTGGAAACCTCGGACAGGACGCTGTTTTAAGGAATCTGTGCTGATTGTTTACACTTTAGAGTTTTGTTTTGGGATAAGTGCTAAGTCACCCCCGCCTTTTAAATTTTATTTTCAAAGTTTTGTTTTTGTTTTTCGCTGGTCTGGCAAATGGACGCCCGTGCCAGATTCGGTAGGGCTTCAAAAGGTTGATTCACTTCCCTTCTGAATAAAGTCTCAAGGATTAATCGGCTCGGGGCTGGATTCGTTCCGCCGAAGCCACTTGGTTAATCGGCTCGGGGCTGGATTCGTTCCGCCGAAGCCACTTGGTTAATCGACTCGGGGCTGGATTCGTTCCGCCGAAGCCACTTGGTTAATCGGCTCGGGGCTGGATTCATTCCGCCTAGGCCACTTGGATAATCGGCTCTGGTCTGCTCTTGTACCGCCGAGATCGATGCTTCTTTTCGGCTCGGGGACGGATTTCATTCTGCCGAGGCCAAAATGTTTCTCTCAGCTCGAGGTTGGGTTACGTCCCACCGAGTCGGCTTCTTTGGACTGGGATGTAACATTCCCCCAGAGCCAAGTGTTTATCTCAGCTCGGGGTCGTGTTACGTCCCACCGAGTTGGCTTCTTTGGACTGGGGATGCAAACATTCCCCCAGAGCCAAGTGTTTCTCTCAACTCGGGGTCGGGTTACATCCCACCAAATCCATATTCTCAAACTGGGGACATAACATTCCCCCAGTGAGCCAAGTGTTTCTCCTAGACTGGAGTCGGTCCTTAAGCGGACGTTTTTAAGAGAGCAACCGGAGTAAGTCATGAAAGATCAAAAAAAGAAAAGTGGAACATAAATATACAAAATATTCACATAAATAGAGACCTGGAAAAGAGTAATTACAAATAAATAGATAAAGTGTGTTCAGGATTACACGGGGCCCCGTCTGGGTTACCCCTTGTCAGTCAGCCCGCGCAGGGGCATGTGGTTCTTCCTCAGCAGGCTCAGATGACGGATGGCTCGGCTCGGCCTCAGGAGGTGGGATAGCAGCTTCTACATCGACAACCTGGGAGACCCCTACTTTAAAGATCGGAGGAACCTCGGGGAGGTTCTCGTCAGGAGCAGGAACCTCGGGTCGGTCCTCGTGAAGAGCTGGGAGGACCGGGGCGACGGAAATCGGGTCTGGATCCATCACTTCTTCGGGAGAAGTGGGTAAGCATTTTTGAAACTCCTCCTCAGACATTTCCCCTTTACAGAAGCGAATGGCGGCATGGATGGGCCCCATGTCCAGGTCGGGCAGTACCATCAGAATAATTTCAGCACAATCACCAACCCCTTCGAGGCGGATGGAGTCCCTCTCGACCTTCAACTCAAGTTCTCTTCTCCTAAGATCGGCACGGGCCCGTTCCAATTCCTCATCTTTAGCCCTCAGCTTAGATTCAACACTGCGCACTTCCACCTGCAGGATCCTGTTATCAGCCTGAGCAGCCTCCAAATCCTTCTTGGCGGCATCAACATTTTTTCTCTCTAAAGAGGCAGCAGCCCGAAGAGCTTTGTTTGTTGTATGAGCCTCAACGGCAGCCAGCTCCAGATTTTTTATGTTTTCTTCTTTGCGAACTAGCTCGGCTTCCGTTTCAGAGAGTCGGTTCTGAAGCCTCAGAGCTTGACCGCCCTCGGAAAAAAGGCTTAGAAGAAGATCCTTATTCTTGGCCGCAAGATAGGTCGCCTGCCAAAAAGAAACAGAAAATCAGAAATCAAACTAAGTTATAAACTCATGGCAGGAATAAGGGAAGAATAACTACATTTGCCATCTGAGAACACAACAAGGTAACCACATCCTCAGGAGAGAGATATTCGTATCTCGGAATTTTGCCCGGAGGGATCGCCTCGGCCAGTTCATTGATTGCCGGCACCAAATGAGAAGTGGCCTCCCGAATGTCCTGACCATGGTCTTCTACGCCAAGAATCACGACGCCTTTCTGTTTTTTGGAGGAACCCTCAGACACTCTCTTCTCTTTCCGAACGGGCTGCCCCTTGCTCAGGACTCGTTCCTCCTCAACCTCCCGGACCAGCTCGGCTTCCTCCGCCCCGAATGGACGCTTCTTTTTTTCTGGTAGGTTTTGATGGGTTGGCAGGACGGGTGGAGACTGTTGGAGATGCCCTGGATTGGGGAGATAAGCTTTGGGTAGCTGACGGAGCGGCCTCTTCAGCCACCTTTTTGGCTTCGGTTGCTGGCCATTTTCGGGAAGACCCGGCTCCAGTGTGGCCGGTTTTCTTTGTTACACCGACCAGCTGATCCAAGTACTTTGGCCTTTTCGACATACCTACAAAAAAAAGGCAAAAATGGTGGTCAGTCCAGAATCTGAGCAAAAACCAAAATGTCATAATGCTAAGCAAACGAGGAGATATGTTAGAAGGTTAGTAAAAGCCCACCTATCAGCCCCGGGACATTCGGAGGAGCAGTCCGAATCAGGCCCGACTCGAGAAAGGCCGCATCATTAACCAATTTCTTCCAATCATCGGCATAGCGCCAAGCCCAGCGTACCCGCTCCCGGACCTGATGGGAAATCTTGGAGCGTCCCCCCAACAAGCTGGGAAGAATTAAAGAAGTTAAAATTCTATCATTAAATCAAAAGTAAGAACGCTAGGGGTTAAAATCCCAACCTCCCGCTCTAAAGATATCCGGGACAGAGACCTCCTCTTCATACGATCTCAGAACTCGTCCCCAATCTCTTGTGGCCCAAAACCATAAGTCTTTGAAGTTCTTGTTGGAGTCGAGGAGCTTGCCGACAACGTTTGGCGAATCAGCATAAGTAGAAAGGTAATACCAACCATGGTGTGTTTTTGGGTTGGCCTTCAATCGATATAGCCTCTTCACTTCTTCAAGAGAAGGTTCACCGAGTCCCGCCCGACTCCAAATCACATGAAGCCCGGCCAAAATCCTCCAGCTGTTCAGGCTCAGTTGACAGGGGGCGATCTCCATCTCGGCCAGCATCCAGGCAAAATAACGTTGAAGTGGTAGTCGAAGACCACACTCAAAGAAAGCCGGAAGAAGGGCCACCGAACCCTCATCAGGTTGGCTAGCACGATCCATTGGCCCGGGGACTTCAAGGGCGATATCTATCGGAATGTCATATTGTTGCCGGAGCAGTGCGAGGTCGTCTTCAGTTATCTTGGAAGGACGGTCCATGTCCAGAGCCGATGAGTTAAAATCACCGGGCTCTGGGTCATTCCGAGGGATCCCCTGATGATAAGTATCTTGTTCAATTTCAGAAGGGGTGGGGGTAGTGTCGAGGTCCTCTATGCTTGGTGCCCCCGAGCTCGAGGAGAGCTCTTCAACAGGGGGAGTTGGAGGTTTAGCAGGGTTTGCATAGGAAGACCTGGTGTCAGACATCCCTGACATCCGAGAAATAAAAGAAAGAGGGGGGAAGTCAGTCTATAGCTAATTTTTGAAGCTAAGCTTGTGAGTTCTAAATACCCTAACAACATCGATCAAGCCATAAAATCTCTCCCTAGCAGCACAAAACCAAAACACAAAAAATGGGGAAAAGAAAGGAACAAAAGGGAGCAGGATTCGCAACACATGGAAAGCAAAAGCAAAAAGGTCTTTCAAAAGACTTACTTGTTTCTTTTAGAAGGGTTGCAGATTGCTCGGAGCGGTCTGGTCGTTCTGAGGATTCACTGGTCACAGCTAAAAGAGAAGAGTTCTCGTGGATTGGGGAGATCGAAGAGTTCGTGAAAGAAGGCAACATTGTTTACTCCGTTTTGTTATAGTCTGATCGGTGCACTTGTGGCCGTTGGATTGAACGAAAACGTCAGATTTACACCACATGTCGCTTTTAAAATGATCTTTCAGAATTGGATGGACGGCTGAGATTTGACGTCTTTTTAACTGACCATAACGGTCAGATTATTTTGCTTTTGGCGGGAGCACGACGGATGGTTGACAAGTGGCAGGCTCCCGTCAAACCCTAGAAGTGATCCGATGGGCATTTAAGAGGATGTGACGGTTGCGCGTCTCGAGGGTCAAAATTACAGAAAGACAATAAGGGATTTCACCTCGGTAGGAAGAAAGTCAGACCGAACACCTGAGTCAGACCGATCAGGATGTAAGTGTGGGCTGACGAAATTTCTTCTTCAGAAGATCGGCTATCAGTTCATCAACCGTACCACTCTTATATAGTTCCCGGCACCAACTTGTAGGACTCGTTGGAACCGAGAACTAGGGGACATATGTTGATGGTGTTTTCAGGTCCTATGTTATTTAAGGAGCACATCGGGGGTAAAAAGGGTAATTCCCTTCTTGATCGAGATCATTAATGCCGACCCGACCACATGAGTGTTATAAAGCCAACAGGTATAGACCGAGCATTTGATGATTGGTGACTGACCACTTTGGCTCGGATGATCGAGCATTATCAGATCGGCAGAAGCATTCTCAGTTCAAAGGACTACCATGACCGACCTCATGAAGACTGACCAGATAGCGAGGCGTGCTCAGGAAGATAAGGCATCATATTTTCTCGGATAAGATGACAAATTATCCTACTTTCATAGGGAGAACTGATGAATCAGTGTCTTAATAGGACAAGAAAAGTAAATGTGGTTTTAAACTAGGAATCCTTATGGAAGAAGGAGATTAATTCGACTAGGAAACCCTTGTAAAAGAAGGAATATGATTTCTGCACTATTATAAATAGGAGGGTAGAGTATGCTTAAGGGCATCAGAATCAAGAACAAGATCACTACGATCAAGCTTGTAAACATAAGAGATATCAGAGAAGCGTATCTCAGTAATAAAAGTATCATTTTGTTTGTGTCTGTGGACGTAGGTTGGACCTGATCCGCCGAACCACGTTAAATCTCCTTGTTGATTGGTGCATTTGTCTCTCTTCTGCTAAATTTGCCTTTGGTTCCCACATAACCAAACAAATTCATTATTGAGGGAGGAACTGTCTCGGGAGTAATATTCCCAAATTACCCTGAGACCAAAATCCGCCGTCAACACATACATACATACAACTTTCGTCATATTTCAAATTTGGACTATCACAAGGTCGAAATAGGCCATAAAGTTACTATGTTGCACATATTTCACATTGAATTCAATCATAATCACATTTTACCTAAATAATATTGGGATTTTACTTTTTTACACGCAGTCACAATGCAACTATCAGTTGTGCGGATGATAATTTATTTATAGGTGTGTCTCAGTCACATTTGTGTCCTCACTCACATTGTAATTGTGTTTTTTTACCCACAATCGCTATGTGACTATCAATTGAGTGACTAGTAATTTAATCATGGGTGTGTCTTAGTCACACTGTGACTTTTTTTTATCCATAGTCATAATTTATGATTTCAGTTACATTGTGACTATTTTTTTTACATACAGTTACACAATAACTTTTAATTATGTGTGTGGTTGAGTGTGTATTTTTAACCTACATTAGTTGGTTGACTGATTATTTAGTGATGGATGTGTCTCATTCATATTGTGATTGTATTTTTTTTTTTTTACTTATAGTAAAACAATGTGACTATAAGTGGTTTCATTCATATATCAAAAATACTAAAGAGAAATTAATATTTAATAAGTACTTAATGTAAAAATAAGTACTTTCAAATCGTTGTGTTCAAATTCAAATTTTAAGGCAGGTAAGAGATTAAAAGAATATATTTATGATTTCTGTTAGATGTTAACATGTGGAGGTATATATTTCATTTTAAAATCAAATTTATAAATCGAAATAATCTGATTCAATTTATAAATAAATTAAATATATTATCACATAGATCTAGTGATCATAATTAGGGGCCTTAGGTTGTGATTAGTTTTGGAACCGATCATTTATCAACAATGTAGCAAATATCATCTTTAACTCTCCACAAATTTCATTTCCCAAAATATTTTTGCATTGGCACGTGTGTGGTATCTAAATGTATCAAATATCCATAGGTTCAAACATGCAGCTTTGATTATTGAATATACAACTTCAATAATTAAATATGTAAACTTTATCAATAAATATGAAATTTCTGAAAACATGAAATTAGTTCATGTTTATTGATAAAGTTTGCATGTTTAATAATTTAAGTTGTGTGTTCAATGATCAAAATAGAATATTTATACCCACATATATTTGATACTTTGGGATACCATAGTAATGCCCTTTTTGCATACGTGTTAATTTGCACATCAAAGGGTACAAAGGGAAACTATAGTGTGGTCAACTCTAAAATTAGTCAAAATAAAAATAAAGTGTAATAAAATTTAAAATCTTAAAACTAAATACAAACAAATTGAGAGATATGATTTTTCCATACAAAGTAAATTATAAGTTGACCCCAAAGCGTGGGGAAAAAACAGAAAAAACGCTAACCACGTCATCCAAAATCGCAGGACAGAATCGTCAATTCACAAAAAACTCAGCGCCCATTGGTCCATTGGCTGCCCACCGTCAAATATCAAGCTCAAACAAAAAAATCCCGTTAAAAGTCAACGATTCTTTGACTATTGCCGACCAACTAAAGCCAGCCGCCAAAATCGTGGCGCCGTTAGTCCAATGACGAAACTGAGATCGCAGAAAAAGGGTGAAAAGATCTTTTTGAAAATTCCCAATTTTGTACTCGACGACACAAGCTAAATTGATTTTGGAACCACTGTTATTATAACGTTCCGATTCCTTAAACTAAGCATATTCCTTTCTCTCTCCGCTGTCTTAGCTTTCTTGATTAAAGAAAAAGAAAAAGAAATTTATTGAATTGAACCCCAATTTGATCGAAAGATTTTTATTCTTTCTTTGCTTTCAAATAATTTCTCGTTGCTCTGTATTCTGGGTAGTGATTGTTTTCCCGGGTACGTTTCTGTTTTATTTTTTTTCCTTTCACTTTCTGTTTGGTTCCCGAGTAAATTTATAGAGAGATTAAAGAAGATGCTTGAAGATTCTTTGATAAAGAAACCCTTTTGAAAATCTTACTTGGCATTCATGTTTTCACATTCTTTCTGGCACCAAGAACAGAGCTTTAAATTGATATTTTCTTTTCTTAAAAAACTTTTTTCAAAAATCATTTTATATATTTATAAGTTGATATCATTATATTTGAATCAATTTAGTGCTTGTTCTGGTTGTTCTTGGCAATATACTAAACTCAGCCATTTAGCAAATTGTGATCTTGTGATATTTAATTATCTGTCTTAGATTTTGTTGCATTGTCTTGCTTGGACTAGATATGTTGATACAATATAAAATTTATGTGTACTAAGTTGTTTTGCTTGAAAATCATAGCTTATGCTGTAATGGGTTTGATTATTTGATGATTTTAGTTGGCATAATAATTTGTGTTTGTGTTAAATTTTTGATTCGTTGCATGAATTTAAAAATCTGTTTGTTGAACTTAGTAGCTACTTGTTTTTCCATAGCCAATTCAACAACATACATACCCAATTCTTTACAAAGAATCAATTTGCTTATGATGTTCTATTTTGTTTTTATGAGTAAGTGAAAGTTTTTATGTTTCATGCAGATATCCTTATTTGAGTTGGGGGCGGTAATTGCTTAAAAGAATATGGGGAATAATTGGTTCTTTATGGACTTTAATGGAGGAGATCAGTACATCTTACCTTCTGAGTTTTTTTTGTCGCATTGTTTAAGAGATTTTTCCCAGTCTAGTTATCAACATGTTCCTGGAAGTCTAGCACTAGAAGATCCCTTTAATTGCATTTCAAAGTTTACGGGTGCTTTTCTATTTTGGTTCACAAGTGGGTCTGGTTCAAACTTATGCAAGAGGATAGCAGGCAATCAGCATGGTTCAAAACCTGCACAAGTTAAGAAGATTACTTCTACCGGTCATAATCTTGCTGGGTTTCATTTTGGTTCTAGTATAGAAAGTGAATATGCCTGTCCGGTTGTTTTCAGTAAGGTGTCTAGTTCTGCTATTAAACTCCTGTTTAGAGGAGGGAGACTGCAATTATCTCCTGTACTCTCGTTAGCCGCTGCTGTGGTACCACCATTTGACAATGTGTAAGTCATTTGATATAGCATTGTATTATTCTTATTACTATTTTCTACTAACTTTTTGGAAGCTGGCTTTTGTTTACTGCTATTCATCATTTTTGTGATGATGTGGCAGGTCTTCAAAGGTACTGGCTGTTCCATTAGAAAATGCTGAAGTACAAATGCATGAAAGCATGGGTCGCAGTCCCTGTGAGGTTGAATCCCGTAGATGTGATGCTTTGTCTTTTCCTGACTTGAACAGGGCAAGACATGCTGTAGAGCCCAGAACAGGCATAGAATTTCCGATGATATTGGACAACATGATAGACGGAGAAAATTATTCCAGTTCAACTTCTGAGGTAAATGCGAAAATTCATTGCTGTAATTTGTGGGTTAGATGTTCCTTTCACTCTCAGTTAAATAATTTCATACCTACCGTTTATAATTACGATGCTTTCATTCTCTAAGTCTCCTATTAGTTCATCTGCCTGCAAGCATTTGCTTTGTGTCATTTGATAAGTTGTTGTGATTCAATTGCTTTGCATACTTACTCTGAAAAATTCCCCTGCACTTTATAGAATGTATCTTGGAACTTTAAGTTAGACGCGTAGTTTTTAGCCAATTTGCAAAGCTGAATATTTAATTGCATGCGTTTATAAATTTTCAAACTTTGAACGTAAAAGTTTTGAGAGGCATTTTGATATTGTTTCAATTCAAAATCAAACCATATTGTTAAATGTCAGCCTTCTTTATGTAGTGATTAAAGTATTTAGCATTTCAATTCTGGTTGAGTCAATTGCTTTGATAAAGTGATGGCGATAGGATGCTAACCTTTCAAAATCAGATCATATTTCTAAACGCCGGCTATCACGCGTTCCTCAAAGCTTTAGTTGTAAGGAATCATGTGGATCTAATGGGATGTTAATATTTTAAATTCTTATAGTTCCTGAAATGGTTGAACCTGAATGCTTAAACCTATTCATTAGTCGTTACAGCTTTGCAAGAAAAGAGAAAATTTTATTTTGAATTAAACTAGTACATCTCTTTCCTAGACAAGCTGTAACATGTAGGTATAGTCTACGCTTGTGTGATTATTATAAGTCTAATAGTTTGAATGCATTTTCAAGAATTGATTGGCATCTCTGTGCTGTTTCTTTTATCCGTGATAGAGTTTTCCATTAACACACAAAACTTCCACATATTCAGGTTCTTGTAGGAACTGGATCCAGAACTATGAAAATAATTAAAATCAAGTCTCTGAAGGTTTATGCATTTGCTTTCTGTAAGTATATATTTATTAATTTTTGAGATCTTAGTTGATATGTCACGTACCATTAACTTCAAAATATTTGTCACCATTCATCTAGCCATACTTGATTGTTTGTTCTTGTAGATGTCCATCCTCGTTCTGTCTGTGAGAAATTGGGTCCAAAATATGCATCTATTCCAGTAGGTGAACTGCACAATTGCCATGGTTTTTATGAGGATCTTCTCAGGTATACAAGCAATGGTCATTCTTAACACACAACGTATTTCGGAAATTAATACATTTCAATCATCTAGGTGTTCTAAAGCTAGAACCTGGAATAGCACGTATATCAGTTGTTCGCTTGTGTTCATGAAGCCAGAAAAACTTCAGATGCTTCATGGCTCTGCACTAGTTTTTCCAAGTTCGATTTTGATGTACTTCTGATAATGTCCACTTACGTAATTCTGTTCTGTGGATGCCGCAGGGAGGATATTGACATGACTGTGAGGCTAGTGATTAATTGCAATGGAATGAAAGTCAACACTGTAAAGGAGTAAGCTAACTTTCTTTTACCTCCAACCTGTCATCTTAGTGGTTTTTTAATCTCGGACTGGCGATTACATGTAGATATTATAATAGTTTCATGTTTTCTCTTATGAGAATTTCTTAATTAATAGTTTCATGTTTCACTTGCTTTGGAGCTGATTTATATTGTTAATATCTATAGACAAATATAGATTCTTGGATCATGAAAAGAATTCTCTTTTCTCGTTGGGAAATCTCAGTTTTATTGTGTTGAGTTTTAGATGGATGTTTTTGCTGATTTCAGTTTCAACTTCACTTCCTTGATGGCCTTATTTTATCTTCAATATGCATAATTGATAAAATTGTCTTAAAGTTTCTGATGCATTTGCTTTATTTGTATGTGGCAGTGCCTTTGAGAAATCCCTTCGTGCTCGTCTAGAAAAGGTAAATCACGAGGCATATTGAAAAGTAAAAAGTTCAATTTACTGTTCCTACAAATACCACCGACTTACAGAATTTTTCTTGCTTATATTAGGCAAATCCGAACACTGATTATCACTGCTTGAAACAATTTGGTTCATACTTCACCAAGGATATTCCGATACCTCTGGTAACAGTCTATTCAGTCTTCTATCTTTTTGCCCTTTTCTTTTATTATTTTAGGATCTGTTTCTCTACATTTATATAACACTAAATGACATAACTTTTTTTTGGAATTATGCAGGGAACTATAGTTAATTTCAGACGAACAGCTGCTGGACAACTAATTACAGAAGGTGAGTCGTTAGTGTATAAAATTTGAACACTTTTTCGTACTATAATGTGATTACAAGTTTCATTTCTTATCAAAAGTCTCTTCTTTTTCATTTCTTTGTAAACTATATATATGCAACTTACAATGACAAAAATCATTGTGAAGTTGGAGGAAATCATATAGGAGCAGTCCATAGCAAGGATTTATGCAGTAAGTCAAATTCTATTTTGTTTTTTTCTTACATGTTGCTGCAGTTCACCTGTGAATCAAAGAAATAAAATTACAAGTGCCTTAACTTAGAGCTGCAAGTTTAATACTTACTGTTTACTCACTATTGTACTCTAGGGGCTTTCTTTGACATGTACCTCGGAACATCTCCTGTATCGGAGCAAACGAAAGAAGAGATTGGCAAAAACGTCGCAAGTATGATAAAGAGGTGCTAAGCTCTGGTACATATCCCATCTCCATTGTCTCGCATTTTTTAGGGACTGATGATTGTTGGTGCTACGGACTTGACCGCCTTGCGTAACTATACTTTTAATTAGTTGATATATGATGGTAGAAACCTTTTTAAGTAGCATTGACAGACGATTACAACTGTGCAATCCGAGAGTTTGCTGCAAACTTTGTTAGGGCTTGGCGGGGATCAACGGCCAATAGGAAAGATCCTGTCCATATTCTTTGTAGCTTCGTGGGATTAGCATTTAGCTACCCCTGTTACATATTTTTTTTCATTTGATTCTTCATAATCAAAGAAGATAATTACTTTCATGTTTTGATTCCCTTAAATAATCATTTTCATTAAATGCTATTTTGTGCAAATTCTTGTTTTTTGGATTCTATCATTTGGGCAAATTTGAAAGCTTTGTGCTGTTGCTGTGTCTTAAATTTCTTCTCTCAATGTAAGAACATAAGTAACATAGAGTTTCATATAGAATTTGGTAAACTCACAAATTGGCTTATACTTTCACCGCAATATTTATAAACTACTTTATACTCTCAATCAATACTTTCTATCAAACGGTGTCCAAGTGTCAAATAATTTTGGACCGTTGAGAAGATTGCAACGATTGGGCTCTAAAAAGTCATCTAATAACTGTTAATCACAATTCTCACATCCCTGACTTTTGCTTGAAGTTTCCTTTTCAACCATATACTGTATTGAATCTCAAATTAGCCTACTACATTGGTTGATAATGAACTCTGCTCATAACTAAAGTCATTGTGATTACAATTGTCATGTTACATTCTCATGTTCAGTTTCATCACTATTTTGTAAGAACAGTAAGCATTTGCAGTTGCTTCTTCTCTGCATTGTTGTAAATCATCTGCAGAGTATGATAAGGGATATTGATCTATGGTGGCAATGGGGGAAGAGACAGAACCGACAAACGTCATAAAACATGTTTCTTGCATGTTTTTATTAATGGTAAAAACCCTAAATTGATATATAAAAAAAAAACATATTATAATATATGCTTGAATTGTTGAAAGGTGCAAATGCAACCTCTGGCAAATGACACATCTCTCAAATGAATTTGGTGACTCTCCATGTCATTGAGTATAGATTGCTACTGAAAAATCAAAAAGAGAAATTCATTCATAAGTTTTCCCAATTTTCTTCCTTGCATAAAAATTCATCTACTTTTGTTTTCAAAATAAAAGGAGATTTTGTGCATAAAGGTGAGGGAATTCCACCCAACTAAAGTTCATTGTTCTTGGAGTTTTGGAGCGCTACTATCTTCAAAAGAGTGTTGTGATTCTCTAATCATTGAAGAGTGTTTTATGAGAAAAAAATAAATATTATCTATTACTACTTAATAGAATTTACAAGTATTACCAAACTTGTACAAAAACCTCACACACTAACTAAACTATCTATCAAGCTCTCTTGCCTTGGAGCTTGTTTGTTGGGGATGATTATGCCATTAAATTAGAGCTCTTATTTATAGCCATTTCTAGTAACCAAATTGCCAACAAAAACAAATCCCACTGAAAGGTTGTTTGGACCTTTGCTCCATAAGTCAACAAAAAATCATATTCCACCTAAAGTAGAAAAAGAAAGCAACTGACCACAGCATGCATGCAGCTGGATACTACTCATGCATGCATGTAGCTGGATATTACTCATGCATGCATGCAATTGGATACTACAATTCTCCCCTTCAAACTGCATCTGGAATGATTTTCATCTGACAGCTATCTCGGTTATGTCTCTGCACAGCTCTAGGTTATCCTGAGTGACCACATTTGTTGACATGTCGGTTGTGTCTCTGCACAACACTCTTCCTCTATGTATCTGCAGAACATCATTGCGCTGTCATTTTAGCTTCACCCATTTATTCCTCAATACCTTATTGCCTTGTGGGAAACTCTCTAGCTCCTCATCATCAGTAAGCATAAGGTATTTGTATTCCGGATATCTGGTTGATGAAATCTGACCTCGCTCAGATCTTCTTGTATGTAATCCACTGGTTTCAGGAGGTCCGTCATCATCCAAATCTGTGGATGATCCTGTAGTATTTAGTGGAGCGGGTTGCGGCTCCCCCTGCTCAACACTATTTTCTATAACTTCCGATGGAGCAGGTTGTGTCTCCCCCTGCTCAACATCCTTATTTGTCTCCTTTAGTTCTGCTTCTGAAATATCATCGTGCACTCTTTTCTCTGGTCAATTGTACCGGTACTGGGTGCAGATTTATGTCGGCACCGGAATTGGAAGACATCTTGGGCTTTTCAATGTCTTCAATTATCTGGTCTTCAAGAAACACTACAACATGGCTTCTGATGATCATCTTTTCCTTCAGATCCCATAGTATATATCCAAATTCACCATCACCTAGGAATATACATGGAGTAGTCCTTACATTGAGCTTCTGTCTAAACTCATTGGGTACATGTTGAATGGCTAAACAACCAAATACTCTTAGGTGACAGTATGAGAGATTCTTGCTAGACCACACTTTTTCTGAAATCTTTAAATTCAACGGTATAAATGGTGATATGTTGATCAAGTAGTAGACGACACAAATAGCTTCTCCCCAGAATGTCTTTAGCAGCTTAGCCATGCTGATCATGCTTCTGACTTTCTCCATAATGGTGCGGTTCATTCTTTCAGCAACACCATTACACTATGGGGTGCGTGGAACAGTTCTCTCATGTCGAATGTCATGTCTCCTACAATAATTATCAAACTCCCTAGAAGTATAATCGTCTCCATCGTTTGTACGGAGGCACTTCAACTTCTTCCCTGTTTCACGGTCTACCATGGTGTGGAACAGTTTGAAATATTCTAAGACCCGATCCTTTATTTTCAGGAAATACACCCATACTTTCCGAGAAGCATCATCAATAAAAGTCAGAAAATACTTATTACCACATAGCGAATCAACCTCCAAGGGACCACAAATATCAGAGTGTATCAAACTTAGCAACTCTGATTTTCTCGTAGAAGAGAAGTTAAAGAAGACTATATATTGCTTATCGAACAGATAGTGGTTGCAAGGACCTAGTGCGACATCCTTAGTAAACTCCTTCTTGGTCAGGGAGACAAAACTCTCTCACTCATGTGACCGAGTATTTGGTTCCACAGATTTTGAGAAGCCTTTTCTTCCGTTATATTGAGGTTGTCTACATAAATCTTCATATGAGTCTTGTATAGTGTGTTACAAACATGTTCTCGGGCGATAACAATGACACCTTTTGTCATTCTCTATGTTTCATTTGTGAAGTGATTGTCATAGCCCTATTTGTCAAGGGTTATCCTCGATAGTACATTCAGCCGAAGTTCTGGAACATGCAGAACATCATTCAAGATTAATGTATACCCAATATTTTTCCACAACTGAATATCACCAATTCCTACTATCTTAGAGGAATTGATATTTCACATCTTCATTAAACCAAAATCTCATACTTTGTATGTGTTGAAGAATATCTGTGAAGAGTTATGTGGTAGGTTGCTGCAGTATCTACCACCCACTCAACATCTTAGGTTGCGGTGCGAATGCATGTCTCTTCCTGGATGGAGCAGATGGCTACATTTTATTCGATAACTAATAGTGTCTCTCATTCATTGTTCTTCGGTTGGAAATTATCTTAGCACTACTCTTATTGCAGTTTTCGGTAATTCTTCTTTAAGTGACCTTATATGCCACAATGCTAGTATTTATAGGTATGCTTTCTTCCGTATGCGGACCTACCTCTGCTTCTGCCTCTCCATCTCTCTCTTTCTCGATGTCTTCCTCGAGTCTCCGTGATGAAAGCTTCTGTATGTTTTGAGCTAACGTCTTTTCTCCTGAACTTTTCATTTAATATGACATTTTTTACCATAGGCATGGTAAGTTTGCCTTATGGAGTCGAATTACTGAGAGTAACTATTAATGATCCCAACTATCAAGAAGAGAACTGAATAGTATGAGGGCTTGTATTTTATCTCCTAGCTGTATGTCTACTGAAGACAGCTGATTCACCAAGCTTTGGAACTCATTGGTGTGTTCTGTAATAGAAGTTTCACTCCGTAGTTTCAAATTCACCAAACGCCTCATTAACAAGGCTTTGTTCCTAGCAGTATTTGCTTGGTACATGTCTTCTAGGTTCAACCACATCTCATAAACACTTGTTTCATGTGCGGTGGAAGACACTGTGGTGGATCCACTGTCTAATCTGACTGAGATTTCTATTGTTGAGTTTATTACAGTCACTCTCTTCGACAGAAATCGGTCTCACTTCATTCTCCCGGGTCATATCTAATAAATCTTTACAGTGTAAATAATCTATCATCTGAGGCCTCCAGAGGGGGTAATTGGTTGCTTTCAGCTTGATCATCGCACCAGAAGAGGAATATTTCATTTCCATTTTAAGTTTTAAAGTTTAAATTGAAAATAGGACAATATGGGACGATTCTCATAAATTGGAGGTCACTGTTGCGTGTGAAATGGTTGAAAATTGTGGATTTCACTCTTCATTGGTCCAAATCCAACATAAGGGCTGATTTATAAATTATAGAAATTTTTGGGGTCAAATTATAAATTTCAGAGACTTTAGGGGCTCAATGAAATTTACAAGGGATGTTGACCTGGTAGACACGTGGATTCCGACGTGGAAAATTTAGGATCAACTTTCTGACGTGGCTGCTGACATGGCGGACACGTGTCGATGATGTGGCAGCTGGAGTGTTAGACTCATTGCTGACGTGGCTGCTAACTGTGTGATGACGTGATATTAACTGTTTGATGATATGGCACTAATTTTTCGTTAATGTGTCGCTGATTGTGTACTGATGTGGCGTTAACGTGGCAGACACATAAGTGTCTTCAACCTCTTGACACGTGTGTGGCGCGACTGGAAGCGCGTGGAGATTCTCTGCTTGGTCATGCGGCATCCTCCGATCTCCGTTTGATCACCGAAAAATATCATTGTGCTTATCTCGACGTGAACAAGTTGATGGTATGGTCAGAAATGATTTTTGACAACTTTATCGAAACTCGAATTTTGTTGAACCGAGTTTCGTTTTTTACCTCCAGGATCCCTAATGTATAACCAAAACTCTTGATACCACTTGTTGTGATTCTCTGATCACTGAAATGTGTTTTATAAGGAAAAATAAGTACTATTTGTTACTACTTGAATATAATATATAAGTATCACCAAACTTGTACAAAAATCTCACACACTAACTATAATCTCTACCAAGCTCTCTTGCCTTGGAGTTTATTTGTTGGAGGTGATTATGCTCTCAAATGAGAGCTCTTATTTATAGCCATTTCTAATAACCAAATTGTCAACAAAAATAAATCCCACAGAAAGGTTGTTTGGAGATTTGTTCCATAAGTCAACAAAAAATCATATTCCACTGAAAGTAGAAAAAGAAAACAACTGACCATATCATGCATGCAGCTAGATACTACTCAAGCATACATGCTGTTGTGATTCACTTGATCACTCTTGAGTGTTTTGAGGAAAAACCGAAAGCTTCTATTACTATCAAGAATTGAATTACAAGTTTACAAAACTTAAACTTTACAAAACCTCACTCTATACTCTCTAACACTCTTTGGGATGCCTTAAACATATTGTAAAGGCCTAAATTTATAGGCAATATCCAGTACCAAAATGTCAACAAGTCTACAGTAACCCACCAAAAGTAGGTTGGCTTCTTCTTCCTTTTTCAACTCCCATTGATTCTTGGCAATCACCACCTAAAGGTGGCTTGGAGTCTTCTTATGGATGCATGGCAGCTTGTTACATGATGGGAAGCTTCCTGGCAGCTTCATGCATGCCTGTAGACTACTGCTGGAATCCTACAATTCTCCCCCTCCAGCTGCATCCGAAACAATCATCTAGGGGTGTTCGCGGTGCGGTTCGGGGCGGTTTTTTCATTTTTTACTTCAAACCGCGCAGGTTGGCGGTTTGGGAAATTAGAAAACGAAACCGCAAATTTGATATGGAAAACCGCGGCGGTTCGGGTTGGCGGTTTAGCGGTTTGGGCGGTTCGGGTCGGCGGTTTGGATTATAAATTTTTTAAGAAAATTTTGTGTGTTTTCACATTATAATTGAAGAATAAATTACATAATTTTCATTTATTCATTACATATTGTTATATGATCATTAAATATCTTAATTTTCATAGTTAAAGAAGAAGGAAAATATAAAATAATATTTAATTTGAACGCGGGTCGGCGGTTTAGGCGGTTCGGGTCGCGATTCAAGTCAAAATTTGCGGTTTGTGCGGTTCGCGGTTTGACATGGGTCAAAACCGCACAACGACCCGAAATTTGCGGTTCGATTCGGTGCGGTTCAAAATCATTTTTAATATTTTTTCAAACCGCGCGGTTCGGTTCGGTTCGGTGCGGTTCGCGGTTTGACCCGAAATTATGTTCACCTCTACAATCATCATCTGACAGCTATCATGGTCATGTCTCTGCAAAACTCTAGCTTATCCCGAGTGATCATCTTTGTTGACATATCGGTTGTGTCTCTTCACAACACTCTTCTGCTATGTCTCTGCATAGTATACTTTACTGTGTCTTTGCACAATAATCTTCTGTTGTGTCTCTGCACAGTTCCGATGTCATGTTTCTTTACCCGTTTTTTCTTCAGTGATTTCTTACCTTGTGGGAAACTCTCTGGATCCCCCTCATTAGTAAGCAGAATATATTCAGATCCCGGATATCTGGTTGATGGTATCCTGCCTCGCTTATATCTTCTTGTCTGAGGTCCACTAGTCTCTGGAGGTCTGACATCATCCATCTCTGTGAATGATCTTGTAGCTTCTAGTGGAGTGGGTTGCGGCTCCCCCTACTTAACACTGTCTTCTGTAATCTCCGATGGAACAGGCTGTGTCTCCACATGCTCAACATCCTCATTTGCCTCCTCTGGTTCTGCTTCTGGAATTTCCTTGTGCACCCTATCTGTGGCCAATTGTGCTGGTGCTGAGTCTGGATTTCTGTCGGCACTGAAATTGGAAGATATTCTGGGCATTTCAATGTCTTCAATTGTTCGGTCTTCACGAAACTCTACTTCATGGCTTCTGATGACTATCTTTTCCTTTGGATCCCATAGTCTGTATCCAAATTCTTCATATCTATAGCCTAGGAATATACATGGATTTGTCCTTGCATCGAGCTTCTGCCCGAGCTTCTTGGATACATGTGCAATGGCTAAACAACCGAATACTCTAGGGTGAGTGTATGAGGGATTCTTACCAGACCATACTTTCTTCGGAATCTCAAAGTTCAACGATAAAGATGGTGATCTGTTGATCAGGTAACAGGCGACACGAACAACTTCTTCCCACAATGACTTTGGCAGCTTAGCCATACTGATCATTCCTCTGACTTTCTCTATAATGGTGCGATTCATTCTCGCAGCGACACCATTATGTTGTGGGGTGTGTGGAACAGTTCTCTCATGTCGAATGACGTGTCTCCTGCATTAGGCTTCGAACTCTCTGGAATTGTACTCGTCTCTATCGTCTGTGCGAAGACACTTCAACTTCTTCCTTGTTTCATGCTTACCATGACGTGGAACAGCTTGAACTCATCTAGGACCTGATCCTTCGTTTTGAGGAAATTGATGAGTGGTATTTATATCACTATTTCCCACTCATTTAATCTAATATTTTGTACAGTTTCTTGAGTTTTGTGAATGTTTTGATGTGTTTTGTGTTATTTTGTAGATAAATAAAGTTTCAGGACATTCTGGAGGTAATTTGGAGCAAAACAGTAAAAATTGGCGAAAAAGGGCATTTTGGTAATTTCCAGCGTCGCGCCGCCCAGACCTTCCGCGTCGCGACGCCCAGCGTGCGCCGAATCTGCTAACATGCGCCGGGTCCACAAAATCAGAATCTGAGAAAAGTTGACTTTGCTAACGTGCGCCGTGACACGTGTCACCATCACAACAGAGATGCTAAAATGCGCCGTGCCACGTGTCGAAATTCTATTGCTTGGACGGCCACCGACCCACGTGTCATCCTACGTGTCGCCACATCATCGTCCACATCAGCAGCCACATCAGCAAGTCAACCGAGTCAACATGCCATGTCATCATCAGCCAATCACAGCGCGACACGTGTCAACCTCTCATTCGTCTGACGGCCGCCGCCCCACGTGTCGCCACGTTGTCTTCCACATCATCAGAGTGACGTCACCAATGACGTCATGAATAGTGCCACGTCATCAATGACGTCATCACAATAATTGAGTCTTAGCCGCCTTGCCACGTGTCGCTTCAACAGTCAGCCGCCATGCCACGTGTCGCCTTCTCATCGTGCCACGTCAACCCAATAGTGAAAAACCAGCGTCGCGACGCTGAGGGCTTGGCGTCGCGACGCGCGAACAGTGACCAAACAGTGAAAACTTTTGCTATAAATAGATGGCGAATTTTCAGATTTTATATACCTCACACCACTTCTCTCTCTCTTAATTTCTCTCTCTAGAGAGAGTTTCTCTCTCTAGAATTTTTATTTTTTTATTTTTAGTTTTTAATTTTTAGTTTTGTAAATAATTTTAATTACTTGTTGTAATAATAGTAATTTAATTTTTACTTTTTACTTTTTACAGTTTTTACTATTCACCATGTTGAAGTAACTTTTTCAGCTAGGGTGAAAGGTAATTCTTCTACTATTGCTATTTAGATTAATCTCCCTTAAAAATAATATATTAACTATTTTAAATATTGACTTAATAAGGAATACCGCTATATTGGTCGGTTGGTAATTTAATTTTAATCTGGTTTAAACCTGACTAATCACGGATACCGCCAGACTGGTCGGTTGGTAAATTTATTTTTGGTTCCGCCTTAATGGCTGGTTGAACTTAATTTGACTTAATCAGGATACCGCCAGACTGGTCGGTTGGTAAATTTATCACAAGTTTATATATTATTTTATGGGAGATATCTAAATTAGTAGTAGTAAAAGTAATTCATTTTACCTTAGCATTTTATTTTATTATAATTTATTTTTTAGCATTTTTATTTTATGTCTTTTAATTTTATGTTTTTACTAGTTATAATTATGTGTTAGTTTTTCTAAGGTTGTGATGAATTTCAATATCACCGGTTTATAAGGGTTAGATTATAGTTTGGGTAATATAATGATTTATTTATTGAGTCTTAATCTTAATGCTTTTTATTAACTGATCACTAATAAAATTGATTAGGTAAACTTAAAATGAACTAGACATAGAGATTTTAAGTTTAAAACCTTAGACTCAATAGCCCACGATCTTCCTTGAGGATAGATAACCCTTTAATAGATTTCCTTACAGGATAGGAATATACCTGTCGGGCGAGGGTAGCCATAAATTGGAACTTAATCTTAATGAATCCAGATAATGTGGTTGACATAGGAATATGGTTCAATTGGGTTATACTGGGTATTTGTGTCTGACCATCGACAGATGCTTTCGCATAATTTCGTGTTCCAGGTTAATAAATCATTGTATTTCCTAACTATAAAATAATCACTTCATCTTTATAATGATATTGGAATAAATCACAACCCTAGAATTTTGTGTCTTTTGTTATTTTCCTTAGTATTTTCTTTTATCTTTTTATTTATTTATTTTGCAAAGCCACACTCAACCAAACAAACAAACAATCTCTCTCTTATCCATTTAATTAGATATTTGTAATTAAATAGATTCAACAATTAATAACAACAGTAGGAAATAAGTCCTCGTGGGATCGATATTTTTATACTACTTGAACGATACGTGCGCTTGCGTTATACGTGTGTGTTTACGCCGGTCAAGTTTTTGGCGCCGTTGGGGGACTTAATTTTCTTGAGTTGTTAATTTTGAAACTATCCAATTTACTTATATCTAATTTTCTTTCTTTTATTTTGTAATTTTTATTTCTTTTGTTTTCAGGTGATTAAAAAAAATGGAACACTACTGGGAGATTGAAAAATTACAAGCGTTACAAGAAGATACACCCCAAATCTGGGAGCAACAGTCCGGTTTTCTGTGGCCTGTTGTCGAGCCCAATAATTATCACTGGATGCCAGAACCAAGCAATGCTACATTTGTTCATCAGAACGAAATGGGGAGATGTGTGATTTGTGATAGTAACCACCCGAGCGATCAATGTATATATCGATCAGAGTGGGAGAATTTCTGGAGACAATCATGGTACGAAGAGCCATCACATTTCACAGAATCACATTTTCCATCTTATCCACCATCTTCCTTCGATCCTTATCAAGAACCAGAACCATCCGAGGAAGATCAATTAATTCACATGTTCAAAGAACAAGGAGCTCGATTTGATGCACAAATTCATAGTAACGCAGAATCCATACAGAGAATGACAGATCAGATCAGACAATTAATAGAAAACCAGAACAAAATACCTCAAGAACCAGTTTCTGATGGCACTGATGAAGCCTTCGAGTACCCAGAAATCCACGATGACACCTTAACAGAGGAGGAGGTTGAGCAGTATCAACAACCAGAGGTATCAGTTCAGGAACCCGAACCGGCAAAGTCTCGATTTGATTTCTATTATTCAGATTCTGACGAGGATGAAACTGAAATATTTCTACCAAATACATCAAAAATTGAGGATGGAATTCTGTATCCTCAAAGTGAAGATCTTGGAAATTCCATTGCACAAATGTTTGATGAAGAAATACCTGAGCCAATCATTTCAACCAGATCAGAGGATGAAGACCTAAATTCTAACATTTCTTTTCAGGTTGAAAATTTTGAAACATGTATTTCACAGATGACAGATGAAGAGCTGAATGCAGAAATTTTCAAATACATCTGTGAAGAAAAGGTGGAGCAAAAAGCAGAGCAAATAGAAGAGCAAATATCTGACCTTATTAAAGATCCAGAGCATTCAGGAGAAACATCGCTGTTTTGGGGAGTACAAATCAAAGAAACCACTCAGAAGCTTGACAAAATGGAATTTCCATTCCAAGTCAAGCACCATACGAGACCTCCTAATTTTATTTCTTTCTTTGCAGGAATCACTGGAGCAACAAAGATAAAAAAAGTGGCACGAGCATTGAATAAGACAAAATTCTTTTTACCACTTTACCGTTGGAAGAGACCCTTCAAAAGCAACGCTCACGGGATTGTCTTTAATCGGACATCCAAAACGACATTGAAACCTCCTTAACAGATGAATTTCAGTCACGTCTGGCTGAAGACGAAAAATTTAGCGCTAGCAGGGAGGCAACCCATGCAATTTGTTGTAATTTATTTAATTATTTATTTATTTTTTGTGTGTGAACTTTTTGATTTGTGTTATTTTTGCAGGAAAAATTTAAAATGGAATTTATCAGGACAAAGCAAGCCAGTACAAGCGGGATTTTCACAAAATAAAAATTTGACAAAATCACGAAGATACAAAGTTGATCCAGAAAAGACGGCCGAGTAAGAAGTCTTATGGATTTATCTGTCGCAAGACATGGTTTTGCCAAAAAAAAAAAAAAAAAAAAAAAAAAAAAAATTTTGAAAATTTTTTTGCATTTTTTGTGTTTTAATTTTGACTAAAAAGGTGAATTGGTAAGAGATAGCCGAGTAAGGAATTTCCGCTCCTGAGACGTATCTCAATCCTATTTCGAAATAAGTTAATTTTTGTTTATTTCATTTTGAATTATTTAATTTGTGAATTCTCCATAAATCTGACTAAAATGAATCTTCTTATGTTCAGTTGACAGGTATTATGAACTTACATGGAAACATACGGACATGAGCTAAAATTGAAAAGTTTGTAATATTCCGTGCTCTAGTTTAACTGGAGGAAGCATCTATAAATAGTTATGGATTAAAAAAAAAAAAAAAAAAAAAAAAAAAAAATTCTGATGTAAAAAAAATAAAGTATCTAAGATCCGGGTTATTAAGTCTGTAAGGGTGTTTTTTAACACCTAGTGCCCTAAAACCAACTGGTTTGGGAGACATTGGCCCAAAGCTCGTTACATGGATCGAAGATACTGCAAAAATATATTCATATCTGAAGTCTGAGTAATTAAGTTCGTAGGGGTGTCTTAACACCTGGTGCCCTAAAGCCAACTGGTTTGGGAGTCACCAACCCAAAGCTCGCTACATAGACGGAAGGTATTGTATATAAATAAAAAGTCAAAATTCAGAAAATCAAAGAAAAAATCAGAAAAATCAGAAAATTATTCCATTACTACAAAAAGGTGTGAAATCTGATAGAACTTTAGGACAAAAATATTACTCTCTTATCAACTGCACTTATGACTTGTGGGCAAAAATGAGTTGTTTAATATTATGTTGACTGTGTATATGAAGAAAGGTAAAAATAATCGGAGAATTTACTTATTCGGTAATTTAGAAAGAAACAAAACAACTAGTAACTTGTAGTAGAAGTTTCACCTGATTAGTTACTAACTTATTCTCTTTTCGCTTGTCTTTTGCTTTTGTGTGCATTAGTTTTAATACCTTTTTACTTTTGTAAAATGTTTGTGGGTATCATTGCTGTAAACCCTCACGAGACTACAACTCGTCCACTAGGGACACCTAGGGGTTTAAAGGCTTGTTGCATATGCTAAATGCAACCGTGATCCCTACGAAAATGGCTTAGTTAAATTTTATTCAGTTATTTTATTTTGTTTTGCTCGAGGACTAGCAAAATGTTAGGTTTGGGGGTGGTGTGTGATGAGTGGTATTTATATCACTATTTCCCACTCATTTAATCTAATATTTTGTACAGTTTCTTGAGTTTTGTGAATGTTTTGATGTGTTTTGTGTTATTTTGTAGATAAATAAAGTTTCAGGACATTCTGGAGGTAATTTGGAGCAAAACAGTAAAAATTGGCGAAAAAGGGCATTTTGGTAATTTCCAGCGTCGCGCCGCCCAGACCTTCCGCGTCGCGACGCCCAGCGTGCGCCGAATCTGCTAACATGCGCCGGGTCCACAAAATCAGAATCTGAGAAAAGTTGACTTTGCTAACGTGCGCCGTGACACGTGTCACCATCACAACAGAGATGCTAAAATGCGCCGTGCCACGTGTCGAAATTCTATTGCTTGGACGGCCACCGACCCACGTGTCATCCTACGTGTCGCCACATCATCAGCCACATCAGCAAGTCAACCGAGTCAACATGCCATGTCATCATCAGCCAATCACAGCGCGACACGTGTCAACCTCTCATTCGTCTGACGGCCGCCGCCCCACGTGTCGCCACGTTGTCTTCCACATCATCAGAGTGACGTCACCAATGACGTCATGAATAGTGCCACGTCATCAATGACGTCATCACAATAATTGAGTCTTAGCCGCCTTGCCACGTGTCGCTTCAACAGTCAGCCGCCATGCCACGTGTCGCCTTCTCATCGTGCCACGTCAACCAAATAGTGAAAAATCCAGCGTCGCGACGCTGAGGGCTTGGCGTCGCGACGCGCGAACATTGACCAAACAGTGAAAACTTTTGCTATAAATAGATGGCGAATTTTCAGATTTTATATACCTCACACTTCTCTCTCTCTTAATTTCTCTCTCTAGAGAGAGTTTCTCTCTCTAGAATTTTTATTTTTTTTATTTTTAGTTTTTAATTTTTAGTTTTGTAAATAATTTTAATTACTTGTTGTAATAATAGTAATTTAATTTTTACTTTTTACTTTTTACAGTTTTTACTATTCACCATGTTGAAGTAACTTTTTCAGCTAGGGTGAAAGGTAATTCTTCTACTATTGCTATTTAGATTAATCTCCCTTAAAAATAATATATTAACTATTTTAAATATTGACTTAATAAGGAATACCGCTATATTGGTCGGTTGGTAATTTAATTTTAATCTGGTTTAAACCTGACTAATCACGGATACCGCCAGACTGGTCGGTTGGTAAATTTATTTTTGGTTCCGCCTTAATGGCTGGTTGAACTTAATTTGACTTAATCAGGATACCGCCAGACTGGTCGGTTGGTAAATTTATCACAAGTTTATATATTATTTTATGGGAGATATCTAAATTAGTAGTAGTAAAAGTAATTCATTTTACCTTAGCATTTTATTTTATTATAATTATTTTTTAGCATTTTATTTTATGTCTTTTAATTTTATGTTTTTACTAGTTATAATTATGTGTTAGTTTTTCTAAGGTTGTGATGAATTTCAATATCACCGGTTTATAAGGGTTAGATTATAGTTTGGGTAATATAATGATTTATTTATTGAGTCTTAATCTTAATGCTTTTTATTAACTGATCACTAATAAAATTGATTAGGTAAACTTAAAATGAACTAGACATAGAGATTTTAAGTTTAAAACCTTAGACTCAATAGCCCACGATCTTCCTTGAGGATAGATAACCCTTTAATAGATTTCCTTACAGGATAGGAATATACCTGTCGGGCGAGGGTAGCCATAAATTGGAACTTAATCTTAATGAATCCAGATAATGTGGTTGACATAGGAATATGGTTCAATTGGGTTATACTGGGTATTTGTGTCTGACCATCGACAGATGCTTTCGCATAATTTCGTGTTCCAGGTTAATAAATCATTGTATTTCCTAACTATAAAATAATCACTTCATCTTTATAATGATATTGGAATAAATCACAACCCTAGAATTTTGTGTCTTTTGTTATTTTCCTTAGTATTTTCTTTTATCTTTTTATTTATTTATTTTGCAAAGCCACACTCAACCAAACAAACAAACAATCTCTCTCTTATCCATTTAATTAGATATTTGTAATTAAATAGATTCAACAATTAATAACAACAGTAGGAAATAAGTCCTCGTGGGATCGATATTTTTATACTACTTGAACGATACGTGCGCTTGCGTTATACGTGTGTGTTTACGCCGGTCAGAAATACACCCAGATTTTCCGAGAAGCATCATCAATGAAAGTCAGGAAATACTTGTTACAGCCCAATGAATCAATCTCCAAGGGAACACAAACATTAGAGTGCACCAGACTGAGCAACTCTGATATTCTCTCTGAAGAGAAATTAAACGAGACTCTGTGTTGCTTATCAATCAAGTAGTGGTTGCAAGGACCTCGTGCATCATCCTTGGTAAGCTCCTTCTTGTTCAAGGTAGACAACCCTCTCTCACTCATGTGTCCGAGTCTCTGGTTCCACAGATTTTGAGAAGCCTCATTTTCAGCTACATTGAGGCTGTCTGCACAAATCTTCACATGAGTCTTGTATAGTGAGCCGCAAGCATGTCCTCGGGCGACAACCATGACACATTTTTTCATTCTCCATGTGCCATTTCGGAAGTGATTGTCATAGCCCTATTTGTCAAGAGCTATCCCCGAGAGTACATTCAGCCGAAGTTCTGGAACATGCATAACATCTTTCAATGTCAATGTACACCCGACATTTGTCCGCAACTGAATATCACATATTCCTACTATCCCAGAGGAACTGATATTTCCCATCTTCACTGATCCAAAATCTCATGCTTTGTAGGTTGTGAAGAAATCTCTGTGAAGAGTGACGTGGTAGGATGCTGTAGTATCTACCACCCACTCAACATCTTGGGTTGCGTTGTGAAGGCATGTCTCTTACTGCATGGAGCACATTGCTACATCTGCTTGGACAACGACTAGTGTCTCTCATTCGTCATTCTTCGGCTGGTGATTGCCTTGTCTCTGCTCTCGTTGCAGTTTTCGGCAATTCTTCTTTAGGTGGCCTATAATACCACAATGATAGCACTTATAAGTAAGCTTACTTCCATCTGATGATCTGCCCTTGGTTGTGCTTCTGCCTCTCTCTTCTTCTCTTCCTTGATGTTTTCCTCGAGTCTCTGTGATGAAGGCTTCTGTCTATTCTGAGCCAACATCTTTTCTCCTGGACTCCTCATTCGACATGGCGTCTTTTACCATAGGCATGGTAAGTTTGCCTCCTGGAGCTGAGTTGCTGAGAGTAACCACCAGAGTCTCCCAAGTATCAGGAAGAGAATTGAGTAGCAAGAGGGCTTGAACTTCGTCTGCCAGTTGCATATCTACTGCAGACAACTGGTTTACCAGGCTTTGGAACTCGTTGGTGTGTTCTGCAACGGATGTTCCACTCCGTAGCTTCAGGTTCACCAAACGCCTCTTGATTAAGGCTTTATTCCGAGCTGTTTTGGCCTGGAACATGTCTTCCAATTTCCTCCACATTTCATAAGCATATGTATCATGTGCTATGTGGTGGAAGACATTATGGCCGATCCACTGCTTAATCTAACCCAGAATCCTATTATTGAGTTTATTCCAGTCATAGTCTTTAATAGATTCTGGTTTCACTCCCTTCAACTCGATGACATCAAACAGATCTTTGCAATGTAAAAAATCTATCATCCGAGGTCTCCAGATGGAGTAATTAGTTGCAGCCAATTTAATTATTGCACCAGAAGATGAATCTTCTATTTCCATTTTAAGTTTTAAAGTTTAAAATGAAAATAGGTTAAAATCGGGGTTGAATTTCACAAATCAAAGGTTACCGTTACGTCCGGAACGGTCGAAAATGGTGGAATAGACACTTCGTTGGTCTAAATCCGACTAAGGGGCAGATTTATAAATTCTTAAGACTTTTTGGGCAAAACTGTAAATTTCAAAGACTTTAGGGGGCTAAATGAAATTTATCAGGCAGATGATGTGGCAGTGCTGACGTGGCAGATGTGGGACCAGCTTGATGACGTGGCAGACACGTGGCGCTGATGTGGCGGATGACATGTCGATGACGTGGCATGATGACTTGTCAAGCTGACGTGGCTGTAGGGCTGACGTGGCAGCTGGTGTGTCGATGACGTGGCACCATATGTGGTCGTCTTCTTCCTCCAGACGCACGTGTGGCGCGTGTCGAGAGTGGGCTTCACTCTCCTAGAGAGTGGCGGAGCGTGCGGGCTCCACGGATATTCGTTTGATCGCCGGAAAATACCATCATACTCGTCTCGTCGAGAGCTAGGTGATGGTATGCTCAAAAATATTTTTTGACAACTTTACCGGAACTCGAATTTTCCCAACCGAGCTCCGTTCTTCGATTTTACTACCCCCAAGGTAGAACCAAAGCTCTGATACTACTTGTTGTGATTCACCGATCACTTTAGAGAGTGTTTGAGGAAAAATCAAATCAATATCTATTACTATCAAGAATATATTACAAAGTTTAAACAAATGTTCTACTCTCAAATGAGAGCTCTTATTTATAGCCATTTCTAAGAACCAAATTGTCAACAAAAACAAATCCAACAGAAAGGTTGTTTGGAGATTTGTTCCATAAATCAACAAAAAATCATATTCCACCGAAAGTAGAAAAAGAAAACAACTGACCATATCATGCATGTAGCTAAATACTACTCAAGCATGCATGCATACTACAAAAAGATCGTTATATTCTGGGAGACAATAATCATAAATCCTTCAAGCACCTGTGTCTAAGTGAGAATCAAATTCTCACCTCTATGTAGTATCAACAAATTCAAAATTCGTTTCTACGACATCCAGGTTTTGTGTATTGTTTGATTATCATTTCATTGCAGTTTGTAGTATACATATTGTATTTACTTTGGTGAGTTTGTAAATCAATAAAACTACACTTCCAGTGCAATATTGTCTAACAAATATCCATTTCTCTAGTTCGGCCAAACCAGATTTTAAGCATTCCACATTTGACAATGTGCAACATTCACGTCGGAGCATAATAACCAATTCAAATAAAATATTTTTCCATTAAGTAGGATTGGTTACATGAGTTATATAAATTTTATTTTTCAACTTTATAAATGTAAGTGTCGTGACTTTTGTTGAAAAGTCAGCACATCCACTCCACCAAAAAGCTTGAAGAGATGGCCACCAAAATGAATCCAGCATGCTTTTGTTAACCACTCCACCCAACCAACTCCATGAAAACAACTTTGTAACAACTCCACAAATTTAGGGAGTAAAAGGTGGGTGAATAGTAACAAACCGTTCCTATAAATTGAAGCATTCCCAGTGAGCTTCAGTATCCCAAATGAGTGTATAATTGTATAGAGAGAGTGTGAGGTTTTCTTTGAGTTTCTTGTTGTAAACTTGTAGTATTTATTCTTGAGAGTAATAAATACAATTCGATTTTTCCTCAAACACTCCAAGAGTGATCGGTGATTCACAACAAGTGGTATCAGAGCTTCGGTTGTTCTTTGGGATCGTAAAACCGAGTAATAGAGCTTCCGATCGGAAAACCGGTTCCGATGAAAGTTGTCAAAAATTCATTTTGAGGGTACCATCAGCTAGTTCACGTCGAGACGAGCACGGTGGTATTTTCCGACGTCCCAGAACGCCGCACGCGCTTCACAGAGCACTGCCCACGCGCCCTCACGCGCAGTACGCGCTTCACGCGCTCCAGAGGTTGAAGACGACACAAGTGGCCGCCACGTCAGCGCCCATTCATCTGCCACGTCATCCGCCACGTCATCTGCCACGTCGGCCGCCGCGTGTCCGCCACGTCAGCGTGGCACGTCGCCTGCCACATCAGCATACCCGGTCCCACTTGCCACGTCAGCACTGCCACGTCAGCAGCCTGGTAAATTTCATTTAGTCCCCCGAATTTTGGAAATTTACAGTTTTGCCCCAGAACTTTTAGGAATTTACAAATCAGCCCATGTGTCGGATTTAGACCAACGAAGTGTCTATTCCACCATTTTTTACCGTTCCGGACGTAACGGTGACCTCAGATTTGTGAAATTCAAATCCAAGTTTAGTGTATTCTCATTTTAAACTTTAAAACTTAAAATGGAGATGGAGGATTCTCATTCTGGTGCAATGATAAAACTGGCTGCCACTAATTACTCCCTCTGGAGACCTAGGATGATAGATTTTTTACATCGTAAAGATCTGTTTGATGTCATCGATTTGAAGGGAGTGAAACCAGAGTCTGTTAAGGAGTATGACTAGAATAAACTCAACAACAGAACTTTGGGTCAGATTAGGCAGTGGATCGGCCATAATGTCTTCCACCATGTAGCACGGGACACAGATGCTTATGAAATGTGGAGGAAATTGGAAGACATGTTTCAGTCCAAAACAGCTCGGAATAAAGCCTTAATCATGAGGCATTTGGTGAACCTAAAGCTGCGGAGTGGAACTTCCGTTGCAGAGCACACCAACGAGTTTCAAAGCCTGGTGAACCAATTATCTGCAGTAGACATGCAACTGGCAGACGAAGTTCAAGCCCTCTTGCCACTCAGTTCTCTTCCTGATAGTTGGGAGACTCTGGTGGTTACTCTCAGCAACTCAGCTCCAGGAGGCAAACTTACCATGCCTATGGTAAAAGATGCCTTGTCAAATGAAGAAGCCAGAAGAAAAGACGTGGGCTCAGATAAAACAGAAGCCCTTGTCTCGGAGCAGCGAGGAAGACAACATGAAAAACATCAAGTGGGAGGAGAGGCAGAAGCAAAAGCAGGGGCAGATCCAAGGACGGGAAAAAGACATACAAGTGCTTCCACTGTGGCATAGAAGGCCACTTGAAGAAAAATTGCCGGAAACTGCAACGGGAGCAGGGACAAGGCAATAACCAGACGAAGAAGAATGACGCAGAGACACTAGTAGTTACTACGGTGGATGTAGCTATATGCTCCGGCCAGGAAAAAGCATGCCTTCACACCGCAAATCAGGATGTCGAGTGGGTGGTAGATACTGCAGCATCCTACCACGTCACTCCTCACAGGGATTTCTTCACAACATACAAAGCAGGAGACTTTGGAGCAGTGAAGATGGGGAATACCAGTTCTTCTCAGATAGAAGGAATTGGTGAAATACAGTTGCGGACAAATGCAGGGTATACAATAACCCTGAAAGAGGTCAGACATGTTCCAGAACTTTGGCTCAACTTACTCTCGGGGGTAGCCCTTGATAAACAGGGTTATGCTAGCCACTTCAGCAACGGCACTTGGAGGATGATAAAAGGTGCCATGGTCATCGCCCGAAGACATATCTGTGGAACCTTATACAAGACTCATGTGAAGATTTGTGCAGAAAGCCTAAATGTAGCTGAACCAGAGGCTTCTCAGAATCTGTGGCACCAGAGACTCGGTCACATGAGTGAAAGAGGGTTGTCTACCTTGACAAAGAAGGATCTGATCATTGTCTCTAAAAATGCTGCTCTGGATCCTTGCAATCACTGTCTATTCGGTAAACAACACAGAGTCTCTTTCAATTTCTCTTCTACAAAGAAATCAGAGTTACTCAGTCTGGTGTACTCTGATGTATGTGGTCCCTTGGAAGTAAACTCACTAGGCGGTAACAAATATTTTCTAACTTTTATTGACGATGCTTCTCGGAAAGTATGGGTATATTTTCTGAAAACAAAGGATCAGGTCCTGGACTATTTCAAACTGTTTCATGCCATGGTCGAGCGTGAAACAGTGAAGAAACTGAAGTGCCTTCGCATAGACAATGGAGGCGAATACACTTCCAGGGAGTTCGATGCCTACTGTGGAAGCCACGGTATTCGACATGAGAGGACTGTTCCACGCACCCCACAACACAATGGTGTCGCTGAAAGAATGAACTGCACCATTATGGAGAAAGTCAGAAGCATGATCAGTATGGCTAAGCTGCCAAAGCCATTCTGGGGAGAAGCTGTTCGTGCCGCCTGCTACTTGATCAACAGATCACCATCTGTACCGTTGAATTTCGAGATTCCAGAGAAAGTGTGGTCTGGTAAGAATCCTTCATATTCTCACCTCAGAATATTCGGATGTTTAGCATTTGCACATGTATCCAAGGAGCTCAGGCAGAAGCTCGATGCAATGACTACTCCATGCATCTTCATAGGCTATGGAGACGAAGAATTTGGATACAGGCTATGGGACCCGAAGGAAAGAAAGGTCATCAGAAGCAGAGATGTAGTGTTTCTTGAAGACCAGACAATAGAAGACATTGAAAAGCCCAAGATGCCTTCTAGAACCAGTGCCGACAATGTTGATGAAAATCCAGACACAACCCCAGCACCAACACCAGTGGCCACAGATGATGATGGGGTACAAGACATACCAGAAGCAGAACCAGAGGAGGAAGGAGGTGTTGAGCAGGGGGAGCTGCAACCTGCTCCATCAGAGGCTTCAGGATCATCCACAGATCTGGATGACAACAGACAGCCAGAACCTCCACTACGAAGATCTGAGCGAGGCTGGATTCCATCAGCCAGATACTCAGGATCAGAATACATTCTGCTTACTGACGAGGGGGAGCCAGAAACCTTCAATGAAGCGATATCTCATAAGGACAAAGATAAATGGCTGCACGCAATGCAGGATGAGATGGAATCTCTGCAGAAAAATAACACTTATGAGATAGTCAAGCTCCCACATGGAATGAAGGCACTGAAGAACAAATGGGTATTCAAGCTCAAGAAAGATGGCAACGGGAAAGTGGTGAAACACAAAGCTCGGCTAGTGGTCAAAGGATTCCTACAGAAAAATGGAATTGACTTTGATGAGATCTTTTCACCGGTGGTAAAAATGGCTTCAATCCGAGTTATCCTAGGATTGGTAGCCAGATTGAACTTGGAGCTTGAACAGATGGATGTCAAAATAGAATTTCTTCATGGTGATCTGAATGAAGAAATCTACATGGAGCAGCCAGAAGAATTCAAGGTTTCAGGAAAAGAAAACCTTGTTTGCAAGCTGAAAAAGAGCTTGTACGGGCTCAAGCAAGCACCGAGGCAATGGTACAAGAAGTTCGACTCATTCATGGTGGGTCAAGGCTACAAAAGAACTGCAGCAGATCAGTGTGTATACATTCAGAGGTTTCCAGATGGAAATTTCGTTGCTCTTCTACTGTATGTAGATGACATGTTGATTATTGGACAAGAAGCAGCGAAGATCAGCCAGCTGAAGAAGGAACTCTCCAAGGCTTTCGACATGAAAGACTTGGGACCAGCTCAACAGATTTTGGGAATGGAGATTGTTCGTGACAGACAGAACAAGAAGTTATGGCTTTCACAGGAGAGGTATATTGAACGGGTGATCAAAATGTTCGATATACAGAAAGCCAAACCAGTCAGCGTTCCGCTAGCACACCATTTCAAACTGAGCAAGAGTTCGTGCCCCTTATCCAAGAAAGAGATAGAGGAAATGTCAGCTATACCATATTCTTCAGCTGTTGGAAGCCTTATGTATGCAATGGTATGTACCAGGCCAGATATTGCACATGCAATGGGTGTAGTGAGTCGTTTTCTCTCTAACCCTGGAAAGCAACACTGGGAGGCAGTCAAATGGATTCTCAGGTACCTCAAGGGTACAACGAAGTTTCGTCTGTGTTACGGGGGAGCTGATCCGATCTTGGAAGGCTATACAGATTCAAATATGGTGGGAGATCTTGATGGTAGGAAATCTACATCAGGATTCATTTACACTTTTGCAGGGGGAGCTGTATCATGGCAGTCAAGATTGCAGAGGTGTATTGCATTATCCACAACAGAGGCTGAGTACATTGCCATAGTTGAGGCAGGAAAAGAAATGTTGTGGCTAAAACGGTTTCTCCAAGAGTTAGGGATCAAGCAGACAGAATACAAGATACATTGTGACAGTCAGAGTGCTCTGGACTTGAGCAAGAACTCAATGTATCATTCTCGGACGAAACACATTGATATTCGCTATCACTGGATACGCGAGGTAATGGATCAACAACTGCTGAGACTAGTGAAGATCCATACAGATGAGAATCCAGCCGATATGTTAACAAAGGTGGTTACTCGGGACAAGCTAGAGCTGTGCAGAGACATAGCCGGTATAGATGTCAGATGATGATTGATGGTCGGCTCAGATTTTGAGCAAATCCACTCCACCAAAAAGCTTGAAGAGATGGCCACCAAAATGAATCCAGCATGCTTTTGTTAACCACTCCACCCAACCAACTCCATGAAAACAACTTTGTAACAACTCCACAAATTTAGGGAGTAAAAGGTGGGTGAATAGTAACAAACCCTTCCTATAAATTGAAGCATTCCCAGTGAGCTTCAGTATCCCAAATGAGTGTATAATTGTATAGAGAGAGTGTGAGGTTTTCTTTGAGTTTCTTGTTGTAAACTTGTAGTATTTATTCTTGAGAGTAATAAATACAATTCGGTTTTTCCTCAAACACTCCAAGAGTGATCGATGATTCACAACAACTTTGAGATGTTTATCTCTCGCAGTTGCTCTCGCATTTTGGAGCGTCTCGACTCCCAAGTCTCCGCGTAGAGACTCCAACTGTTGATGAATACTAAAACTTCATTTTCTTCATTTCGGAGTTTCCGGACTCCGATTTGGTCCCTTTTTTTTTTACGGACTCGTATCGGAATGTAGTTTTCATTAAAATATTTTAAAATACACATGATATCTTTGGGTTAGACCCACTTCCGCTACGCGAGGCACCGATCCGACTCTAGGGATCCACAATTGCCCCAACATAACTTTACTCGAAAATTAGCTAGTGTTACTGTGTTAGTGTATATGTACTAAATCAATTTGAATTACATCATCTCATTTAATGAGATTTTAAAATCTTACAATCCATTGGTTAATTAATTTGTTTCTCAACATAAATGAAGTCAACAAGAAAAAAGATGAAAAATTAATAGACTTTATTATAACTTTATTTATAAAGGATTGACATCACAATATTTTTTTGTTGCTTCTCCATGTTAATTAAGCTACCTTACTTGAAAATTAATTATGCATGCATGTATTTAATTTTTATTCTCTATCTAGCTTCATCAAAGGGGGGAAAACTTATATTAAAAACAAAAATCGCCTAGAATAATAATAGCTCTAAGAGAGAGAGGAAAAAATTAAGAAGATATATGGGAGAAAGAAAGTTGATGATTAGGAGATTACAAAGTTTGAAGGCAAGGCAAACAAAATATTCAAAAAGAAAAAGGGAAATTATCATTTTTCCACTTTATAAGTATTATTTACCATTAAAATTTTAAAATCGTTCATTTTTCCACTTGAAATTTCAAATGTGTTTACTTTTCCACTTTTATAAAGTGAAACAGATAATTTTCTCTAAATTATATGAATATTTTGTACACTTGTCCACTTTATCAAGTGGAAAAATGAATAATTTTCAAATTACAGATGGAAAAGAAAATAAATTCAAAATTTTCATGATAAATTATGCAATCACCTGGAAAAATGATAATTTCCCAAAGAAAAATTGACAGTTTGAAAAAATAAAAAAGAATTGGCAGGGCTATATGTTGTACATAGCTTGTAGTATTAGGCATGTTGAAAAAGATGAAACCCATGTTGCTAAAATTAAAGGAGTTGTTATATTTTATATTATGGGAACAACAAATCAAATGATTTAGTAGAAGTTGGAGGGAAACTAAAGGATTTAGAAATTAGAGGGAAATCAAAAGATTTGATTATATATATAAATCTATATAAGTTCATGATGGCACTTGTGCACTTATTTATAATAATTCCAAATTTATTAACTGTTTTTGTAGTTAATTTAATTTTAATTTTAAGACATAATGGTTGGTCTGAAAAGGTACCTCTTCTACTGGAGAAAATCTTTGGTGCAACAGTGGTACCACGTCATCCATGCAACAAGCCAATCATCATTTGCCACGCGTGCTAAAAAGTCAAAAACAACTAAAAAATAGGAAGAAAATTAAACATGTTATTTTTTAATTGGTTGGTGGTACCACGTCATCCATACCACTGTTGCACCAAAGATTTACTCCTTCTACTGCCGACTTCGAGTGTGTGTGTTTCATATTAACAAAAACACAATCTCTCAATTTCCTATTTTCTTTATAAACGTATTTAAGAAATTTTTAAAAAAATTGTACAAAGAGTTTACCGTTCTTAGAATTTTAGGTTTTGTTGTATCATAAAGGTATATTGCCTTAACCTTGTAATAAAATAATAGGACAATTAGTACCTTAAGATAATATTTTTCACGTCTCAGAGCCTTTTGTTTTACCCACCGTGATAACACTAAATGTGTTGGCCATAACAAGTATAAAAATTCATTTCATCTTCATCATTGTTATAATATTTTTCTAGTGGGATTAATTTGTTTGTTTATTTGTTTAATATTGCAGAGATTTAAGCACTGTGTTAGAGAAGCTGGCAAAAATGTCTGTTCAAGATGGTGAAGAAAGGTGACAATATTAATATATTCAATTGTGCTTAATTATAATTAGGTTTTGTGAACATTATTTATTTATTTTTCTTTTTGTGATTATATATGCAGTAATTAACTTTGATTGCATGTTTAAGTGTTACCAGGAGATGCTACATCATGGAGGTGAGATCAAATTCATTGTCCATTATATTCCAGTTTTAACTATGGAATTAGCTATATGTTAATAAGTTATAAAGAACTTATAACCCACTTTATTTTTTGAGATCTACATGATTATGAGATCTGTTTTGTGAAAGGAGCAACGAGGAACTATACGCATGGCCTTGACCTGCAACCTTAGAGGTTGACACAAGAAACTTCTCCCTTGACAGGTTGTCCCCTTACCTGCCCCTATTGTATCGGGTTTTATGTAGATTCCCGTTCATATGAGGATTTTATTTTTTTATTTGAATGGAGATGTCAATACTCGTATTCAACGCGTTTAACCAATGGATATAGAAAATTATCTATTTGCCACTTCTAATGTACCGGGCTCTTGCGAGCCCTCATCTCCGGGGATTTCCTATCCAACCCGTCAATGGATATAGAAAATTATCTCATTGCCACTCCTAATGTACCCCCTCTTGTAAGCCCTCATCCCCACAATCATCCCTACATGAGGGCATCCGTATGAGAATTTCATATGGACCTTGAGAAAGTACATATTCTCGTATGTCCGCATAAAAATTTCATGCGGACATCCGCACCCGAAATTTTTTATCATGAAGAGTTTCTTTCCATTCCCTTATAAGGATCATAAAATTAACAATTGCAATAAAAAGCATAACCTGTCTATAATGGGTACAATTTTAAGCTTCTTATGAGGTCATTAACAGAAAGGCAAGGCAAGTTTGATGTAAAAATAAATACAAAGTTCCAACTTACGAAATTAATTATTTGATAAAATTGAACTATATATGTTGAATTTCAGAGACAACTGATGGAGGAACAACAGCAGAGATATGAAGCCTCACAGGTTCATTTTCTTTGTTACTTTTAACTCATTTTCATGGTGAAATATGATATTTAACTTTGTGTCGGCAACCCCCAAAAACAGAACATTCTTCCAAGTTGGTCTTTGCTGGGACAGCACTTTGAGCATGTGAAGTGGGCTTCCTATCATTTTTTTTCCACCCAAAATTTGGCAAAAATTCATAAAAACCCGAAAGTTTATAAATGCATCAATTCCTAAGATTTTCCTGAAACCTGATGAAAATTGATACACGTCGAGTGAAAATTAATACATAACTAATAATTAATATACTTTAGATATTTGGGTTGCAAATGACTGCCAATTTTGAATATTGGGTTCTTTATATGTTGCTTTCTTCATTCTGATATAATAGGGTGTTCCAGTTAGAGGCCAAAATGTGATTTAAGTTTTCACCTTAAAGATTCATGAGGCAGCACAAAGCACAAAGCTGCAACTCATCTTTGAAAAATCATCTTTGAAAAACTATGTAAACCCACATAAAGATTTTGACATAAATTGATTTACATGATGTTCATGACACAACACAACCACAGGCAAGGCAATCAATCTACTGGGAACTATCAACATCTAAACAGATGGACTGAGTAACTGACACTGGCAGCAGCAGCAGCAGCAGCAGCAGCAGCCCAGCTAATGAGGCTGCTCAGTCCTCAGTACATTATTGAGTATGGTCATTGCATATACTGCAACATTTCAGAGGGACCAACAATGTTAACCCCACCAAGCCAGAGAGTCTTTACACCATTTGAGCTATTGGTCCCACTCACTGAATTTCAAAATTGGGTAAATATCAGTTTAGTCCTTATATTTTGAGTTAAATATCCTTTTAGACCATATATTTTTAAAAATATTCTTAAGACCTCTTTATCGTTAGCTATGTTATAGTTGAGAATTACCTTTTCTAAAATTTTATAATAATATCATTTGAATGTTGACCGATAAAAGATATGGAATGTCTTATTTTTACAGTAAAAGTTTTAAAAAAATAATTTTTAACTGGAGCTATTTCTCAATATATGGAGACTAAATGGGAGTTTACCCTTGCAAAATTAGTGCCCAAAATTTTACAAAGTACTACTACATACATACATGAATTTTTGGTACTAGCAACTTTTACAATCTATAGGAAAAGCAAGTTCCATCTTTTGCTTTTTATCAGCTATAATATCTGGGACAATGGGGTAACAGATCTTATGAACAGTTCCCATTAAGTGATCTTCCACTAACAAACATCCTTCTACATTTTTTACTCACTATTCTGAGATATTACCTCTCCAAACTTGAGGAAGAGTTGAGCATCTGAGGTGCTCATTGATGGGCAATTGAGCATGTGAGGGGTCTTTAGATTTGCATACTCATCCTTGTAGCAAGTTACTTTGGCTGATGACAGCAGGGCAGCTGGGAATGAAGTTGCTTGTTTTGGTGGTTCAAGTGCTGGAACAAGGCTTCCGAGAACACGACTAACTTCATGCATGGTTGGCCTATCTGATGGCTGCCTCTTTGTGCATAGAAGAGCTAGCTGAAAAACCTTCTTTACTGCTCCAAGGTCCTTGCACGTTGCATTGATCTCGGGATCAACTGTTTCCATGACAGCGTTGTTCGCAGTCTTCGATAAAATCTGATACATAGACCGTTAAAATATGAGAAACTAGTGAACAATCCATTCTTGTTCTAAAACCAATCTAAAAACTCTTATGGAAACCAATCCTAAAAGTGTCACCATTATATTTCAAAATATATTTGAGATTGAATAGAAGACAAACCAGGTGATGAAGATTAGATTCGTTATCCACAGCTTTCCTTCCAGTTAGCAACTCAAGTAGAACAATCCCATAGCTGTACACATCAGACTTCTCAGTCAGCCGAGAAGTTCGGGCATACTCAGGGTCTATGTAACCAATGGTTCCCATGACGTAAGTAGATGTATAAGACTTGGACACACATAAACTTTTGGCAATGCCAAAATCTGTGAGATGGGCTTCAAAATCATTGTCCAGTAGAATATTAGATGACTTCACATCCCGGTGGATGATTCGAGGACTACAATCATGGTGTAAATATGAAAGCCCTTGTGCAGCTCCTAGCGCTATTTTCAGTCGAGTGTCCCAGTCAAGCTTTTTCTTCTTCGCAGGACCTGAGATACATGAGTACATAAGACTGGAATTTCTAATACACAAAGGTCTGCAACACCAACAGGCATGACAACATCTCATTCTAGGAATGTTGTAGCTTACCATGAAGAAGATCCCAGAGACTTCCGTTTTCCATATAATCGTAGAAGAGAAGGTTCCCTGATGAGGAAAAGGAGTATCCTTGGAGGCTGACCAGATTCCGATGCTTGATGCTCCCAACTGTCTCAAGCTCTGTCTCAAATTCCTTCAAGCACTGTGGATACTGAGAGTAAAGTCGCTTGATGGCCACTGGCTTGCAATTTTTAAGAACACATTTGTACACTGTACTTGATGCTCCATAACCAATTATATACTTCTCACTCAAATTTTCAGTCATCCTCATGATGTCCTCGTACACGTGGAGTGCCATGTTCAACTGAAGGATCACCAACTTTGGAGTTGAGTAATTAACTGTTGTTTAAGAAGTACGAGGGAATTAGTGACAGAACAATTTTCCATGGACGTGATGACAAAAGAATTCAAATTGTCCAATAGAAGTATATAACACCATCACATAACCCAGAATTTCTATGTTTATAAAAGAGAGGTCACCTGGCTTGTCAAGCGACCCTTCTGGAAAATGTGTGCGATTGTGTGTTCGGAATGCTGCCACCAAGATCATGAGAAGGATTACAGTTGCACCAAGAGTAATCCCTAGAATAGCTGCTTTAGAAATTGTAACTGCACAAAACAGTAACTAGAGATTAGAGTAGGTATTTTTTCGTTCGTCCCTCCAGAAGAAAACAATTTTAAATTAGTCCTTTATCCGCAAGTAAGCAGAGGATTTCATAGAACATATTTATATGTGCTTATTTTCTAGTAATTTGATCAGAACAATTATAACTTAAACATGATAACAGATTCATGCCACAGTTTTTTTCTTCTTCTTGTATTCATTCAAAGTTCTAATGATAGTATGCTTTTGTTAAATGATTTGATAAAGTGAAATAACTGACAGTGCAGATCTACCAGATGTCAAGTTTATGGCTACTAATCAATCTAACATCTACTTGATGATTACCTCGCTCTGTTGGATGAGAATCATGGCATGGAGAATGAAGCCAATAACCGCAAAGACCAGGATTTCCAATGAAACTACACATGTAGAGGTTAAAGTGGTTGGAAAAAAAATTAAAAAACAAATCATTATGAAATAGAAATCCATATAACATTAACAGGATAAAGTTGACTTTTAAATTTAAAGAAGGGAATTAAGAAACTCTGTTAAGAAAACATTCTAACCTCTCAGGTGAAAATCTTGAGAAGTTATTGCTTGTCGGAATATCACCGGCTAGGTTGTTGTAAGATACATTTCTGCATGGATTCAATGAGAAAGGCACCGGCGTATAAGATACACCAAAATCACACATTTAATAAGTCAAACTACATTGAAAAGAAAACATAAAATTGAGAATGATATATGCACAGGACAGAAAGACTGAGGCAGTTCATCAGCGACATTAGCGAAAAGAGATTATAATGAAATCAACAAGCAGAACAATGTATCACCAAGTCTAAGAACCAAAAACAACTAACACATGAACAGGAAACAACCACATCAGATGCCAAATGACCAGGAACAGCATTGACACACATGCAACACCTATTGTTATATTACTACCAACAATTATTACGTTCACAGGTGATGGGAGCTACATTTATGAACTTACAAGGAGAACATGTTCTGAAGCTGACTTAGTTCCTGAGGAATTATGCCTGTGAGATGATTATGTGAAAGATCTCTACAACAAAAAAGGGCACATAAGAGAAGTATCAAATAACCATAAGAGAATTTATATAGCGACAGTTAAGGGTTTCTTACATTTCCATAACACTTATTAGATTGCCAAATTCTGCTGGAATAAATCCTGTTAACTGATTTCTGCTTAAATTTCTACAGCATAAAATAGTGGGGTGTCAGCTGCAGAAAAACTTTGACAAGATACAACCAATTCCCAGAAAAACTCACAGCTTCAGAAGATGTTCCAAATCACCAAGGGGAGAGGGGATGGAACCACTAATTTTATTGTTCGACATGTCCCTGCAAAGAAGGAAACTAACTAATAAACAGGTAAATGAGGAGACAAGGAGACAGTTTACAATACTAAATACTTACAGAGTATCAAGATTTCCAATCCGAGAGAGCTCGATGGGAATAGGACCCCTGATATTGTTCGATGAGAGGTTCCTGGTGAAGAGCAGGGATCAACACAACAGCAATGGCATAGGTATATGAGAATTTTTTTTTGGAAATTTGCATATGCAAGATGCACCTTTTCTGTGCGTGTAGTAGTTGAACCATTGACAACGGATAAGAAAGACAATAATATAAGAATGGGAATTGAGGAATGAATGCTCAAGTCAAGCAACATGGAAAGTGGAAAATTTTTATACCATAATATCTGACTTGGTGAACATACAGATTACAGAATGAATTTTAAAAGACAAATGACCTCTGATAATAAAACAAAACTACACCACTTCTGACAGATCATTGCTGGAACTTACAGGCAAGTCATACTCTCTAGACTTTGGAATGCTGGCGGGATGGTTCCATTTAACTTATTTCCATGCACATTCCTGATATCAAATCAACTAATTGATACCTACCTTAAAACAGTAACAGAATTGCAAGAAAATAGTTACAGTACTTGTATGAAAATACTTACAGACTGTTGAGATTCGTGCACGAACTAAGATTATCGGGTATAGGCCCTTCAAGGTGGTTGTTTGCTACATTTCTGTAAAACATTGCCTTAGTTACTCAATTACGATAACTGCAGAAACTATTTAAATAAAGAATAATTCAGGAAAAAAGAGCATACAAGTCAAACAAATTAGTGAGCTTCCCTAGCCCTGGAGGGATGTGCCCCATGAGTTGATTATCATTCAACTCCCTGCAAAATGCAGAATACTGGTTGAGGAAAAATTCTCTATTTTTTTTACAATGGATACCAGACGGCACTCCAACAAAAGTATAATATACGAAACAATAAAGTTTGAAATAATGACAGAGTAATCATACAAGTAGTGAAGCTTTGTCATGTTCCCAAGCTCTGGGGGAATGGGTCCGGTGAGCTTGTTGCTGTGTAAATACCTACAAGTAGCATTATTTTAATAAAAAGTTTCATACCACCAAGCTGATCAAGGTTCATTACGAATTCATTTATCCAGTGACATGAAATACTAGAAGCGCTTTTACTCATATTTTGACTCAGATATATTTGAACTTATTGAAAGTATAGATAATAGAATGCAATATTGGCAAGAACATACTTACAATTTCTCTGTGTAAGTTAAATTTCCCAAAATGGGAGGAATGGGTCCACTTAACATGTTACAGCTCAAATCTCTGGATTGGTTAAATAACATACATGAAAGAAGTTAAAAAAAAACATCTCTGGAGACAATATTCAAATTCAGAAGGCTAGTAACAATGTATAACAGCAAGCTAAAAGTACTCACAAAACAGCGAGTGCCTGCATCAGACCAATAACTGATGGAATCTTCCCTGTCAACCGATTACCTTGCAAGGACCTAGAAGCCATAATCAAAAGTGAGAGCATTTTCATAAACTAAAGAACCTGTGATCACTCTTTATCACGCAAGTATCAAAAGTAAAGGAAACTGCAAGCACATACAATGTGGCTATTTGCAAAAACCCAATATTGAATGGAATCTCTCCAGTAAGCTGGTTGTAGGATAAGTCCCTACCAATAAAAGAAAAAGATAATATATCAACTAACCGAGTTATGCATCTTAAAGAAGTATAGGTTTGATGAGTTAAATGGATACATACAAGACCTGGAAGGAAGTGCAATTGCCAATATTCTGAGGAATGCTGCCTGTCAAACTGTTATTTCTTACATCACTGCAAATGATAAGAGAAACTCGATTAGATTGGCAAAGAATTTTACCTACAAGATAAAACAGAACATTAGAAGCAACAAGACGGGCTAGTAAGGAACTTACAAGTACCACAAACCCGTAAGCTGACACATATCCGGAGAAAGTGTACCCACCAAATTGTTCCCTCTCAAACCCCTAATGTAAAAGAAAAGAAAATGTTTAGGCTCAAAATTCATAACTGCATCCAGGTGGGAAAACAGATTGAGAAAATTACAAAATCATCGTACTCACAGATACTGCAGAACTTCATTCCAGTATATAAGCCTTGGTATTTCCCCACTGAGTTTATTTAGGGCCAAGTCTCTGAAGCAAATTATTCATAATAGGGAAGGAATTTCAGCGTAGCTTAATTTATTTAGCAAAAATAATAATAATAAATAAAACAAACTTGTGAGAGAGAGAAGAGATAAGGAAAAGAAAGATGACTTACAAAACTTTTAAGTTCGGAATCTGAGACAAAGTCGAGGGAATCGGTCCAATCAACCGATTGTTTTTCAAGATTCTGAAAGAATTGCAAATTCAGTTAGATATTAATCTTTTTATAGATATAACTAGTAGGCACTAGGCAAGCATGCTTGCAGCAAAACTTACAGAAATTCCAGTTGTTTCAACTTTGAAATTGCGAACGGTATGTCTCCATATAACTCATTAGAAGACAAGTCCCTGATAACTTCAGTTCATCAATATTCAACCAAAATTATGAAGTAAGCTTATGAACTTAAATCCTTTTCTGATACAGAACGTACAGGCTTTTAAGAGAAGAACAGTCACCAATCTCATCGGGTATCTGCCCAGACAGCCGATTTCCCCTAAGATCACTGATCAAGAAACACTCATGTGATGAGTTCTGATTTATCCATGTGATTAATAGTAATTAATAGTAAAATAAATCCAGTCAAAACAATACTTGCTGTGTTCTCAACAATCTCATCCCACAAGTATTTTATATTATAAATAAACAGAACCTCAGTAATAAAATCATTAAAAAGAAACAAGAATGCACAGAGATGGAGCACAGTACATGGATTGTAAATCTTTAAGATCTCCTATAGCTGGTGAGATTTCCCCATCAAGATTTAGACCAGATATGTTCCTATAACAACAGAAACCAATCAAACATGAAATTTAAAAAAAAAATCAAAACTTTAACATCAAAGAAACAGCATATTGAGTATGACAAGAAGTCAAAACACTAATATGGGAATGAGGAAAAAGGAAGCTCCAAAAAACATACTCACAATGCAATGACACTGAAGGTGACATTATCACAAGCAACCCCTCTCCAAACACAATAATCTGAAGATGGTGATTCAGTCCAATCATATAGAACATTACCCACATCCCTAAATGACTTCTTTATCTCCAATAATGTTGCTCCTTCAATTTAACATTTGGTATTCATTAGATTCAATAGAGTAAATGGTAGCCTCAATATGAATTACACAGCACAAATCATAATCATCCAAACTCAGTTAATGCTTATGTCCTATTCCAAGCTAAACAAAACCCTGAACTTCCAAATTTTTTTTTTTAAAAAAAACATAGCTCAAATCTTTTACAATGAAATAGAAACACTTAATAAACAAACTTGAATTAAACGTGTATGGTGCAAGAGTAAAGAACAAGTACTTCATTGTATCAGTCTGATGAAAAAGAGAGAATTTTAAAAACGTTGACTGATTAAAAAAAGGAAAATTTCAGAATAAAATAAAAACAGAAACTTTCACACTCATAGTTAGTCTTGGAGTGCTGAAAAACAACAGTAGAAAGTAACTTAGCCAAATAGCTCAATTTCTTCCCCACGCTTTCTCAGGAACCAAACAAGGAAAAAAGAAAAGAAAAGAAAAGAAAAGTACCCTCTTACATAAAAAAATGCAAACACACTTACCATCTTCAGAATCCACAGAACCAAGACTCAGACAGAATAGAAAAACCAGAACGAGGAAGAACTCAACATGAAATGCCATGAATTCCCTTGAAACAACGCCCAAGTTTACACCATCACAAGCCACAAAACCAACCTTAAAAACACAATATTTCAACTTCAACCCAGAAACTCATCAGCTAAAAATCCTCATTCACACAACAGAGAGAGAAGAAGAGAGAGAGAGCTGTTTCTTTTTAAATGAGTAAATGAAGTCAAGAAGAGAGAAAAGGGAGCTAAAAAGCTTTCTGGTTGTGCAATCACATCGTTGTGGCAGTCTATATACTTACATACAGATAAAGATAAACAGTACTAGCTGCTAAGCTCATTGAGTGTGTAAGGGTACAGTACTAGCTGCTAAGCTCATTGAGTTTATAAGGATATGTTTGATAGAGTATTATACGGAAAATATAAATTAACTTATAAATTATGAAATAAATATTAGAATATATGTTATCGTCGAAAGATAATCTCAAATTATCAGATTATGATTTTGTAAACGTTAACGTTAAAAAACCGTTTGATAGAACTTTTTAATACCAAATGGTTTTTAAGGCTAACGTGAGAAGATGTGGGGAATTATTTCACAGATAAAGTTAAAACCCCTCGCTGCCACACCTCTGCCATAAAACCTGCAACATTTGCACTACATTTTTATCTTTATTATTTCTCTCTCTCCCTTTCATTCTCATACGAGCTGTATAATAAATTAGCTTGAGCTTAATCAGAAATTTTTGGATAACGACCTCGGGACGCTCTCAGGAGTTAAAAAGATTAAGGAAAATATAGATTTCAGTGTATTTTCTATTTTTTATCTTTCAGAATATTAGAATTGATATTAATATTTATAGTCAGCAGAAAATCGAGATTTGAGAATGAAAAATCAACCTTAAAAAAATTAAGTCGAAATTCGGGATTAAAAAAATATCTCGAATCGATGAATAATATGATTAATACAAAATGGAACTGAAAGCATGATAAAAAAAACCCTCACTTAACCTTTTGTATTATTCAGAATACTCAAAAAAAAAAAAAAAAATTTAACTTGCAACACTCATTAGCTATTAAAATATATTTGATTATGAAATCAATTATTAAACGATAAATTTACATATTTTTAAAGAATGTTTATCATATATTTATTTCATTCCATTATATAATTTTAGTTGTTAATTTCTTTTCATGGTTCAATATTATACCTTCTTTGTTTATTTCATTTCAAGTGAAGACATGGTTAACAAAATTCGGTAACCGGAATTTCTCAATTGGCATTGACGGAGAACAATGTCATGGCATATTTCTAAATCTAATCAAATAGTTTCTTTTGTAAGAAATTTGTATAGCAAATAGAGGGAATAGTCCGGCCCATATCTAAAAAAAACCGATAATACAACATTTATAAATATCCACTTGACATTCATATGTGTGGTTGGGTTATTAGGTTTGCTGGGCATATTTAAATATATTTAATATATTTAAAATAATCAAAAGATGAATCATTGCCTTAACAAACGTCTTTTTCTTTCAACAGAAACTATAAAAACGTCTTCATTGCTTCTCTATATATATGTGAAAAAGTCAAAGGAGGAGGATCATTATTCCATTTTTCGAATACAAACTTTTTGATCACTTGAGAAAATAAAATACTTAGTAAATTCGTCAGGGGTCGATATTTTAGTGCAGAATTTCGACTTGCAGATTGTTAAATCCTGATGACATACGTCCATCGATCTACAAGCACAAAAATATGGGCGAAATTATATTATATGACATAAAATTATATGCTAGCCTCAATCTTCACTAAAAGTCAGTTTCATTTCCTGTTAATTTTAATTACTTGTGTTGTAAATATATTTATTTTATTGATATTATATAAATACATAGAATTTTGTTATTTCTTCTCTGCATTCACTAATTGTTCTTTTAACATCTTTAATTACAACTCATCTAAGGTTTTCTATCTTGGTTGTACATATACTCAAGATCAACCCAAATCGCAATCTAATTAATTAAAAAAAAATAGTGAAATTCATAAAAATAATAAACACTTGTGAATAGAAACCGCAGTAAAATAATAAACATTTGTTAATTACTTTATAGAATAAAATTTTCGTCTATTCGAAAATAAAATCAGACATATGCTTTGGAAAAAGTAACACTACTCAATTATTATATAGGACCTCATCATTTCGTATTAATGGGTTACTTTTACCAAACCATTGAGTTTGGCAGTTATGAAAGTTACTTTCCGGTTTTAACTGTCCTTCCCTCCATCACCCTCTGCTCCCATTACCCACCACTTACTCCCAAGGACGCCCATTTATTGAACATTAAATGATATATATATATATATATATATATATTTATAATTATACAATGATGCAATTAAATTTTTTAAGTAATTATCATATACCCAATCATCTAATTAGGGATGACAATTTATCCGCTCGATTATTGTCAAGGCTCGAGTTGAGTCGAGTTTTTAGAAGTATGAATTGTTTTTTTATATTTTTAAAAAACAAGAAAAATTAAATAAAAATATTTTAAATGGTCTTTTTGAATTGTGCACTAAAAAATTATTTATACAAATGTGTATATATATATATATCTCTAGCTCTTAGCCGAGCCAGGCTACAGTTCAAAATTTTTTGCCATCCCTACATATCATGGTTGAGTAATTAATGTCCTCACCTTCATAAAGACAAACAAGTACTTTAATTTACAAACATCAGTATAAGATGTGGTCTGTGGAAAATATATTCTCACTTTATCAAATCTGAAACAAATTATCAAAAACTTGCTAATTACTCAACAAATATTAAAGTTTGGTTAATCTGTATTTATATATATAAACTGAATAATCTCTTTCTAAGTTAGCATGTTCACGTCATCTCCCTAACTCTAAAGATGTACATCAATACAAGTGAGTCCTTTAACATTTATCACCATTAGTTATGTTGACGGGTGATTTTCGTCCCAAGGGATAGTTTCGGGTTAACTCTCCCGAGATAATCCTCCTTCAACCTTGAATTTGTTTGGTTGGGGGAAGCCAAAAACAAATGTGGCAAAAGACAAAGTAAACACAAAAATCGGCAAAGAGTGTTTAACGTGGTTCGGTGGAGCTAATCCAGCCTACGTCCACGGGCACAAAGTAGATGTGGTTGTTTTTTATTACGAAAACTAGCTCGGCCGACCTGTTCTCAAGGAAGGTCTAAGCAGAACCGAGTTGTTTGTTGTTTTTTACAAGTAGTGTTTCTCACAAAATGCTCAAATGAAATTTTTTTCAACCCTTACAAATGAATTCAACTTCCCCTTATATACTAATGAATACACGACACTGTTCACATATCTTTATGACGTCAAAGCTGCAGATTTCCGGCGATTTAACATGCTTCCTCCCCCAACAGTCTCGCCGAAAGTAAAGTCTACCCTCTGACTTCCTATCACATCACGCCGTAAAAGTACACTGTCACACTTTATTATTAATGATGACAGCCTGTAAGATCTCTAGTATGAAAGTAGATTTCGGAAAGAAAAGTCCAAACTATCCTGATTATACGCCGGTCACCGAGAGATCGGCCAAAGGACTTACCGATCACTCTGGCTGCTCCCGCCCCGACCCATAATATCCAGGCTCATCAACTTGTCCCAGGCGGCAAGATAACACCTAATCGGGCTACCGAACTAATGTGGTCGGTCTTAGCTTTGATGTTGTCGACCTTTGAAGTTTGCACCGCATTGTGTCATCTGATCGGTCAGATCCGAAAAATAATGTCTGGACTCTCTTACTTGTCCGAAAACTGACTAATACCTCCGAACATCTTACCCTCATAAAATGGGGAATTCCATATCTGACTTCGTCGAACTGTTCGAATACCTTAGTTGCAGAAATCTCTATCAACAAGTTATTATCACGTCGGCTCTCTTATCTCTAAACATCTTCACCTATACATGTGGGTCATTTCATATTCATGATTATACATAGTTGAATCATTAATTTTTTGCTATTAAGTTTTTTTAACTAACAAAGAAAATTTTCCAACTTTTCATATTTTCCGCTGTTAATATTTTACTGATAAATGAGCCAATAATGTTTTCCCGATTTACAATCTCTCACATTCATAGGTAATTAATAATGTAATTGAAAATCAATTTTAAATATTTTTACTAACAATATTATTTAAAATTCTAATTATATTGTACTTACAATATGAACACGCAACTCAATATATTATTCTATGAAAATTACACACAAAAATTAACATAAATTAAAATACATTCACAAATAATAAGAATAATCTATTATAATTATCGCTTATAAAGCGAGACCCGCGCATCGGGTAGGCCGTAATCTAGTAAAATTAAGTTCCTAACAGCCAAGTACTTGTTGAAGATGAACTCAAATCTAAAGCATACGACGTTGTTGTTATGTGTTTACAGAAGAAACGACATGTCCTGAGTTTACAAACGATGAGTCATACGAGAAGCTTATTGAGGAAACCGACATACGAAGATTGTTATTTGTTACAACATAAGAAGCCGAATCACTTAAAAAATTGTGTGTTCTTGCATGATTATGGGTTATGTTTTTTTATTTATTTTTTATTTTTATTTTTTTAAAATTCTAGGTATAGCACAAATACTAAAAAGAGGATACGCAACATGACACCAAACAAAAACGTTATATATATTAATACACGAAATTAATTAACTAAAATAGTAGAGCCCAAAATACAAATTCTTCGTTAAAAAAAGAAAAAAATTACCATCATATATCGTTTTTATGAAATTATCAATTATATATATATATAAATTTTCTAGAATTTAATTTATCAATCCATCCAAAAATTATAAAATGTACAGTTGATGGTAGTTTTTTGAAGGTGATTATCGTGCCGATGAGGGGTAGAATGAAGATTATACTTGGCCGAAAGTGGATAATAAAAGCCCAAGGGCCCAAAAGAGATGGGGTTTCATAAGAAGACCCGACCTCACGGTAGAGAGAAATTCTTCCGAAAGCAGAGCATGTTGAAGGGAAACTATTAGTACCGACCTGACCACACGAAGAGTGAGATTTGGTGTTGTTTGAGAGTCTGCAAAACCCGACCACATGAGGTCCTTATATGCGAACCCGACCTAGTTGAAGAGTCGGGCATGACTTTGATAAGTATCGTCCGCCTCGGTATGTCAACCCGATGAACAAAGATGGGATCACAAGCCGACCTGTATTAGGGTCATATGATGTATGTCATAGCTGTGAAGATGTGCTTCAAGATGGCTAATGATGATGGAGGGAAAGCAGCTGTAGGGGTTGGTGCTCAGAGCGCCAATTCCCGGTTGTATTTTGTTAAATACTTCTGTAAAACATTATTATTAGTAATAATATATGCAGTTTCTATAATATAATCTAATCTATTATATGGTAAAGACGTAATGACCTTAGAATGATTAGTCATGGTACAGTTGCAAAAGCGTCGCAACGGACATTGAGTAGTATCATGACGTTGTCATTCTCAGAAATTTCCTGGTCAAGGTTTACACTACTTGGTCAGTATAGTAAACCCGTTGAGACCGGTACATGTCGTATACTGGAATATATGATTCCAATGGTTTCTCAATGAACCATTAGTCTTGGAGACTAGTATAGACGTGTAGGTGTTTATAGCGGATAAACACTTAACGACTCACCGAAGATTCTTAATGGATGGTACACCAGCGTCAATAAGAATCTTCTTGGGTTGAGTAGCACTTGTGATTCTTAGACTTGAGATGCCATTGTGGGCACATGAGACATCTTCTACACTTAGACGGCAGTCACGTCACCGATCTATTTAGATCAGACCTCCGCCTGTTCGTTGGGTGTAGATAGATCCTCAGGGTGTCCTATGTGTATCAAGATAGGATCCGTCAGTTCTGTGTACCAGAGCATAGGTAGTCCATATGATTAGCAATCAGATAAAACCATGGGCCCGTGGTAAGTTTAGAAGCTAGTTCTAAACTTTCTTTTTTGAGATTGCTAATAGAATAGTCGACTGGATAGTCCCGATAGAGATTTGACGTTTACATCTATATCTCTGGGATTTATCCGGATACCTGTGACGGAGGAATTATACATTTGCGATGACCTCGACCTGTATGGTTTAGCGAGATTATCCGTGATCGTCATAATCTACGGGTGGATAGATTATGGACATGAAATTTGATTTCGTGACGGATATACCTGAACCTAGAGAGTCTCAATAATGAAACATACTCGTTGAGCACTAGAGCAACATAAATAAATAATATTGATTATTTATAAAGTCGTTTAATGGTTAAACGCAAGATACATGCTAAAGACACTAGATAGTCATTTACTTAATTATTGTGTATTTACATTTAATACTTGATTAATTTAAATACACATTAATTAATAGTCAAAATGAGTTATTTGACTTATTTCCTAAATGAATATTGTTTTTTAATATTTAATGTAAATATTATACATATATTTAATATATTTGTATTTGATTAATTAATTAATTATTTAATTGTTAAATGATTAAATTAATTAAAATATAAATATCTTATGTTAGGATAATTAAAGTAAATGACATTAGTTGCAATTGTTGACCAAGATAAATATCTAATAAAGTAGTTTAGAAGATATTTATGCAAGTTGATTTAATTATAATTGAAATGAAATTGAAATTACAATTTGTTGAATTTGGTCTAGCAATTTCGGCCAAGGTGTAATTGTTACACATATAAATTGATTTTCATTTCATTTAACACTTAACCTAATACACTTTATCACAAACAAAGTTCCATTGAAGAAAGGCAAAGAAAGAAAGTGAAGGAAGAAAAGAAAAACCAAAGAAAAGGCTTGGATTTTGTAAGTTTCTTAAACTTACTATTAGAGAGGAATTTGTTCCTTATGATCTAGGCTATCTCTCATGAGTTTCTTAAGTTATTCTTTTCTTTATTTCTTGTGGTTTTGATGATGGAAATTTGTTTTAAAAGTGTTGAGCATGTATGATGAACAAAGAGTGTAACTAGTGTAGTTATATGTATTCTTTTAAGGTTTATGAAACCATGTTGCTATTCTAGAGTTGTTGACCCACTCTTAAATGACCTAGATTTGATCTTGAGTTGTTTCATTGTGTTGAGACTTGAATTAGTTGAAAGATTGATGATTGAAACATTTGATTTAATGTAAATGTCCTAATTTGTCCAATTTGTTGAAATTGAAAAATTAGGGTTTGTAACCTATTCAAAATTGGGGGTTTTGAGATATGTTGAGCATTTGGGTGTGTATATGATGCATGCAAATTTTCATGTTGATTGGATTTCATTAAGATGAGTTTTGAAGCATGAAATGACCAAATGGTCAATGTTGCCCCCAAATGGAGCTCACGGCTTGGTGAGGGAATTTGGTTTTTTGTGTCCTATGGTGTTTTGATGTTTTGAACATGATTAATTCATCCTAGAAATGATTTAGAATCATTCAAAATTGATTGGATCAATTTCGGACTAAAACGGACAAAATACCATATAAGGGTAATTTGGTAATTTCACTTGAATTTGATTCAATTGAAATTTTATTTCATTATTTGATTATTGGGTTATTAAATAAATATTTATTTAATTAATCGAGCGAGAAAAAGTTTTTGAAATCTGAAAATCGGATTTTCACCGCTTCCGCTGCGTTACCGGATTAACCCGTATCAGACCCCTTCAGCAGCAGTTCACAGTGGTCGTAGGCCCTGCCAGCTACCTTAGGGCGGTGCAGTGGCATAGCAGAGCCGTCATAGGCCGGTTCAGTAGCAGAAGAATAAACAGATCTGTTTGGACATATTGAGGGTTGTTGATGAGAGTTATGGCTGCAATGATGACTAAGTGACATGAGCTGACGTCAGAGTTGGTGGAATAGTATATTTGAGAGCCTATATAAAGGGTTGAAGTCACTGTTATAAGGGTTAGTAATTTTTGCATTACATAACTTGTAGAATAAAGAGCTTAAAAGCTTGAGATAGAGAGAGAAAGCTAGTTAGTTATCTGACCACTTGAGAAAATTATACTGGGCTTGTTCATACCCGAGGTCTCATATCATTATATTTGTATTTCCCCTATTTGTAGATCAGGTCAATTTGGACCCCGATGCATAATAAAATATCCCTCTTTTCAACCATGGACGTAGGTTGAAGTCACTTTTCTCTGAATTACATAAATCCGTGTTTAAGCTTGTCTGCTTGTCAAATTTGTATGGTTCCCAACTAACCAAACAAATTCACTATTTGAGAGAGGTTTATTTGAGTGGTGAGTTCCCTATTGTATCATTCAAACGAAAAATAACCATCAACAATTGGCCCCGTCTGTGGAGAAGGTACGAAAAATAATAGAACACACTAAGGCAATGGCAAGAGACATGAATCATAGAGCTTGAAAATTATTTATAAAATCGGGCATTCCCCATTTGTTCTCACTATAAAAATTATGTACCCGTTTCTTTATTATTTCGTTATAATGGGTCAAAGTATTCAGGGGTTTATCATCAATCAGACCGGTAATAGCATTTGATGAAACTTTTTTTGAAAGGCAAGTATAAGATATTACTGTTTGTTGCTACTACCAATAATGAAAATAACCAGATATATCCCTTAGCATTTGGTATTATGGACTCCGAAAATGATCACTCATGTAGGTTTGAATGTATTGTCACTAAATGAATGTGTTTTGGCGGGACGACTGAAAATAAATAGAAGACCGTCACAAGGCGAACAAACGGTGCAAGTAATATGCGGTTGATGTGGTGAACGTGGACACAATAGACGTTTATGCATAACTCCTCTTAGCCAAAATCCAAGTCAAAGTCAACATTAATTTGAACTTATGTAAATAGATTTGATGTATTAGAAATTGATGCTTTTTTATTTATATTTTGGAACTTATATGTAAAAATTCTATGTATCAATAAAAATCGTTAACTATTTCGTTGCGCATCAAAATCAATATTGTATCATCATAAAAGACTAAGTTTTTGTAGTGAGAACAAATGAGGAATGCCCGATTTTATAAACAATTTTTCTAACTTTGGAGATCCGAATAATACTTCGGATTTTCGAAGTTTTGAATAAAAAAATAAAAAAATTTCAAAAACTTTGGAGATTTGAAGTTTTGAATTCGGATCTCCGAATTCTACACCAATTTCGGTGTGTACTTCAGAGAATTCATATTCTCCGAAGTACTCTTCGGAGACTGTGGCTGGAAATGTAAATGTCAAACGTTGTGACTCATTTAAACAAATGGTTATCTTTTTTTTTTTTTGGTTAGTTTTGCTAATTTCCCAAATTATTTTTCTCTCACACACACACATATATATATAAGAGTTAAATATTTTTAAACATTACCATCACGCTACGGATCGATTTCATATTAAAGTTATAAACTAAATTAATAAATTTATTAAATAAAATACATATTATAATAAAAATACATATTATAATTTTATAAGAATTCTATTATAACGATAAAACATATTACACTATCATATTAAAATTAAAAAAAAAAATATTAAATTATCAACAATTAACTTAATCTCTAAAATTAAATTTTATTATTAAATTATAAAATTAAATATCCCTACAATTATTATTTATTATTAAATTATAAAATTAAAATAATAAATTATTAATATAAGAAACCTATTACAATATAAAAATATAATATACTATTAAAGTAAGAAACCTATTAAATTTTAAATTAATATTTTAATTATTATTATTATTAAATTGTGAATTAAAATAAAAAAATCTATTATAATAAGAAAACATATTATAATCACTCATTAAAATAAAAAAAAATTATACGTGGCACCTAATCTCTATAATTAACCTATACAATTAATTTTTTATTATTAAATTACAAAATGAAAATATCTTTACAATTAATTTTATATTAAATAAAATACATGTTACAATAAAAATACATATTATAATTTTATAAGAACTGTATTATAATAAGAAAACATATTATACTATCCTATTATAATTAAAAAACATTATTAAATTATAAATTTGAATTAATAAATTTATTAAATAAGAACCCTATTATAGCAAGAAAATATTTTATATTTTATTGGCATATAATCTCTACAATTAATTTTTTTTTACTAAATTATAAAATAAAAATAAAAAACCTATTACAATATAAAAATATAATATTCTATTAAAATAAGAAACCTAAATAGTATTCGCCCACAAAACCTAACCAATTTTTTAGATTTTGGGTCTTTTGTTATTTGTTATTTTATTCTGAATTATTTTTATAAGTTTTTTATTTCATGAAATTTTTATTATTTATTGGGCTTCGAGATGCAGACTCTAACTATTAGCTCTTGTACAGTGAATTATAAATATTATTTTAAAACTCAGAGATAAACTAATGAGACATAAATATTACGTGTAAGTAAATCAATTGTCTCATTTAGGAGTAATTCTTTAGTGCAACAGAGGCACATGTGAGTTGATATCACTAATAAATTAGTAAATGATATGTAAGATTTAATATCCATCTTTTTAGCTATTTTTTAATATTTTAGCACGTGTGGCAATAGATTATTGGATTGTTGTACGGATGATGTGGTACCTCCATTGTATTGTAAATTTTCTCCTCATTTAGACTATAAAAATGACAAGACATAGAGCATTTACAAAATCAATGCCTAAAACAAAGTGCGGGCCCCGTATTAGATTTTTTAACCTTTTCTTTTTATTTTTCATGAGTAAAAAAATAAAATAATATTTAAATGTTTTCAATGTTTGGTTTATGATATTTCATGGATTAGAGAAATAGAACGGGGTATGAATATTATAGGGAAGTAAATTATTTGTCTTATTTAGATTATAAAATTGACAAGATGCGAGGTATTTATAAGATCAATACTTAAAATATATATTCAACCCGAGACTAGTTTTTTCTACTTTTTTTTTATAAGTAAATAAATAAAATAGTATTTTAATGTTATTAATGTGGGATTTATGATGTTTCATGGATTCGAGAAATAGAATTGCTGGGCTTAATGGAACATGTCTCTTTCGTTGGCCCACCACTTACTGCCTGCCACGTGATCTTGCGTTTCGTTTTACAAAATAATTTTCTCACACGTAGTAGGGACCTCGCGGGGATGGCCTGCCGGCGCTCCATAAGTTAGGATCCGATAAAATTTGATTTTCAATATTCATTGATCGGACGGATTAATATAGAAAGTGATAATCTCGTATTATTAAATATAAAAATGGACTCATATGAGCCATGTATATTAGTCTGGATATTATTATAATTTTCATATTTATTGATTAAACGGATAAAATAAAATATGTACTATACCTATATCTCTATCCGTAATAGATAGTCCTCCAATATATTAATAATTGATTGATTGCTCCATTTCCTCTCTCTTTTTTCATAGATTTTTTGGAATTTTAAAACTAATTTTCTTTAAAATTGTCTACTTAAATTTTATTTAGGGAGTGACGTGAGAATACATTTATTTGAAATTGTATCTTGCTTGCCTAAAACAAGACAAATTTATACACTATCGTTGGTAGACTCTTTAAAGTTTTGACAAAAAATTTTCCCCATATTTGTCACTTTTCACATAGAGAAAGCATTTACAAATTTAATAAAGGTTTCTGAATATACAATTCTAATTTTTTTTTTAATTTATAATTTTCATGAATCTAGATAAATATATTTATAGCAAAATTCAGAAGTCTACTATCATAGATTGGAAATGAATTCCCACTAACAACATATGGGAATAAATCTACTCATGTTCTAAGGATGTTGTTAGGAATTTTGTTCAAATAGGGCACGTTCAAGATTTTTACAATTAATTTCAATAATAATAGATAATGTAATAATTATGATATTTATTTTATAATGTTTTTATTTCTAAACTTGTATTCATGTTATGAAAATGATATATAATAATTATATTAAATATGAAAATGACGTATAATAAATTTATTTTTAATTCATGATTTGAATAGTAGACGATATATAGGTGGTGTCGAAGTAACGACAGGAGTGACAAATAGGTGTTCAGTCAGATTAGGTTAAAAAAAATTTTAAATTTTTTTTTGTTACTTGTAGATATTTGAAAATGAAAAACTTAAAAGATTTAAGTTTAAAATATATTTAGGTTTATTGTTGGTTTTTTGAAGAAGCATTAAGGGGAAAAAAATCTCAATCACCTCTAATTTATATTATAATATTATTATTTTTTTGTTTATGAGTTACTAAAGTAAGTAGACCATTTTATAAAATCAAAGTAACTAGACAAATATTAAATAACTACACTTTTAGATCACAACAGGTTGAAATTTTTTTAAATTAATTGGATCATTCACATAGTTTAAAAACTTAATTAGGGCACTTTTTATAAAATAAAAAAGAAATAAGATAATTTATGAAATCACATTTTAAAAATTTTCAATAGCCACCTAGTCCCAACGTGGCTCTACCACTTATATTATACATTTTATAGAAAAGAAAAAGAGTCTCTACAAGAGCTCAAACGGGTGCTCTCAACTTTATCGATGAACTTTTAAAACAGTGGTAAATTGAAACTTTTCAAAATTAATTGGATCATAAGCATAGTTAAAAACTTAGGTAGGAGACTTTTATTTATAAAATAAAAAGAAAATAAAATCATTTATGAAACCACATTTGAAACTTTTCAAAATCCACAATTGATGTTCTCAATACAATGTTGAGAATACCACGTCACCATTGAACTACAAGCCTAGAGATGGCAACAATATCCGGACCGGGTCTTTAATATTAAGACTCGGGTGATTCCGGGTCCGGACCCGGGTGATTTCGGGTCCGGACCCGGTAGACCCGGGTCCGGAAAAACATAAAAAAAAATAAAAAAATAAATTAGATTATAATAAAAAATATAAAATATTATATATATATATATATATATATATATATATAATAGGATATAATAAAAAATTAAAAGAATTGAAATAAAACTAATAAAATTGACAAAATATAAATATAAATATAAAATAATACAATTAAAATTTTAAAAAAAAATTAAAAAAAGAAATCCGGGTTCCCGGATCCGGACCGGGTCTACCCGGGTCCGTAACGGGTAGACCCGGGTCCGGACCCGGGAATATTTACCCGGACCCGGGGTAACACATCCTCTTCCGAATCTGGACCCGGATCCGGATTTTGCCATCCCTATACAAGCCCAATGGCAGAGCATACACTTCTTATACTCTTAAGTAAATAGTGAAGTTACATATGTACAATTGAGATACATAATTTATATATGAAGTGATGTGTATAATAATCACATTAAGAGTGAAAATTTAGTCAACCAATATTTCATATGGTAAAATCTTCTTTATATACAGCAATTTTTAGTTCAGATACTTATTTTTAATACATTAAAGCTGTCTCTAAATAAATATAGTGGGTATTTTTATTAATGCTTTTCTCATGATCCTAAGTGCCTGAAAGGGATTAGGTTTATTTTATGTTTGTGATTGTAATTGGATAATTTCATTTCTACTTTATAGGACATGTATCATGTTATCAATTAATTTTTATTTAATAAGTTTCTTTAGTGAAACTGCGCTAAATAGAGAAAAACTCAATAGAATTATGACACTTGTCATATTATTATTGGAGATGCAGCGTCATCAGATGGGAGAAGTCAGAAAAATTTTCGGATTCCTCAAACTTCGGAGAAAACTCAGACATTGATTGACAATGATTCGGAATAAAAGAGTGACATCACTCTGAAGTCAATTCAATCTGATAAGGATACATCCCGAAACTTGCGAATCAAGAAGGATGCAGAATGGAAATGCTCCGATCCGTAATCAACACTCCAGAACGAGTATGGCCACGCTTCATAATTTAAAGTTAGTGTACTTTAATAGCAATCTATTTAACTTAACATGCAAGCTTAGCTTAACATGTATAATAGTAGGTGTAATTAATTAGAATAATTATATTACACCTAATCTCATATGTCAATATGACACATGATAAATATTCAACATGCATCTAATTTGAGTATAACAACGAACAAATGTCAATTGAAGGAAGGAAACCTCTACTCACATGAAAAATATGAGGCTATAAAAATAAATTGAGAGCTCTAAAAGATGGGTTTTGAAATTTTGAAGTACATAGAAATATACAAAATTTTACAAAAATTCACAAATTTACTTTCAATCTTAATTAAGAAGAAAAAAGTAAGCTTCTAACTTAAGTTTCGGAAGGTTAATCCTGTATGAAGTTATTATTAGTCTCGGAAGCAAACAAAATCATGTCCAATAAACATCTATTTCTCGGCCTAAATCAAGATTGGACTTTGAAGAATAAAGCGCAACACTTTTGAAGGTATGAAATCTCATCATTTTTTTGCGCTCTTAATGATTAGTATTAAGAAACAGATTCTACCTAATTTATGATTTAAAAAATAAATTATTCATTTGAAATTCAAATGAAAATAATCTCTATATTTATCAGTATAAATATATAATTTCAATATTATATTTCGATGGCGAAAATCAGTTTAATAAAAGAATCATATAATTCGTTTCTATATTTTCTTCGATTGATGATAGACAGGGTAATGAATTATAACCACAAATTAATAGGACAAATTGAACAATGAGATATCATTATCTCGGCCCCATTATTTATTATAGCAATTGATAGGTGATCAAATTGTACAACAGAAACATTACCAAATTGTATGTAATGAGCAAAATTTTACCAAATAAAAATCTCAATACCAATAATAATATTATAATAAACTTTTTAATAGGAAAATAATTATTGACTCTTGATAATCTCATTATTAATATTTAATACCGCATTTTTTTAATCATAAAATTACCCTTGTATCGATTCAAACTGACCATTTAGAGATTTCAATCTCAAATTTGATGAGATAAAATTGAAAAATTTAAGAACCAATCAATTTTCCAAAATTTATTTTACAAATAATTTTAGAAACATCATTGTACACTCGACAAGTCTATTATATTGGTGTTATTTGTCTTGTATTTTCTAATACAACTATATATGACGAAAAAATTATATGATGGAAACTTTACATGTATAAATTATTTTGATAATTACTTTGTCTACAAGAAAGGTCCCATGACCCGTGTGTGTATACCTAGTAAAATTATGAATCTTGGAGAAAAATATCAAGCTTGAAACTAAAATAATAATTTCAAAATGTTTTTCATAGCTTTTTATGATTACTTCTTCAATTAAAAGCAAGTTTTTACTTTTTTTTGTTTTTTTTTTTTGTTTTTGTTTTTGTTTTTGTTTTAACTACTACATAACACATAGACACATTATCATTTATGGTAAAAAACAGAGCGGGACCTGATATTCTCGATCGGAGTCCACTACAAGAAAATTGATTTTTAGCGTCCAATACTTTAGCGTCGAAATCATTTTCGATGCTAATAAACACATTTAGCGTCGCAATCAATATTCGACGCCCATTATCAAGATTTTAGCGACGAATATCATACTCGATTCCAAATGTTCAACTTTTATCGTCGAATACGAATCTCGACGCTAAAAGTACGACTTATAGCGTCGAAAAAGTTTCGACGCTAATTTTTTTTAACTATTCCAATAATATTTGGCGTCGATATATATTGCGACGCTAAGTACTACACTTTTAGCGTCGAAAAATAGTGTTCGACGTCGAAAACTTAACATTTAGTGCGACGAAGTTGCGTCGCTAAAGGTTTATGAGGATACCACCGAAAATCTTTAATCTTTAGCGTCTAAATTTAATATCGACGCTAAAAATCAGACATTTAGTGTCGAATTCGACGCTAAAGATCTGACATTTAGCATCGAATTGAGTACTTCGACGCTAAAAATATATTAAAATGCAGAATGCCACCAACCCTTCTCTCCCTCTGCTTTTTCTCCCATCCTCTTCAATCTCATTCTCTGAAATATGAGAATCTCTCATATGCAACCTCACAACTCTCCTACAAATTTTAAATAAAATTGTAATTAATTTTTCATAAGGTAAATCTTCTTTCATATTTCTTTATTATTTTCATTTTTTATGATTATGTTTATTATATACTTTTTGTTAGTGGTTTATGATTCATATATGTAGATTAGTTAATTAATTAACTAAATATATTTTTTCTGTCAACTATTAATTTATCAACTAAATATATATGTATATGCTTAAATAAATAATTAATGAATTAGTAATGTTGATGAGTGTAATATGATGTTTAATAATTATATTATTATATTTAGGTATTGGCTGAAATGGATAGAATTGGATGAGCTCGCTGGATAGATTGAGTGTTGAATACCGTAATGGAGTGTATGAGTTCATGGAAGTCATAAAGCAACACATTGATGCAGAAGGTCGTGTTCGGTGTCCATGTACAAATTGTTTGAATAGGAAAAGGAAACAGTTAGATGAAGTTCATAATCATTTATACATGCCGGGAATATCACCAACTTACCGTACGTGGATTTATCACGGTGAGCAATATAATTCCTAGTCACGGTTTATTGATTCCGGTGAAGGGAGCAGTAGTTACAATCAATCTGCAAACGATGAGATAACCGATTCTTTGCATGACTTACAAGGTCCACAACTTGGTCATAGTGTTAGTGGTGACATACCAGTGTTAAGTGGAAATGATCAAAATTTATTTAGTGAACTACTTGATGAGGCAAAAAAAATTCCATTTGAAGGTGCTGTAATGTCGATCTTGAATTTCGTTGTGAAATTATTACACATTAAAGTGATCAACAGAATGACCAACAAAAGTATTGATATGATGCTAGAGTTACTGGGGCAAATGTTACCGGTTGTAAGCGAATTGCCTAAGTCGTATTACGAGGCAAAGAAAATATTACGTGATCTGGGAATGGGCTATGAATCCATTCATGCTTGTAAATATGATTGTGTATTATTTCGTGCCGAGTATGAATCACTTGAATATTGTCCGATATGTGGTGAAAGTCGGTACACAGTCTGTGGTATTGGGAAGAAAGTGCCTCAAAAGATATTGCAATATTTCCCATTAACGTCCAGGCTGCAGAGGTTGTTCATGTCACGACACACAGCGACTGACATGATGTGGCATCATGAAAAGAGGATCGGTGCGGAGGGCATACTTAGACATCCTGCGGATGGAACAGAGTGGAAGAAATTTGATGACATGCACCCCCGTTTCGCTGAGGACCCCCGTAATGTCAGGTTAGGTCTTACTTCTGATGGTTTTAACCCGTTTGGGAATATGTACAAATCTTATAGCATGTGGCCCGTTATTGTTATTCCATATAACTTACCTCCATGGAAATGTATGAATGATCTGTTCATGTTTATTTCATTGCTTATCTCTGGTCCACGTTCACCTGGTAAAGATATGAATATTTACTTGAGACCATTGATCGAGGAGTTACAAACATTATGGAATATGGGTGTGCATACCTATGATGATGCAGCTTCCGAGCAGTATTTTCAGATGCATGTCGTATTATTATGGACCATTAATGATATTCCAGCTTATGGTTCATTATCTGGATGGAGCACTAAATGATACATTACATGTCTAGTTTGTGCGGGTTAAACACATTCGTAACGATTACGGAATAAAATAGGATACACAAGGCACATGAGATTTCTTGAGTTAAGTCATCCTTGGCGGATGAGTAAATTATTCAACGGTCAACAAGAACCTCAGAGTATGCATAGTCCATTGTCTGGATTCGACATACTTTGCCAACATCAATATCTCAGAGACATCACACCAGAGAAACATCCTAATAGAGATAAAAATAGAAAACGTCAACCTGAAGAGTTGAATTGGACATGAAAAAGTATTTTCTTTGAGTTAGAATATTGGGGGACTCTGAGTTTGTGACATAATTGGAGGATGTAATGCATATAGAAAAAACATATGTGAGAGTTTAGTGGGCACACTCTTCAATATTCCAGGTAAGACAAAATACACTGTAAATGCTAGATTGGACCTACAAGATCTTAGAATTCGCAGTGAATTGCATTTACAGGTCATTTCTGAGGTCTTATTAAGCCACCTGCTAGTTACGTGCTAACTCAATCAGAGAGAAAATCATTATGTGATTGGCTGAAAATGGTTAAATTTCCTGATGATTATGCATCAAATATTGGCGTTGGGTCAGAGATGTTACAATAACGGGGTTAAAGAGTCACGATTGTCATGTGTTTCTCGAGATTCTCCTTTCTGTTAGCATTCGACCTTATCTGCCCCCAAATATATGCGACGTCGTACTTGATCTATGTGGCTTCTTTAAACAATTATGTCAGAGGATATTAACCACATCTGTTATTGACGAACTTGAGAGAGGAATCGTGATAATTCTGTGCAAGTTGGAGCGAATATTGCCACCCGCTTTTTTTGATGTGATGGTACATCTGGCCGTGCATTTACCGGCTGAAGCTAGGAAGAGAGGTCTTGTCCATTACAGATAGATGTATCCCATTGAGAGGTACTATACAGTTTTAAATATTACATTCTTAAATTTTTTGTGTGCATTAAATTTATTATTAATGCAAACTTGTTGTCATATCTGCAGAGCTTTGGGACATTACAAATAATATGTGAAAAACAAGGCGCGACCTAAAGGGTCAATAGTAGAGGCTGTTATAATCAGTGAAGCAATAACATTTTGTTCGATGTACATGCAGAATATTGAAACTCATTTTAATCGTCGGCCATGAAACTATGATAGAGATGCAAGTAATAAGCAAGATATCACAGTGTTCCGTCAAAATTGCAGACCGTTTGGAGCAGTAGGTGTCAAATTACTAACATTTGAGGAAGCTCAACGTGCACATTGGTTTATATTGAGTAATTGCGATGAAGTGTAACCGTATTTAATGTACGTATTTTTGGTGCATAACTGTATTTTTTTTGTCATACATTAACATAACTCATTTTTTGTAGGCAACATATTACAATGCTACAATGTGGTGGTGACCATAACGTTGATGGAATACACAAAAAAGAATTTCCTAAATGGTTTGAGACAACTGTAAGCCCTAATATTGTCTATTTATTTTTATCCTAATAATAAATATTTCAGTTTGTTATATTAACACTGTTGGGGCAGTTGTGGAACCCCTAGGGTCGGATCGGTGTCCCGGGCAGCGGAACTGGGTCTAACCCATGGATCAAGTATGGGTGGTGTAATTTTAAATCATTTAATGAAATACTATATTCTATTACGAGTGTATAGGAAAAAACCGAGACTGAATCGGAGTCTGTAAGCTCCCAAACGAAGCAAAACAAAATCAGCGCGCGCGAAGAGCGCCGCGTCCGTGAAGCACACGCGCTACGGTGCGCGCGCGCACTGTAGCACCCAGGTGCTGCTATTTTTTTTTGTTTCATTTCCTTTTGCATTCAGCTCACATTCTAGTGAGCTGAATGAATTAGGATCTTTGACCCTAATTTATTGCGGTCCTCCCTAAACACTTCAAAAACACCCAAAATTAATTTTTAATTTCAAAACCAACATAAACACATGTTATAAAATAAAAATCTAGTTTTTCAAAATATCAAATATTTTTCCAAAAACATAAATTTATTCTAAATACGCATTAGCGTAAATTTTGAATCCATTACACAAACCATTTTAGAATCCCAATTACGAAATGTCCCGTGAACAATTCTAGTCCACCTATAGGTGGTTAAGTGAATCTAGAATGGTAGCCATAGCTCTAAGCTTTAATTTAGAGTTCCAAACCTAATTAATTATTCCATGTCCAACATGAACATCTTTTACCTAATTACAAGCATGTTGTGTTTATACTTCTAAAGTATCCTAACACAATTGATTAGCCTTATTCAACATTAAGCTATGTGATCATGCATCTAATACACAAATAAACATAGCTTTGGAGAAGATCAAACATTACCTAGTAAGCTTGATGCAAGATCCAATCTACTTCTCCTTGTTGAAATTGTTGAAGAACCTCCAAGGTGTGCAAGCTTGACTTCAAGATCCAATCTTGTTTCCAATGCTTCCAAGCTTCACTTCAAGATCCAATCTTGATTTCTCCTAGATGAAATGTTGTAGAGACCTCACAAGCTTCTCTAAACACTTCTCTAACTTAGGCTAATCTCTCAAGAATTTGCTTATGCTTGTATTTGAACTTGTAATTAAAACCTTCATAAAGCTTGCTATTTATAGCAAAACTTATGCAATTTTTAATTAATAAAAGTTGTAATCAACTTTTAACCGGGCTTAATTTAATTTGTCCAAATATGTATAATTAGGTGTGACTAATCTCCATTGTCTCCCACTTAAATTTAATCCAATTAAATCAAGCCAATGATTAAGAAATGAATTAGTTAAATGTTTGTCACCTTGATTTAATCCAATTAAATCAAGCCAAAACCACCTATTATTACATACTTACAATTACCATAATATCCTCAAATGGTAGAGATAATTATGATTTTACAATTAAGCCCTTATGTAATTATTGAATTAATCCAATTAATCTAATTAGGTCAAAGTAAATAATCAATATTATCCAATAACACTTGATTATCTTAGTTGATAATTATAATATCGAATATTATCTTTTATCAAAAATTAATCCGCTACCAAAGTGCTCAACGAGTACACTTCATATTGGGACTCTCTAAGTTCAGACACGTTCGTCATATAAGCCTAGCTAATATGTACGCAATTCGGCCACCTCCGAATTCGCTAAGAACACGAACGACCTTTCTGAACTATACAAGTCGAGGTCATCACATATGTTTAACAATCCATCCGTCATAGGCTATCCGAGTTGTTCTTAGGAAACATAGAATATACCGTCAAGTTTCCAAGACGCACATCTCATGTCGACATGTCCACGATTCTTCATAACTGATGCGATCCACCCTAGGTGATCGACTTTGGCCAAAGATTTAAGAATCGTGACTTTACTAACATGGATACCTAAACCCCTTATGGTACACATATGGGCCGACGAATCCTATCTTGCTTCGCACTTGATTACTGAGTGCATCGATCCACACCCAACGAACATCTAGAGGCCAGACCATGAAAGGTTTCTGACATACATGACATCTAAGTGTGAATGATCTCACACAAAATCAATGATATCCTATAGTCATAGGATTACATATGCTACTCGACTCGAGGAGATTCCTATTGACGGTGGTGTGTACTTCCAACTATTAGGAATCACCTGTGAGTCATCAGTATTCACTCCAACGAATACCCACATGTCTAAACGAGTTTCCAAAACTCATGTTACATCGCGTTAAACCATTGGAACTCTAATTCCAATATACGACATGTGCTAGTATTCTAGGTTATAGGAAGTCGACCGTATTCCAAAACCAATGACTATGAATATTTACTTTAAGAATAGTTTACACCTAGTGTCAAGACTATTCTAAGGTCGATGTCATTCTTAGCATATCGATACATCAATTTAATACGCGTAATGACAATACCATTAATAGGGTATGAAATGAAAAATGTAGTTATTTTATTAATAAATAATAAAATGTACAATTCGGATTGGCACTCCAAGCACCAACTCCATCAAACACATACATTTCTCTCATTGTTAGATAAACAACCAAGTGCAATATGGTCAACTGGACTCGTCCTCCTCGTTGGTTTCCTTGGCTTATGGGCCTCAAAAGCAGGCTTATGAATACAGTGGATGCATTGTGAATGGAGTTAGATTTCATACTGAGCAGCGAGATATTTCACATGTAACTCAGAATTATGGAATTGTAGTCCAATGAGAACATGGCTCAGATATTATTGACTTCTACGGAGTGTTGCAATCAGTCATTGAGTTGATATACAGACCCAGACGATGTATTGTGCTATTCGAATGCAAGTGGTTTGACACAAATGTCAGAAAGAGGAGAATTCAAGTTAGTAATCATCTAACGTCAATTAATGTTCAACATTATTAGTACAAGAATGATCCATATATTTTTTGTAACCAAGCACGGTCAGTGATATATATATATCTGATCCAAAGCTAGGAAATGGATGGATGGTGGTAGAAAAGTTACAACATAGGGGCATTTGGGAAACGCATGAGAAATATATTGTTGAAGTTTCAGATGAAGCACAACAAGTCTCTGACAACTTTGAAGTTTCTGAACAGATATTTCATTTATCAAATGTCACTGTTACTGAAAATATCACGTTAACTCGAGAAAATACAGATGTTGAGATAATTCCCCATTCATAAGTTAGCGTGGAAGCAGCAAATGAAGAAGAATTCGAAACTGAAGATGAGTCCGATACCAGTCACGAATCCTCAAATACCGAAGAAATTAGTGACTAATCTAGTTAGTATATGATGTGATTGATGAATAATTTTTATTATTGTAATGAATGGTTGTTGTTTTGAATTATTATTATAATATGGTTGAATGATTGTTGTTGTTATTAACAGTATAATTATCTTTTTTTTATTATTATTAATGTTAGACATTTAACGTCGAAAATAGAATAATCGACGCTAAATGTCTAACATTTAGCGTCAAAAATTATTATCGATGCTAAGTATTAGACATTAAGACATTTAGCGTCGAAAATTCTTATCGACACTAAATGTCTAACATTTAGCGTCGATATGAGATAATTGGACGCTAAATGAAAAAAATTAAATTTCCCTCGAAAATTACCATGATTTTGTGTAGCCGCCAACATTTTAGCGTCGAATTATTCGACGCTAAAACCAAATTATTTCGACGCTAAAAGTCCCTTAAATCCCTAAAAATAGATTCTCTTTCTTCCTCGTCTTTACACTTAAACTGCTCGAAAATTCTATTTCTGTCCCTTAAACCCAGAATTGTAGTCCATTTCATTGTGCATTTTCAGCCCTCTTCCTGAGGTAAATGTACTCTTAATTAAAGTTTCGAACTTTTTATTTGTTTTGTGTTCTAGTGTAATAGAATTTGAAACTGGTTCATTTCCCCCAAATTCGAAAATTAGGGATTTGAATAGCTTATGAATGATTTCTTTTAAGCTTTTGATTTAAATGATTGTGATGAGATTGAAGGAGTTTAGTAGTGTTGAATTTGATGTTGATAATGAATTCATGCATGTAAATGCATAAGATGGGCGGTTAAGTGTAAATCATGCATGTAAATGCATGATTTCTTTTAAGCTTTTGATTTAAATGGTTGTGATGTGATTAAGGGAGTTTAGTAGTGTTGACTTTTTTAGTTGATAATGAATTCATGCATGTAAAGATTTCGATTTTATGCCGATCTATTCTAATGAACATGCTGCTGTTCTGGTTGCTGCTGTTTTGGACTTCCAGAAAAGCAGCAATTGCTGCTGTTCTGGAATAATATCGTTATATAACATAATATCGTTATATAACAGAATAACAATATTATTAGATTGTTATATGGATGAAGTGATATTACCGTTATTGTTTGTTATGGTGATTAAATAATAAATATGAAACTTAAAATTTCAACCACGGTGTATGTGTCCCACTACCACAGTCTTAAATCATGGGAAAATATATAGAAAGGAAGTTCTTAATGCTTGGATTGCAACACCAATAATCCAAATTATGATATCATTCAAATAAAAAACAATCAGTTTGCACGTCACTGAAACCTTTTATCATTTTCATGTTTAACAGATTTTATAGTTTAGAATATCAACTAATAAGAATCTCATTGATATACCAAGTGTTAGAGGCTCAGTGATTCTCTAAATCATGCTTTACTTGTATTGAGTAGTCCATGTGTAATGATAAGAGTTTATATGATTATTAAAATATTGAAATGTCATTAGCATCATTATGATTATTTTATTTGTCATTCATAGTGTCAGAATTGTTATTTTGCAGATGGCACCGGACAATCGCAGACGGGCTAATGTGACTCCATCTACATCAGCAAGGACATATGCCCCATGTTGGAGTCTCTGCTAGCACAGGTGAGTCGAGTACAGCAAAGGGTCGAGGACGCACCCGTGGCCTGGGGTTGGCTAAGCACGTTAAGGCTCACAGCCGTATCCGGATTGAGAAATTAGATGATGGACAAAGACAAGTCGGACAACATAATTCAGCGTTTACTACAGCCATAGGTGCTACAGCTCGGTTTGAAGCTCCCCAACACTACGTTTCTTGAAGAAAGATACCGTGGGAGACGAAAATCAACCAGCTCTTCTCTTCGCTACTTGTGAGTTTCCTTACGGTATTAAGTTTTTGATATTGTTTGTTAGTTAAAATTTTTATTTTATACTCATTTTTACTCGGTTGCTATTCCTGTAGGAGTGGTTCGACTTTGATCTGACCAAAGTGAATGTCCAACAATATATTGACTACCACATGAGGAAAAGTTATAAGGATTATAGGACAAAAGTCCTTAAACCAATATTCGACGAACATGGACCTTCGGATGCTCCACAACATAAGCCTGATTTTATAGAGGAGCAAGACTGGACATTCTTGTCTGAGCTTTGGTCTAGCAAGAAACACGAGGTAAATTTTAAAATAAACGGAAATTTATAATTCTCTTTGTTTTCGGTACTTACAGTGATGTTAAATGCATGATAAATGTCACGCAAATGCGGAAAATCGAAGTCACTTGCGTTTTAACCACCGTGGAGGTTCGAAGCCATTTATCCAACATCGTGCCGAACATTCTGAGGTAAATATATCCTAGCGTAAAATTTAACAGTTCGTTATTTTTACTAATGTGGAATAATACTAAATGTATTTTCTGTTTTTAACAGAGTAGCAGATGTGAGGTGCAATCATTTCCAGATTTTTTCCGAGTGACGCATTACAATGAGAATAACAAATGGACAAATGAAGAAGCTGAACGCTGCTATGTAAGTTTAAGTTTTTAAAATAAAATAATTATTATTATATATGTTAATTTTTTTTTCCAAATTCTAACATTAACTTATTTTTTAAAACAGAACGAAATGATGGAACTCAAACATCAAACTCAGGAGACAAGGTCCGACACGATACCAAATGATCATTTGTCGCAATTGGTTTTCAAGAACCAGACAGCTTACAACGTCGGCCTTGGCACTCGTAAGAAGCCGACATCATCTGCACGCACTACTGTTTATTCGGACAATGCCTCCTCTCTTCGAGACCAGTTAGCCACCACCCAAGACCGGCTAGCCACCACCGAAGACCAGCTATCCACCACCAAGATGAGCTGAAGAAGACTAAGGAGGAGCTACAACAGGTCACGGTGGACCACGATAAGAAGTTGGAGCAGTTCGACTAGCAGATTCGAGCTTTCCGGGAGATGTTGGAGGCCTCACTCGGTCAGGGTGCATTGGCTCGAGCGCCCCCATCACAGTAGTAATAAATTTTATATCAATTTGTATAAATATTTTAAACAGATAGTTTTAATATAATATGTATTTTTTTAAATAAATTTTCATTATAATAATAAAATAATAATTAGAATATTTCGTAATTGTGTTATTTATCAGGAATTTTTTTTTCAAAAAATTAAAATTTTTTAAATTAATAAATTAAATATTTTAGAGCAAAATTATGTAAATTAATATATATATATATATTTTTTAGCAAAACACATTTGTAAACTATTTTCGTCGAATTAGTCGACGCTAAATGTGTTTTTGGCGTCAAATATTGCGACGCTAATAGTTAACAAAATCGCCGCTGTAAGTATACAAATATTATTTTTTTAATTTACTTTAGCGTCGTTTCATTTCGACGCTAAAAGTCTCTTTTTAGCGTCGAATTATTTCGTCGCAATACATGAACTATAGCGTCGAAAGAAATTGGACGCTAAATTAGAGATTTTAGCATCAATATCATTAATTCGACGCCAAATATCATTCTCGTCCACATTTGGGCGTCTAATTTTTACGTCTAATTAATTCGACGCTAATTTAAATTTGCGTCGAAAGTTTGACTTTTGGCGTCGATTAATTTCGACGCAAAGGGCATAATTTTTGTAGTGGTCCAAGATTATTTTTATATTTTAAGATCACTGACCATAGTAAAATATTTTAATAAAAAATTTTTGGAACCTTAGTCACTAATTATTTAGAGACTCTAAAAAAATTGGAGGCGCCCACCTATTATCGGGGCTAGCTATGGTAAAAAGACGGCCAAAACTTTGTCCATCACTCAGTACTCATCCACAGTTCAAGTTCATATCAGTTTAAGAGAAAATTACATGAACACAAGTGAAAGCAAGTAGTTTTCTAGTAAAAAATTAGGGCAAAGTAAATATTTCCATAAAAAATATAAATAGTTTTTTATGTCTACAAAAAAAAAACTACAACAAAGTATAATTATAGAATGGACCGCGGCTATAGGTAAACCACAAACAAAGTATCTGCTCTGCTTCCTCTCCATGTACTATTTTAGATTATTAATTTCAGACTTAAATCATCTTTTATATGACACTCATACACTAAGTCTGAAGGCACATAAGTAATCAATGGTAAACATGATAATTTATATTATGCGATTTAAATCAAATATTTTGATAAATGAATAATGCATCTTTTATAATAAATAATTCTGTTTACATTACATGAAACTTTAAGACATATATCCTAACATACGAATAGGAATTAACAGACAAGTCAACTTAGTCCTTAACGAGCCAAGCCTTTAATAGCATAGTTTTTTTTTTAACCATACAATAGTAAAAAGGTACTACCATATAAAGTAATCATAATAGTAACCACCAACATGGATTTGTAACTCATACCAAAGTTCGGAAAATTACTTAGATAGTTAGAACACATTACTTATAAAGAAGTAATAAGGGCCTGAGCGGTAAAAGGTAGTGTAGAAATACTTGACCCTAACTGAGGAAATATATATGATAGTAGTTATAAAAAAAAAGCCTTCGAATAGCTACATTACTACATGAAGTAAGGAACTCTAGTAGGACGCTCGAAATTCGGAGAAATAGAAGACGCCAGGTCCTGATTTGATATGGAAGACAATGAAGAAAAGGAAGGGAACAACATTGAACTATCGAGAATTGCATATAGATGATGATAAGGAAGATATGAGAAGTCGATGTTGTGAAAAGTTTCACTTCAAGGAAAATAAGTAAAGGGAAAGTCTAGTCCAATAATTGCCAAGTCATATCCAGAAATTAAGAAGATTAGGAAGGGAGTTATATGAATTGCGTTTTCCTAGCTTGGAGAAGGTTATTGAAAGATATTGAAAGATTAATCCTCGATTGTTTGCTTACTCCGAGTCCAACATGATTCAATGATGAATCATTTTAAGGGGGAAAATTGTAACGATCAATTTTTTTTATTATAATAACTCAATGAGAATAACGACGAATCACATTTGAATTTTTTTTCAAAGCATCAGTAGATTGAAAGACGAATTGGAATTCTGCGGGCTTATGGGCTTTGTATGAAATTGGTAAATATGTTGGGTGCATAAAGGAATTAATTTGAGAACATTTAGTAAATGAGCCTACTAAGTACACCCCACTAGATGACTAAACACACCTAAGCCTACTCAAGCCTAATTAAAACATGATTACTAGCCTAATGATAATAATTAAAAAAAAAAAATCAACCCCAAGTCCATCATAATTTCGGCCCAAGGAAGAGAGAGTTGAAGAGTACTAATCTAGACTTTTCTATATTTCTCACTTATAAACACAATATATATATATATATATATATATATATATATAATATATATATATATATATATATATATATATATTGTGTTCACATTCTTTGCCATGGCCGACAGTTGAGGAAGTCAAAAGAAGGAATTTTTTTCGCAAAGTTAGCTAACAACTTTGAAGAATAGTGAAGAAGATCAAAGCTCAAGCAAGTCTAGGGTGATAAATTCAAGCTCTAAAGACCTTAAGGAGCTATAATCACGACTTGTAAGGTGATGATAGTTTTATCTAGTAGTTTTTTAATTTTGATAATTGCTGTTTTTGTTGATGTATAATGCTTGTGATGGTAATGGTGATTATATTAAGTGGTGAAATGAATGGAATAGTGTCTTGATTATGATGTTCATGTTCGGCTGCAATAGGGAAGTTATTTTGGTATGATTTTTAATTTATATTGAAGCATGATTAATGAATAAGATTGGGTGGATGAGATGTAGTGGAATGGATGAACGGAGTTGTAAGAAATTAAAATTTTTAGTGGCAACATTAGGGATTCTTCGGCCAATGCTAAAAGTAATTAGGGTTTAGGAACATGTTGAAGTGTAGAAATAGTGTAAAATAAAGATAGAGTAAGCAAAGGTTGTTGTAGTGATGTTGGATAAGGCTAGGGAAGCATGGATTAGAAGATGGGAAATGTGTTACTCAGCGAGCACTAAGTATTCAATGAAATGTTAGGCTAAATAAAAACTTAGTAGTCGAACAAGTTTTATGCAAGATAATACATATTTTATGTGCTGAAAAATCTGGTAGTAATGTCCAAATTAAATAAAGTTAAGAGAGTGGTGAAATTGGTATATTGGGTAGTAAGTTTTAATGAAATCACATTCTGGACATAGCGTAATAAACGGGCTGTAACTTGAGTTTTAGATGTGTGATTGATGAACCGTAAAATTTTAGTAAACTAGACACATTAGAGAGTAATATATCCAAAAATTAAAATATTTAGACTTAGGATGAAGTCAAACCGAATTTTTGAATTTGAGTGACCCGCTGCCACTACACCTAATTTTTTTCTAATCAGCCCCTTAATTTCGATTTAGAACTCGAGTTTCCAAAATCAAAGTAAGATCCGTAAAAATATACATAAACTAGACACATTAAGGTCAATTCTATTAAAATTTCAACCCTTGATTCCATCCCAATTAATTGTAGTGAATTTTCGAAGTTAACCATTGAGCATGAGATTTTAACGACTAGGCGGAATTTGAAATTTCGCTACCGCACTTCCGTAACTTGGAATCTAGGTCCGTAAAATTCTTAGATGACCTAAGTACCCTGAATTTTTAGTAAATTTGGGATCTCATACGTTGTATCGCCTAATTAATATTTAAGAATTATTTTTATCATGCCTAGTCTAATGAGTTCGATTTACTATGTATTATTGACAGGAACTCACATCGTTCACGATTCCATAATGAGTTTCTAGACAATCATCAAGTTATGTGAGTGGATATCTATATTTTTGTTATATTTTAATTTTTGATTTAATAATGTGATATTTGAATTTTTGCTTATAAATTTTTTAAAAGAATGGATATCAGATACATGTTTTTTAATACGTTAATGATTATATGATTTCGTCTTGGCACTCGAAAATATTTTGATATTTTTAAACCATAAAACTTTGTTTCCGTTGAGAAGCTTGAAAACCTGTTTCCATCACTATGTTTGATAATTTTACGTTTTTTTATCCTCCCCGACACTTGTATATGTTTCGTTTTGGCTCCACCGGGGCGCTTGTTATAGGACCCGGACCATCTGAAAATGGTCGGTCCACTACTGATGAACACTAAAAAGGGCACATTTATTAAAAGAAAAATTAATCATTTTACACTTATAGTTTCATTAATCCCCTTAATTAAGCACATTTGTTAAATAATAATTATATTTATGTTTATTGTGCTTTTTATATTTTATGTTGGTGAAATAATACTTTGGATGCTTATCTAGAAAAATGGACTTGATAATTGGATTTTGGAGGTCATAAATTTAATAAGGAGTTCTAACAGTGTACAATTTCAGAAATTCTAACTTTGCATAATTTTTGTATGTTGGCCATAACTTTTTATTATTCCAATATCGGAATAAGGTGATTTAAGTTCCAAATGAAAGAAGACTCAAAGATCTACAATTTTGAAGTTCACAAGATTTTCTAATTCTGAGGTTTTCAAGGCCGAAATTGATAAAAAAAAAATGCAAAGTGTGTTTTGTGTAATTATTAAAGTCATTATAAAAAAAATGGAAAATGACAATTTACAATTGTCAAATTGGTGGAGGAAATGGTGGAGAAAATTTGTAAAATTTCCTCTATCAATAAGAGATGTTCTGCACCTCATTTCCTCAGCAAATTTCCACAAGTCTCTCTGAGACTTTGGGGGATAAGCTCTTGTGTGTATTTTTTCTTTTGTAATTTATTTTTCTCTTATTAATAAAATTATGAGTGTTTTTATTTATATATTGTTCTGCTAATTTTATCATGTTGGGATAAACGGTGAAGCTCTTGGTATGAAAATATATGTAATTTTTATTTATATTATATTTTATAAATTATAATAATTTCTCAAATAAAATTCATACTCTTTCTAGTTTATTTAGGACTCTTGACTAGCTGTAGACAACTCTCGATTGACACATATAATACTTGAATCTCATAAATGAGAGAGTGGACTATTAAAGATATGAATTAATTATAGACAATACAGTACTGCCTATATGACTAGTTTTATATATTTGGCATAATTGAGTACCTTGGCAGGACTTGTTATAGACAAATATTATCACCGTCTTTATGGCTGATTTTATATGTATTGGCATATTTAGTACCTTGGCAGGACTAATTATCGACATGACGAATTACATATGTTGGCATAATTAATACTTGATAATTATGAAATAAATTGATTGTGAAATAATTATAATTTATATTTTATAAGAAATACAAATTATTTTTTATTTGAAATATTAAGAGTGGATCCCCTATCCCTAGTATTTTATTTTATTATTTTTATTTTATTAGTTGAATTATTATTTTATCTTATTAAATTTATTCACTGTAGATCGACCCTGGACTTACTATGTTATTTTACTACTTCGACACTCTTATACTTGGGAGTAAAGAATCACTTTTTAAGCGTGTCAACTATCCTCTGTCGACATTGTCCGATCTTTCAGCGCGACTCGGGTAATGGACGCTTGTTTTTTGATGAGATTATTCCGAAAAAGCAAGATATGAGATTTTGATGAATTTATATATAATTGAATTTATTTGATTATATTATTTTTGATATCCACTCACCATGGCGTTCAAATGATCTGACCCCCCAACTCCACAATTTATTTTGCAGGTAGCTTTATCTAGTGAGCCATAGCCAAACAGGAGCTTGGAATTGAGGATTTGAGTTTACTGCAGTCACTAGAGTATGGATCAGTCATGCTATGTTTATTGTTCGCATTCAGATAGAATGCATGTCTATCGGAGTGAGTCAAGTTTAAATGTATATATACTATTATTTATATAAAATATGAGTATTTATTTAAATTCAGTAAGTTTGTTCGTACAACACTAGTTAGTTCGTGAAATAGTTTAATAAATGTCTATCATAGTAACATAGTTAAAGGAATAATCAAAAAAATTTCGAAAATGTCAGAGGCTCAGGATGGTGGTGAGGATCCATCAGTTGCCGGTAACATCTCCACACTTAGGATGTTACACATTGGCATCATCAAAATCATGGTACTAACAATAGTTGCATTTGTTGATAAACATATTGTTGGAACAATATGCAGAATAAGAATAATATTATTGTTCACCACGAATATAAAAATGAAATTGGGTTGAGTCGCGGATTAGGTCGCTCTCTTTGAGACGTTTCGTAGCTCTACTTGGAATTTGTGGCCACCAATTTTTGGTCTTTCATATCGATTTTTTGGTGTTAAATGCTTGTTTGTGAATTTAGATTTTGGTTTCTCGTTTGTTTAACTGAGAAAATAAGAAAAAAAGTAAGAAAATTTTAAACCCCGAGCCTTGTATGTTCTTATTGTGAGTGTATCTGTGTTCATGGATTTCGATTTTGAGCAGTTCCGAACCAAAATCAAAAGTTGAAATCTGAAACCGAACCGAGCTAAACCGAATGGTTATGTTCGATTCCAAATTTTAGTTTGAGTTTGGTTCCAACAACAACGAACATATCAGTTTTTGGTTCGGTTCAGTTCACTCAGAAACCGAACCGTAACCGGTTCTGCCCACTCTTATTTTAAATATAAAGACCTTCGACTAAGTAAGTTAAAAACTGAACATATGATATGTGAGTTTTTTTTTTTTTTAAAAAACATTAAAAATAAGAGTTGGTGACCACTGAGTGAATGTTTTAAAATCAATTGAAGACTATATGTACAATATGTTTCAATGCAAATAATTCTAGAGGTGGCAATTTGAGTCATGATTCGTTTATTCGTTTGATTCGATTCGCTTTAAAGCGAATACGAGTTTGAAAAAATGGATTCGTTTAATAAATGAGTCAATTTGATTCGATTCGTTTATTAAAAGAATCGAATACGAATTTAAGCTCATTGATTCGTTTAAGATTCGTTTTATTATTTTATTTACTGGTTCTTGTTAATTTTCAATTAAGATTCGAGAAATTATAGCTAATTATCATAGAAAAAATAATATTTTCGATATTTTGTGATGTATTTTTAGTAAATATATTAATTATATATTTCATATGTATATATTTATGAAGAATTAATGTAAATCAAGTGTGGTAAATTATTTTATTAAATAATATCATTGACTAAACGAATATTCGTATTCGATTCGTTTAATAAACGAATCGAATACAAATCTTGATATTATGATTCATTTAATAAACGAATCGAATATGAATCCATCACATTTTGATTCGATTCATTTAAGATTCGATACAAATTTGATTCGTTGATTCGTTTTGTCATCTCTAACTAATTCCACTCCCTAATGATGCAAGACCAAAAATCATTGACTACTTCGCAACCATGGGGCAGACCCACTTTAGGCCCAACAGGGACCCTAAAGGAAAGCCACTGATAGGCCTAAATTTTTATTAATTTTTTTAAAACATTTTTAAGGGCATTTATTTGTTGTGCTTGAAAGCCCAAATTTTCTTTTTTGTTCTCAATCTTAACCATTTAAAATTAAAACTATAATTAAATAAAAGAAATAAAAACATATAATCTCTAAATCCCCTAATTCATTAGCACGAAGTTTACATTAGAGATTTCAAAACATAAAATCATATCGAGAATATATATAAATGTATTGAAAATATCATCTCAAAGAAGTTCAATATTTTAGTATTTATTAATTTTCTTAAGATTTATTATGTTGTGAATTTTTTTTTAATTATATTATACTAAACCTCTCTTGGAAAATTTTTTGTGTCTGACACTGCTCGCCACAGGCTACTCTCTACTGGAATCAAAACGCTATAAAGGATTCAATTTCAAATTCAATTAGGGTCGTTTATTTAGTTAAAATTATTTTCCAAAAATGTTTTCCTCATTTGATGGCGTTTAGGACACTTGCGATAACTTGATAAATATAAAATATTTTTCGATTAATGAAAAAGTTAAGTCATTTTGTGTAAAAAAAAAATTTGTCCAAAATTTTCATAGTATATTTCGAGAAATAGCAAAATTCGGATTTAGACTCGGATCTGTATAGACTCAGATCGGGATATGTTTTGGTGGATCCGGATTCGTATCTAGATTCAAAAAAAATCCGAACTCAGATGCATCTATATTCAGTCCGGATATGGGTATACCAGGGATGGATCCAAAAATCCAGATATTTTTAATATTTTTAAAATATATTTATATAAAATTATGGACTCGGGTTTTGAAATTTCGGACCCTCGTGAATATGGATCCGGGAATACTTGTATCTGGAAATCAACATTTTTTTTAATCAATTCAATTATTTTTATATCAAATGAAAAAAACTCTAGTCTAGGGTCCCAAAAATCTAGACCACATGGATTTGTAGGCCCGATCACGGTTCGATTCCGAACCGGCATCGAAACAGCAAAAAAAAATATTCAAAAGAAAATTCAACAAAATGTAAGAGAATTATATGTGTTCTGATTCCTCTAGATCCCTGAGGATATGTAGGCAACTTAATTGTTTTAAAAAAAATTAAGTCCAAGCCCTTTCAATTTCATTTTTTTCAAATCAAATTAATTTAAATTAAATTAAATTTATATATTTAATTTTATTTTTAAAAAAAATTATGTTCTGAATTGGAACCGGAATCGCCTGTTCCATAATCGGAACCAGAATCGTAATTTTACGGTTCGATTCCGGAATCACGGCCACCCTTATGGATCCGTATCCGGGTATATCCTGACCATATCTAAAAATTTGAATTTTTTATTTTTTCAATTATATTTATATAAAATTAATAAAATTCTATATACGGGTCCGGAAATTCCAAATCCATGTGGATATGGATTAGGGAATACCTTAATCCGAAAATCTATATATATTATTAAAATCGTTTTAATTATATTTATATAAAATTAATAGATTTTTGGACATTGGTCTCGAAAATCCGGGAATACCCAGAAATCCAGATTCGCACGAATATGGATTTACCCGGACTGAATCTAGAAATCCAATTTTTTTCAATTATATTTGTATAAAACTAATAAAATTCCGGAGCTAGATCTCGAAATTTTGGACCCGCGCTGATCCGATCCAAATTTCTTACTAGGTTTGGAGTTATTTCTAACCCGGATATTTCCAGACCTAAGTTTTTCAAGTCTATGCAAAATTGGGTCTAGAATTTTTTTACCAACCCGAGTCTTCCAAGTGTATGCGAATCCAGACCAGACTCAGTTCCTAAAATAGCCATGTCCGGATCCATACAAGTCTGGAGTTTCGCAACTCAAGTCCAATTTTTTTTTTAGCATTTGGGTCTTCGGAATTATTCGGATTGATGAGCGGCCGATATGCATTCCTTATACATGAAGAACTCTGATTTCTTAAGAAGGAAAACTCTTAGGGGCTCATATATAAACATAAGCTCGTACAAGACCTAAAATAATACTCATAATGTACTTTTGGAATCTCAAAGACATAGAATAACACCTAGAGTAAGATAAGAACGAGTGCATCAACCGGTGCTGGAGATTGAAGCCGACGTCTGCAACGAGAGTTTTTTCTGTCTTTTCTTCTCTAGTTTTATCTTTAAAAGTTCTTGTTTTGCACTAATGATTAGTTTGTATTTATTGAATATTATATGTAACAAAATCATTAGTCTAAAGTTGTAATGGATCTTAAACACATGCTTAATTAATTGATTTGCGTCTTTTTATTCTATTGGGATTGTTATTGAATTATTTATTATTCTCTGTATGTTTGAATGCATGTTTTATTGTATGGCCAACAATAGACTTGTCGTGGTAATTTCTTAGGAACTCGACAGATGAAATTTGAGTTAGTCGTGTGAATAATAGCGCATGATCTAATTCTAAGAATAGATTTCCTTGTAGGATATACATATACCTGCGGGGCATGCGTATTACAACTTATTTGTTACTGTGTTCTTACAAAGGACAATGAACAACAGTAAAACAGAACACGGATGTTACAATAAAGTATCGGTAATAACTAAACAACAATAATGAAAATAACAAAGCTAAAAGAGTGAATACAGCTGAGCAATTATGAACAAGCGACAGGAACAATTCAGAACGGAGGCAGTGCAATATCGAACAAAACAAAGAGAAATTCGAGGCTTGTTGATGCCAACAATTTCCTTAAAACAAATTCGCCTCCCACCGTAGGTGCAGTAGAACACGAGACGATTGTTTCCCAGGATACAACAAAAAATCGTACGAGTAAGGGCACCACCGAACTCGTATCCAACGAACCTCTAAAGCGTTTGAACTCTTCCCAAATAAGATGGAAAACAAAGGAAAACGACACTGTCTTGTGAACTGTATTTTTGTGTTGTGTATTCACAAAAACGAAAATCACCTATCAAATAAAGGAAATTAACATGTCAATTAATCACATGAGTGGGAGACCTTCCATTGCTTGTAACCACAAAGTTGATTAATATCATTAATTCAACTGTTATGGAACTTTAAAAGGCTTGGGAAAATAAAGAGACAAGTAAAAATTCGGCTGGGCCGGGCCTGCACATTTTGGTTCGGCATTCGTGTACGCAGGACACGCGGGTGGACACGAGCCAAGCTTGATTCAGATTTGATTTGCACCCCCCCCCCCGCGCACGTAGAGAGAGCCTATATCCTTACAACTCTTACCCATCTACATATGAGCAATCATATATAAGCATAATATTCCCTCTATAGCTTTCCCATATGGGACAAGCTTACTTTTCTTTATTTTCCAACACCAATGGGTGAACTTTGAGCAACAAATTCTCATTCACCCAAGCACCATTTTAAGCATATGAATATACCATTTCGAACTACTCACGGAGGAGTATCCGAATCATTCAATAACAACCACTAACACGAAGTGGATCATGCTTAAAATTGAGCCTCAAAATGCTTACTTATAAGCATTTTTCCAATAATCCCCCACATGAATGAAATTGGCGAAAACGTCGAATAAAATTATTTTATAAAACATTTTATTTTGACTTAGAAGAGTTCAACGGTTCAACACCTGCATAGGATAGGTAGGCCTCAGCCTTTGAACCTTCCCTTGTGAAAATATATCTCATTTACTGGCTGACAGTGGACGCGATGTCATTAAACTGTACTGCCGTTCATGTAAATGGAGAATATTTATCACACAGATATTTAACCTAACACATCTGAGTTCTCATTATTATGTTCATTTTGGCCATGAACATCAACCTGGTTCTGCAAGAGTTTCTAAGAATTGAGCCCCGTACAATTCCCTTTGAAGCGGCCCCACTTCTCTCTCACATAAGTGATTTCTTATTTAAGAGCATCTCGTAATACTCTGCTCCGATTCCCGACGCATAAGAATCATTAAAAGCCTTTGCTTAACCTCAATCCATACTAGCATCACTGTTTCATTTCACCATAGGAATGGACTAGAGGGTAACCCCCCCACAGTGAACCAATTATGTCTTTTACGAGTAGGTTGTCCCATTGAACCTAGATCTTGGGATCTCCAGTCAACAAGGTTGAGTTTTCATTCGTAATAAACATTTATCTAATGGGGTTTAGTCTCATTCCCCTCGATGATTTCACAACCAACTCTCTATTTAACCCTTTGGTTAGCGGATCTGCAATGTTATCCTTTGACTTTACATAGTCAATCGAAATAACTCCAGTAGAGAGTAATTGTCTAACGGTATTGTGTCTACGACGAATATGTCTAGACTTACCATTATACATATTGTTATGTGCCATTCCAATTACAGATTGACTATCACAATGAATGCAAATTGCTGGCACTGGCTTTGGCCAACTTGGAATATCCTCTAGAAAATTTCGAAGCCATTCTGCTTCTTCAGCACACTTGTCTAATGCAATGAATTCTGATTCCATTGTAGATCTGGCTATCACGGTCTGTTTGGAGGATTTCCATGATATAGCTGCACCTGCTAGTGTAAACACATAGCCATTGGTAGACTTTGAGTATTTCATGTCAGATATCCAATTAGCATCACTGTATCCTTCGACTACAGCTGGATATCTATGATAGTGCAACCCATAATTACGAGTAAAACGTAAGTACCTAAGTACTCTCACTATTGCTTTCCAGTGTTCAACCCCTGGATTACTCGTATATCTGCTGAGCTTGTTTACTGTACATGATATATCAGGTCTTGTACAACTCGATAGATACATCAAACTCCCGATCACTCTAGAGTATTCTACTTGAGATATACCATCTCCCCTATTCTTCGATAGGTGTAGACTCACATCTAAAGGAGTTCTAGCCACAGCAGAATCATCATTGTTGAATTTACCAAGAATCTTGTCCACATAGTGCGACTGATCAAGAATAAGTCCATCAGGACTTCTCGAGACCTTTATTCCCAGAATGACATCTGCTAGACCCATGTCTTTCATGTCAAACTTGGATTTCAACATATTCTTGGTAGATTTCACCATTTTAACATTACTCCCGACAATCAATATGTCATCAACGTAGAGACATAAAATAACATAGCCAACTTCTGTCTCTCTGACATAAATGCATTTATGACACTCATTGATTTTGAAACCATTTGCTAACATGGTGTCATCAAACTTTTTATGCCACTGTTTCGGAGCTTGTTTTAATCCATACAAGGATTTAACCAACTTACAGACTTTCTTTTCTTGTCCTGGAGCTATAAAGCCTTCAGGTTGTTCCATGTAAATTTCTTCATCTAAATCTCCACTTAGAAAGGCTGTTTTCACATCCATCTGATGTACCTCAAGATTGCGCAAAGCTGCAATCGCTATTATCATCCTTATGGAATTTATTCTCGTTACAGGAGAATAAATATCAAAGTAATCAAGACCTTCACGTTGTCTGTAACCTTTAATTACAAGTCTTGCTTTGTACTTGTCAATTGATCCATCTGCCTTCATTTTCTTCTTGAAAATCCACTTGGATCCTAAAGGTTTACATCCTGGAGGAAGATCCACTAACTCTCAGGTGTGATTTTGTAAGATGGATTCAATTTCACTATTGATGGCATCTTTCCACAAAGCACCATCAGCTGACCTTACAGCTTCGTTATAGCTTTGAGGATCATTTTCTAGCAAAAATGTCAAAAAATCTGGACCAAATGATTTTTCCGTTCTAGCTCTTTTGCTACGTCTTGGTTCAAGTTCAACAACTTGTTGATCCTCTGGAACATTTATTTGTTCTCGGTCATGACTATCTTCAATGATAGTCTCATGTACCCGTTTGTGTACATTTGAATTCGAATTAGTTTTACAAGGAAAAACGTATTCGAAAAAGGATGCATTCCTCGACTCCATTATCGTTTCTTGTGAATATCTGGTATATTAGACTCATGCACAAGAAATCGATAAGAATTACTGTTATGTGCATATCCTATGAAAATACAATCAACAGTTTTTGGTCCTATCTTCACCTTTTAGGTGGAGGAATAACTACCTTGGCAAGACACCCCCACACTCTTAGAAATTTGTAGGAAGGTACTCTTCCTTTCCACATCTCATAAGGAGTTTTCCCTGCATCTTTCCGTGATACCTTATTTAAAAGGTATTAGCTGATAAAACAGCTTCTCCCCACATATTCTGAGGTAAGCCAGAGCTGATTAACATAGCGTTCATCTCTCTTTTCAAGGTACGATTCTTCCGTACATAGGTAGATAGTTAGCGTTCATCATCTCTTCGAAAGAGGCTTGTAGATAGTTTAGCGTTCTAGGTTAATAATTCATAATAACAACCCAATTGAATGAAAAGTACATGAACATATTATTTGTCTGCTTGGATAAAGTTACAACCCTAAATTCTTCTATCATATAAACTATTCTCCCAAAATATGTTTATTTGTTCTTTAATTACTTTTCAGTTAATTAAATTAGTTTAATCTCTCTCTTTCAACCATTTGTTTGCTTTTAGTTAAGTATGTTAGTTTTAATATTAATAAGGGGATTAATAAGTCTCTGTGGGTACGATATCCGACTTTTGTCACTATATTACTTGAGCGATACGTGTGCTTACGTGCGGTAGTAAAATCGCTATCACGGATCCGGGCCAAACCAGGGCTTTTTTGATATCCCTACTTCTAACCATTAGAAAAAATTTCTAAATAAAAAGGACGCCTCAAACATTTAAAAACATTTTACGGAAAATATTTTTGGGTGATAATTAAATACGTACTACAAAACACTTTGTTTTTCAAGAATAATTTTCATTGAAAATATTTTATTTATGAAAATAGTTTTAGGTGAAACAAACGCAGTTAGTAAACTTTCATTTTCAATTTTGGCCTTGCCCTTTTCCCCAGTTGAGTATCTCATTCTTAGTATTTTACTTGGTGGTGACAATTGGTGTGACACAAAAGTTCTGGAAACTAAATTAGCTTCGCGTTTAGGATTACTGACAAAAATATGAACATCAAAAGATAAAATTAATTAAACAATATAATAAATTCAAGCAAATTAGTAATAATTAATTCCCAAATCAATAACTAGAACTAGAACAAGAACAAGAACAAGAACAAGAACGTAAATCAATCAATTTCCAGAAACAAATAATCAACTAAACATTATCTTCATCTTCAAAGTACATGCAAGACTCAAGAACTTGAAGCTTCAACTTCAACCAATCCCTTCGGCTCAGGTTTCTCATTATCAATTTCCGCCGGTGCCGGTGCCGGTGCCGATCCCAAACGGAGCTCCAATAAAGCTTCATCATCATCAACAGTTTTTCTCTCTCCTTTCTCTTCTTCAGTGAATCTTCTCCTGTCACTCACAGAACCGCTTCCCTCCTCAAAACCATCAAACCCTTTTGCAGTTTCTTTGTTTGCTTCTTCTTCTTGAGCCTGATCAATAATGAATGTGATCGCTCCATTCTGATCAGTCGTTTCATGTTTGTGAGGAGTTTCGAAATCTTCAACTGCTGCTGGCGGATAATTGAGATCGATAACAAGTTTCGCCTTCTCTTTCTCAGAATCAGGAGGGTTTTTAGTCATATTCATTGGTGGGATTACGAGAAAATCAAATGCAAGATTAAAACTTGTGTTGAATTTTTGAGTCAGAAATAATTTTGGGTTTGTTTGTTACCCGTGGTACCATCTTTATAAAATATTTAATGCAAGAATCCTATAACAATAAGGAGACATTGGGTGGGTTGCCATAAGGATTAAGGAAACCAAATGCATTTCTGATTGTTGTTCCCGCGTAAAAGTCAAAGTATAATTAAACAGAATTATCCTTTCAAAAAATAAAACTGTATGTTATATCTTATGATATTTTTAGAATATAAAAAACAACATTAAATATTTTGTGAAATTATAACTTTGTTGATTCAATCAGTAAAACCTTTGAAGATCTTGAGAGCCTTGGCTGAAATTTGAAGAAGAGGAAGATGCTTTTTAGCTCATGTATTTACTTTTAAAGTATGAATTTTCAATTCTTGCAAAGCAGAGACAGATTTTGTTGGTGGTAAATATAGAGGTGTATAATAGCTTCTATTTCCTTCTAATTATTGAAATTTTTTCTTTTCTAAATTTTGACATTTTAACTCTTTTATTACATATATTATCTCGAACTGATATGACAGTGTAATTATATTATTATGATGTTGTATGAATGAATTTTATCTTTATAAAAACAAACAATGATTTTTAATAAAATACAATGAATTCAAATTACTGATCCCACTTAATAATGAGAAAATACTTTATTTGGTTTAGTGGTAATCATTTTCTAACATTTAGATTGATAGTTCTTAAAATTGTGGTTTTGTTTTTCCTGTGTGCGAGGAGGAGCACAAAATTGAGCGGCTTTAGTAAGCAAGATTGCCATAACTAGAATAGATAGTGGCAAAATTAGAACTTTCCTCCGTAATGGGTATGACTTGGTGGTGTAGAACTCATGATTTCATCTTATGGTCATGAGTTCGAATCCAGGGAGTGCATTTCTTGTAAGAGCTTGGGACAGCCGGGGTTTTATCTGCTCCTTTTAAGCATGAAGAAGTGGTTTGGCAACGAGATTTCCAACGATTCCAAAAAAAAAAGTTAGAACTTTGATTTAATGGGGTAAAATTTATTTTTCATAAAAATCGATAGTCTTTATTCTAGTGGGACAAATCAAATTTATCTCATTAATAAACTAGACTTTTCATTAATTTATATGAGATATTTTAACAAAATTTCGGATTGAGCGAGGACGACTGCCACTTCAGTCTAACATCTTACACTGTCAGCCGTAGTCCTATCATTACAAGTACTAATAAAGAAACTAGTAGCATTGAATTTTGTGATAGTGTATGCTCTTTGTTGATGATATAGTAATGGTCGATGAGTCTAAAGAGAGGCATAGGTTAAACCTGAGATGTGGAGGAAAACATAATATGTTTGTTTAATAACAAAAATGATACATCCATAAAAATTAGCACAAATTTAGACACAAAATTACTAAAAGACAAGAAAAATTATTTGTCTGTAGTTAAATATTATTTCTATATCTATTAGTGATTTTGTCCCAATTTTTGTGCTATTTTTGGTGGACATATTATTACTCATTTAATAATAGTCAGAGAGGCAAGACAGTATTAATAAGAATTGATGACAAACCAATCATAAGAAATTAGTGTTTTAAAATCAACATCCTGAATCATAAATCGTATAATGATGATATGTGTATAAACATACAAAGGCAGGATTTTTTTTTTTTTTTTTTTTGGTATGATTCCTAGATATAGTGCCAGTGGTAACAGCAAGAGTAAAAGAGATTAACTGAGAAGCTATGAGATGTCTCAGTGTGTTTCACTGCAAGCAATTCCACTCCCATTTGAACGCAGACCAAAAATAATTAACTGCTTGTGCTACTCTACTTGAATCAAACTCAATAAAATTAACGCCAATGAGGTAGTGGTCTCATTGGTAACCCATTCGAGTCCCCACAAAAGCAGTGGGGACTCAACCTTCATCTTAGGAGGAAGAAGTTCTCATATATGGGAGTTGATTCCCAAGCTGTATTTTGGTTGATTTAGAATTTGTAAGTCCCGAGCTACGTCTCGGTTGATTTCTGGACAGTGCTATAATTGTATGTATTTAGAATCCCAGTTGATAGCATATTGTAATATATGTAATTTGTAATAATTCAAAAAAAAAAAAAACTCAATAACATTAACAAAAATACGAACATCAAAAGATAAAAATAATTATACATTAATGATTAATTGCCAATAACTAGAACATTTAATCAATCATTTTCCTGCAGAAACAAATAATTAACTAAACATCAACAAAGTTTAATATTTTCTTCATCTTCAAAGTACATGCAAGACTCAAGAACTTGAAGCTTCAACTTTCAACCAGTCCCTTCCGTTCAAGTTTCTCATTAACCATTGCTTCCGATGCCAGTGCCGGTCCCAAACGAAGCTCCAACAAAGCTTCATCATCAACAACAGTTTTTCTCTCTCCTTTCTCTTCTCCAGTGAATCTTCTCCTTTCACTAACAGAACCGCTTCCCTCCTCAAAACCAATAAACCCTTTTGCGGTTTCTTTGTTTTCTTCTTCTTCTTGAGCCTGATCAATATTGAATATGATCGCTCCATTCTCAGTCGTTTCATGTTTGTGTGGAGTTTCGAAATCTTCATCTGCTTCTGGCCGATAATTGAGATCAATATCAAGTTTTGGCTTCTCTTTCTCACAATTAGGAGGGTTTTGAGTCATGTTCATTGATGGGATTACGAGAAAATTAAATGCAAGATTAAAAGTTATGTTGAATTTTTGAGTCAGAAATAGTTTTTGGTTTGTTTGATACCATATTTATAAATATTTAATGCAAGAATCCTATAACAATAAGGAGCTGTAATTGGGTGGGTTTCCATAAGGATTAAGGAAACCAAATGTCTTTCTGATTATTGTTCCCGCGTAAAAGCCCAAGTATAACTAAATAAAATTATCCTTTTCAAAAAATAAAACTGTATCTTATAGCTTATGATATTTTTAGAATATAAAAACAACAACAAATATTGTTATGAAATTATACCTTTGTTGGTTCAATCAATAAAACCTTTAAAGATGGTAGCTGATCACATGGTGCAAAATGATCAGTATAGTAATAATACTTTCAAGATATAAGGTGTTTATTTGTTTAAAAAGAATCATAAAAATGAGTAATTCTTTAATGTAAGGGAGGCATTGATAACGTGATATCACCAACAAATTAGTAAACGACATATATAATTTAGGCAAAAATGTAAAACTGACCCTCTAATTTTCACGTTTTTTCATTTAAGTCCTATAACTTCCAGTTTTGTCAATTCAGTCCTCTAACTTTCAATTTTTGTCAATTCAGTCATCCGTTACAAATCCGTTAATGCTGCCGTTACTGCTGCCAAAACGACGCCGTTTAACGGAGGACTGAATTGACAAAAATTGAAAGTTAGAGGACTGAATTGACAAAACTGAAAGTTAGATGACTTAAATGAAAAAACGTGAAAGTTAGAGGACTGAAATGAAAAAATGTGAAATTTAGAGGGTCAGTTTTGCATTTTAGCCTAATTTAATTTAGGCCATTTTAAATTAGTTTTCTTTTTCTTATTTTTTTAAATAGTAAAAGAAAAAGAAAAAGAAAAAGAAAATAGGCTACAACTGTTAAGAAAACTAATTTAATATTATATTACATACTAATAATAATATAAATTGAAAACAGATTCCAACAATTTAGACAAATAATTAGTGAGCTAAGTAACAACCCATTCATTTTTTTTAAAAAAAAATCTTATTCATTCAAGAAATAATGATATGATGAAGGTTGATCATAGACAAACATTTTCTTCAACATTTCCGTGAGACATTAGAGATTATTATTCTATTACATTAAAATTATATTTATAAATTACATTGTCAAAATTATATTTATAAATTACATTGTCAAATCACATATTAAAAATTAAAAAATACATCACTTATATTTGAAATGTAATTGTTGAAATATAATTTTTTCTTGTTATCATTAAAATTATATTTATTAATTTTCTTAACAGTTGTAGCCTCTTTTCTTTTTCTTTTACTATTTAAAAAAATAAGAAAAAAACTAATTTAATATGGCCTAAATTAAATTAGGCAAAAATACAAAAATGACCCTCTAACTTTCACTTTTTTTCATTTCAGTCCTCTAACTTTCACGTTTTTTCATTTCAGTCCTCTAACTTTCAGTTTTGTCAATTCAGTCCTCTAACTTTCAATTTTTGTCAATTCAGTCCTCCGTTAAACGGCGTCGTTTTGGCAGCAGTAACGGATTTGTAACAGAGGACTGAATTGACAAAAATTGAAAGTTAGAGGACTGAATTGACAAAACTGAAAGTTAGAGGACTGAAATGAAAAAACGTGAAAGTTAGAGGGTTAGTTTTATATTTTTGCCTATAATTTAATATCTAATGCATGGGTGACATGTATGAATATGATCGCTCCATTCAAGATATAAGGTGTTTATTAGTTTAAAATGAATCATAAAAATGAGCAATTTTTTGATGTAAGGGAGATATTGATAACGTGATATAACTAATAAATTAATAAATGACATATATAATTTAATACCTAATGTATGGGTGACATGTATGAATATGATTGCTCCATTCTCAGTCCTTCTTTGTTTTACTCTAAATTTATATTTTTCCTCCCTAAAATAGTTGTTTGATAATTTTCTGAAATATTTTGTTATAATTAAAGATATCATAAAATGTTATACTTGAAGAACTATTATAAAAGAAAAGAATGGGATGAATTTTATCTTCAAATTTCAATAGTCAATGAAAATGACAAACACAATAAATTACGGAGACTAAGTAAAGGAATACAATAGACCACCTGGAAGACACACTATGCCCAAAAAAAAGCTTTTATGATATTGAATTAGTTTCAGTAAAGATTTTTACTAACACTTGTTAATAGTGTCAGTAATTTAGAAATAAAAGATTATTGAGTAATTTAGAAATCAAAGATTACTAACACTAGTTATTAGTGTCAGTAATTTTCTGACACCACAGTATCAATAATATTCTAACAGAACAGTATCAGTAATATTTTGACACGAAAATATATATACTGATACTAAAACAACACTAAAATATTGATACTAAAAACATCATTATAATATTGATACAATTTTAAATATAAATAATATATTGTAGGAAATTCTTCAATAAGGGTAATTCTGTCTTTTGGATTGGATTGGGTGCTTGTGAGGGGTACAACCCTTTGGGGGGTTGCACCCCATCCCAAAGGGTGCCCTATTGGCACCATTCCATGCCTTATATAAGAAGGCTTGATGTCCAAAAGATAGATATAGAAAGATATCCGATTTTTGATAAACAAGAGACATTGTTTTCCTTTGTTTTGAGAGAGTTTCACCATATTCCTAGTTCATACACTTGTTAAGGAGTGCTCCTTGAACAAGAAGATTCCAAGTAATCCTGGGAGAACGTTGGCAAAACGAATCCGTAAAGCACCTGTGACGGAGCCAATAAGTTCTTAAGGACAGAGGTCATCTCGACTTGGACAATTCTGTGATCTCCATTTTCTGGTTTGTTTTAATGGTTTTCTGGTTTTAGGGTTTCATGCATCTAGATCTACTTTTGTTGTTTTGATCTATTTGATTGCAAGTTATATTACTGTTTGATGACATTAATTTAACAACAATCTTAAGAACTTATTGATATCGTGTTATTAAATAGTAATTTGCATGTTAGGGTTTGAATATTTTCTGGAAAATACGAACTGTGCATGAAAAACCGTAGGGCGTTCGAACGCCCAACGCACGCGAAGGCTAAAAATTTGAATTCTCGTAAGAACGTTCGAACGCGTCTTCAAACGCACCTCGAACGCAAGCCTTCTGCCTTAGAACGTTCAAACGCGTACTAAACGCAACTCGAACGCAAACTCTCTGGAATCATTCCGTTCGAACGCGTTCACGAACGCTATACGAACGTGAACTCTCTGGAATCATTCCGTTCGAACGCGTTATCAAACGCTACTCGAACGTGAACTCTCTGGAAACACATCGTTCGAACGCGTTATCAAACGCAACACGAACGCACACACACTGGACAGTCTTGTTCGAACGTAGATACGAACGCGACACTAACGAAATAGTCCTTTAATTCTTAGAAACTGCAAACTTAAATAATATTAACTTGGTTAGTCATATACTGTTAACACATTAATCTTGGTAGTATAGATTTAAGTTATTATTAGGTTGTTCAATTATCACAAGCATACACATAGTGATAAAGTTGAAATTGTTTGGTTGTTGCATAATTGGTTGAGAATTTAAAGTGTAATAATACACAAGTAATTCCATCCAATCTTGATTGACATATATATCTACATCTATCGTATATCACTTTGTACCAGATCATTCGTTGATCGTTGTGCAATTTGTCTTTCGTAGACTAATTGACCCTGTTGATTTTCCAGTTACATATGGCTAGCGGAAATATCACGGTACCGGTCTCTCATGGAGAAAAACCAGAGAAATTTGGTGGGGCAAATTTCAAACAATGGCAGAGTAAGATGCTGTTCTACCTGACAACTCTTCAGTTGGCAAAATTCCTCAAAGATCCTCCGGGTCCTGTGGAGGGTGAATCCGAATTGGCCAAGGAAGAGCGAGAACAGACTTGGATGTCTGGAGACTTCTTATGCAAGAACTACCTGTTGGGTGGTCTTGACAATACCCTGTACAATATGTACCAAGGCATGACTTCTGCGAAGATTCTCTGGGAATCTCTCAAGAAGAAGTATAAAACTGAAGATGCCGGACAAAAGAAATTTGTTGTGGGTAGGTTCCTGGACTACAAAATGGTAGATTCAAGGACGGTGATGTCTCAGTTGGGTGAACTGCAATTAATCATTCATGAAATACTGGATGAGGGAATGAAACTTTGTGAGACGTTTCAAGTTGCCGCCATAATTGAAAAGTTGCCTCCATCATGGAATGACTTCAGGAGCTATCTGAAACACAAAAAGAAGCAGATGAGCCTTGAAGACCTCAGTGTTCGATTAAGAATCGAGGAGGACAACAGGATGTCCGAGAAGGCCAGCTACAAGACTCTGGAGTCTAAGGCCAACATCATTGAAGGTGTAAAGGGTAGCAAAAAGAGAAAGAACAGTGGAGGAGCTGACTCTGGGAACAAGAAGTTCAAGGGAAAATGCTACAACTGTGGAAAGAGCGGTCATATGTCAAAGGACTGCAGAAACAAGAAGTCTCAGGACAAGGGCAAGAAAAATAAAAATGAGGCCCATGTCACTGAAGGCTAGCAGCTGACTGATGATATCTCAGAGATGGAACTATCAGCAGTGGTAACTGAAGCCAATATAGTTGAGAATCCGAGAGAATGGTGGGTAGACACTGGGGCTACTCGTCATATCTGTGCAGACAGTAAGATGTTTTCCATGTACCAGAAGGTCGATGGCGGCGATCATCTGACAATGGGAAACTCGTCTACCTCTCAGGTGGTTGGACAAGGCACAGTGGTTCTGAAGATGACATCCGGAAAGGAGCTAACATTGAAGAATGTACTGCACGTTCCAGATATTCGTAAGAACTTGGTCTCGGGCTCTCTTCTTAGTAAGGCTGGTTTTAAGCTTGTATTTGTTTCTGATAAGTTTGTAATGACAAAGAATGATATGTATGTAGGAAAAAGTTACCTGACTGAGGGCCTTTTTAAGCTAAATGTAATGACTGTTAACCGTGCTTAATAAAGCTAGTTCGTCTGCTTATATTATTGTGTCACAAAATGTATGGCATGGGAGGTTAGGACATGTTAATTATAATACTATGCGTAAATTAATTAACATGGACCTTATACCTAAATTTGCAATTGATGGCCAACATAAGTGTGAAGCATGTGTTGAAGCAAAAATGCATCGAACATCATTTCATTCTATAGAACGTAGTTCTGAACCGCTGGAACTTGTACATACCGATGTATGTGACATGAATATTGTGCAAACAAGAGGCGGTAAAAAGTACTTTGTCACTTTTATCGATGACATCACAAGATTCTGTTATGTGTACTTGCTGAGAAGCAAAGCTGAAGCAATTGAGAGCTTCGTACAATAAGAACGAAGTTGAAAACCAACTTGGCAAGAAAATCAAAATAATCAGGAGTGATAGAGGCGGTGAATACGTTTCACCATTCGGTGAATATTGTTCTGTGCACGGAATTATTCACGAAACCACTGCTCTTTATCTCCTCAACAGAACGGAATTGCGGAACGCAAAAACCGAACGTTGAAGGAAATGATGAACGACATGTTGACAAGTTCGGGACTACCCCAGAACTTGTGGGGGGAAGCTTTACTTTTCGCGAACTACGTTCTTAACAAACTTCCTCACAGAAGGTTAGACAAGACACCATATGAGTTGTGGAAAGGTTTCGTACCTTCCTACAAATACCTCAAAGTGTGGGGGTGTCTTGCCAAAGTAATGGTTCCTAAACCTAAGAAGGTTAAAATAGGACCAAAAACTGTTGACTGTATATTCATTGGATATGCTCGCAACAGTAGTGCGTATCGATTCTTGGTACACAAGTCGGAGATTCCTGACATCAATCCGGAAATGATAATTGAGTCAAGGAATGCGACATTTTTTGAAGAGACGTTTCCTTGTAAGGAAAGACAGCGCACAGTGTCTCTCAAAAGAACGACTGACGCTGTCAAGGACAGTGATCAGGTTGACCTAGAATCAGATAAACGTGTTAATACTGAGACAATCGAGCCTAGACGTAGCAAAAGAGCTAGAACGTCTAAGTCGTTTGGTCCCGATTTTCTGACATACCTGTTAGAAAATGAGCCTCAAAGCTATAAAGAAGCTATGTCTTCTCCTGAGGCACTCTTTGGAAAGAGGCGATAAATAGTGAGATTGATTCAATCCTACAGAACCATACTTGGGAGTTGGTTGATCTTCCACCAGGTTGTAAGCCATTGGGCTACAAATGGATATTCAAAAGGAAGATGAAAACAGATGGATCAATAGATAAGTACAAGGCAAGACTTGTCATAAAAGGTTATAGACAAAAGGAAAGCCTTGATTACTTTGACACCTATTCACCAGTGACTCGTATCACATCGATAAGAATGCTCATAGCTATAGCAGCTATATTTGGTCTTAAAATACATCAAATGGATGTAAAGACGGCATTCTTGAATGGTGAATTGGATGAAGAAATTTACATGGAACAACCAGAAGGGTTTTGTGTTCCTGGACAAGAATAGAAGGTGTGCAAACTTGTAAAATCCTTGTATGGATTAAAACAAGCACCGAAACAATGGCATGAGAAATTTGACAAAGAAATGTTGTCAAATGGGTTCAAAACCAATGAGTGTGATAAGTGTGTGTACACTAAATCAACTCAAAAAGGATATGTCATTGTGTGTCTCTATGTAGACGATATGCTGATAATTGGTAGTAATCATGAAATGATTCAGTCTACCAAAAATGTGTTATCCAGCAGATTTGATATGAAAGATATGGGGATAGCTGATGTAATCCTAGGGATTAAGATTTCTAGGATATCAGACGGATATATATTATCACAGACTCATTATATTGAGAAGATACTCGATAAATATATCAGAGGGGATCTTAATGTAGCTAGAACCCCAGTAGACCTAATTCTTCATTTATCAAAGAATACTGGTTCAAGCATATCGCAATTAGAGTATTCGAGAATCATCGGAAGTCTGATGTATCTCACGAATTGCACGCGACCTGATATCGCTCAAGCTGTGAATCGGCATAGCAGATATACGAGCAATCCAGGACACAACCACTGGAAAGCCATAGTAAGAGTTTTGAGGTATCTGCGAGAAACTTCAAAATATGGGCTACATTACGAGAGATATCCTGCTGTACTAGAGGGTTACAGCGATGCTAACTGGATATCTGATACGGTGGATTCCAAATCCACGAGTGGATTTGTTTTCACACTTGGTAATGCAGCCGTGTCATGGAAATCCTCGAGGCAAACGTGTATTGCCCGGTCTACTATGGAATCAGAATTCATAGCGTTAGACAAAACAGCGGAAGAAGCAGAATGTCTTAGAAACTTCCTGGAGGATATTCCTAGTTGGCCCAAACCGGTGCCAGCGATTAGCATACATTGTGATAACCAATCGGCGATTGGGAGAGCCCAAAATACAATGTATAATGGTAAGTCTCGACACATACGTCGGAGACATAATACCATACGTCAACTGCTCTCAAGTGGCATAATAACGATCGATTATGTCCGGTCGAAGGAAAACCTAGCGGATCCACTAACTAAAGGTTTACCTCGAGAGCAAGTTGAGAAGTCATCGAGGGGAATGGGCTTGAAGCCTATAATCTAAGAATTGTCACTGTGGAAACCCAACCTAGTTGACTGGAGATCCCAAGATCTAGGTTCAAAAGGGACAACATAAACTTTGTGCAATTCAAAACAAGCACTGAAAAGTTTCGTACTCTTTCCCATTCCGATAATGACGCTGAGTGCTGTCTGTCATTGGTTAGGATAAGCTAAGGCTTTTAATTATCACTATATTAGGAGATGAGTCCTAATGGGGGTAAAGACAGATTACCTCTTCATAGCAGATCACCTATTTCAAGTAAGAAGTGAGGCCGCTTCCATGGGAACCTTTAAAGGCGGGTTACCCTAAAGTACTTGATGAATCCAGGACCGTTGTTCAGGGCCAAAATGAACACAACCGTAGAACGGGAAAATGGTCGAATTAAAGATGTGTGTTGGCAATTGTCTTGGTTTACACCAACGGCAGAACAGTTCAAGACTATGGGTCACTGGTTTGCCAAGTAAATCCGATTGTCACTCACTAGGAAAGGTTCAAGGCGAAAGCTACCTATTTCGATGCAGCTTTAGTTCATGGTAACTCTCTCAAATGTCTCCGTGTATATTTGAAGAATTGTGGGGGATTGTAGGAAATTCTTCAATAAGGGTAATTCTGTCTTTTGGATTGGATTGGGTGCTTGTGAGGGGTACAACCCTTTGGGGGGTTGCACCCCATCCCAAAGGGTGCCCTATTGGCACCCTTCCATGCCTTATATAAGAAGGCTTGATGTCCAAAAGATAGATATAGAAAGATATCCGATTTTTGATAAACAAGAGACATTGTTTTCCTTTGTTTTGAGAGAGTTTCACCATATTCCTAGTTCATACACTTGTTAAGGAGTGCTCCTTGAACAAGAAGATTCCAAGTAATCCTGGGAGAACGTTGGCAAAACGAATCCGTAAAGCACCTGTGACGGAGCCAATAAGTTCTTAAGGACAGAGGTCATCTCGACTTGGACAATTCTGTGATCTCCATTTTCTGGTTTGTTTTAATGGTTTTCTGGTTTTAGGGTTTCATGCATCTAGATCTACTTTTGTTGTTTTGATCTATTTGATTGCAAGTTATATTACTGTTTGATGACATTAATTTAACAACATATATGTTACCATTTAGTGCAATAAATTATGTTACCATTTTATCAGAATCTTTTTTAAACAAAAAATTAAATATATACCTATTTTTTTCCTGTTTATGATACATATATGAAATTTGAACTAACATAACCAAACACCACATAGTACTGAAATCTAAATTCATATAAGTATCTCATACATTCAATATTTTTACAAAAATCGGGTAAGCTAATAGCCTGATTTCAAAACCAATGATTCAAAATCCAACTTCCAACATACACCATCCCCTTCTAGTAACTTCATTTCTACTGAAAAAACAAAAAAAAACAAAAAAAAACAAAACAAAACTTCAATTGCAAATGCATTAGCAACCAATAATTATTTTGTAGCCAACAATTCTAATGTCACAAAAAATAAAAATCCTTCATTACTAAATTATTATACACCTAGTAAACACTCAACTAGGTTTTTGTTCAAGGTAAAATGATCATTACATGCATAATAAAACTAATAAACAATTACCTAAGTTCAACTTCGCAGTGGCTCAAAGCTTCCCTCTTGAGAGCCCTAAGTAATGTTCAACAATGGTGGCTTTTTCCTTGGTTCGCTAAAGAGGAGAAGAAAATTCGAACGAGCAATGTGAAGGAATTCGATGAAGAGAAGAAGAAAATTCGATGAAGTGGAGAAGAAAATTCGATAAAGAAGAGATGAAATTTGGTGTAGGAGGTGTTGAATGTGTTGCAACAAGTTTTAGGGATTTAGTACTGTTTTTTTTTTTGTAATTTTTAACTTTTAATAAGGATATTTTTGTAATTACATAAGTAAAGTGTAGTCCAATGGTATTTGATTCAAACTTAAATATTTGGATTAAATAGGTTTGTAGTTCAAATTCAGATGGATGCAATTCATGAATTTAATTTAAATTATTACTATTATCATAGTATTAAAGATTTCTGAACTAAATTTACTGATACCATAATATCAGTAATTTCTGATATATTTTTAAAAATAAAAATAAAAATTAATACTTTTGTCTCACTTTACTGACACTTTTTCACCAACAAAGTGTTAGTAATAAAATCCATTTTGGACTTGGTGCAATTCATACACTCTATGAGCAACAAGATCAGAAATCAAAGGCAAAATAAGCAACTGCAATATGCCCACAAATTCTTGGTGACAATTTCTATATCATTAGATGTTATGCAAATCATATAACCTTTAGATTTAAAATTCTTATTTCGGTTTATAGATTCCTGGTGACAGTTTCTATTTCTTGAGATAAATGTGCATGGACTGCAGAAGCACCAAGAAACCATGTACATTTCATCTCATTATGTATCAGTAGTGTTCAGTTTTCTATAATTTTCTGCTACCTGTGAATTAATTGTAATGAATGGTTAAGATTCAATTCGATAAAAAAATTTAGTAAAAAATAGCAAAATTCTCTATTGTTTGATATAATTAAGTGAAATCTCTTAGTGTTTAAAATTAAGTAAAACCCTTATACATTGAGTTTTGCTATAAATATTTTGATTTTTATTGTAAAATATGAGGTAGAGATAATAATTGGGACATCCTTCCCGATTTGATCTCGTCATGTCATTTCTCGATTGTGATTCAGGATGAAAAATTATCTCGAATTCCGACTGATTTTTTAAATCGATATGAAAAATCATCTTAAATCACGAACTAAATAGTTAAAGATCACGAATATTGATCGAGATTCTGGACTTTTTATACTAAAATTTGGGATTTTTAAACGTGAGAGAGTTTTTGCTTGGTCTAAATTCTTATTAAATAACTACATATTACAATTTGTAAAAAACTTAACACTGAATCCAAATATGAATTATTCTATCAAAAGTAATTACCTTTATGTTCCAAAACCGATCATGGAAACTAAAAACTGAGATGAGCATGTATGAAGCATATTTGTGAACGTAATGCCCAAACAGAGCTCGGTTCAAAATACAATCTTTCAATTAAGTTTTTTTTTTTTTTTTTGAAATTGTTAAAAAATCTGCCGCAAATCATCCCTTCTAGATTTAAACGGAGTAAGTAAAATCTTGGACTATCTTAAATTCTTACAAAAAATACTATTTCAATTAAACATTCCTAATTCAACTACCCTCAAAATTTTTTTTTTTTTTGCAATATGTTGATATTTTATTACTCAATATTTTATCCCATAAAATAATATGGTAATGATAAGATTCCATAATCAAGATAATTGAAGGGAAAAATCAAGGAATATCTTTTTTGAATCCTTTGTAATTATATCTTTTATCTAGTAGTTAATCTCTTTCCTATTCAAATTTCAATCATTGTGTATTTATAGTACTAAATGTCATTGTAAATAATAAGAGAGAATATATTCTTCTTCAACTTGTCTTCTTCATTTCAGCATGGTATCAGAGCCCAGATCCCTTCTCTAATTTTTTTTTTCTACACAATCTCCAACCTCCGTTCCAATGGCCTCCGACGGTACCCAAAATGTCATCCCCAACACCCAAGAACCTACAAAACCTTTGATCATAGTTGCCATCCACAACTCAATCAAACTCACATCAACAAATTATCTATCCTCGAAAACCCAAATTGAAGCCATTCTCATCGGCTACGATTTACAAAAACACATTGATGAAAATCATCAAACCCCACAACGTACCGTCACCACCAATAATGTCACTTCACCAAATCCCGATATCATACTTGGCTACGCCAAGACAAAACTGATCTTTGCAGCTCTGGTCGGCACCCTATCACCATCGCTAGTCCCTCTCATCACCCAATCCGCCACCACCTATGAAGCCTGGCAAACACTAGCCAACACCTATGCCCGTCCATCTCGGGGTCACATCAAACAACTCAAAGATCATCTTAAACACATCACCAAAGGCCCAGGCCCTAAAACCATTACCGAATACATGCAATTCATCAAAACCACAGCCGATCAACTTGCCGCCCTTGGTAAACCTCTTGACCATGAAGATCTAATTGAAAAAGTACTTGACGGCCTTGACGATAACTATCAGTCCATCATCGACTCTGTCAATGGCCGTGATTCCACTATTCTCTTTGATGAACTCCATGAAAAACTCATCAACAAGGAGCTATCTATCCGCCAACAGGACCAGCTCCCTTTCCCACCCGGCTTCCGCACATCCCACCAATGTTCGCACTACACCGACCTCATCCTAACAACACTGCCCAGACTGGTCGGTTTTCACCCACCACCAACCCCCAACTCCCCAGAAACTCTACCACAAACACCAGAACCGACCGACCTCCTCCTCGACCCTTTCTTGGCGGTGCCAATGGTGCCCGCAACCAAGGCATGTGGTCTCTCAATGCCCTCTCTTCCGCCAAAACTCCCAGGTGCGCAACCCCCAACCAGGCCGACCAACTCGCCCAGCCCTCGCCCGACCAATCCCTGGCAATATCAAGCAAATGTTAACCACCCACCCTTCAACCAACCCTGCCTGGCTTCTCGACAGTGGAGCCTCTCATCATGTCACTACTGATCTCAACAACCTCGCTCTCCACCACCCTTATGACGGCACAGATGAAATAATGATTGGTGACGGCACTGCACTCCCCATTTCCCACCATGGTTCTACCTCTCTTAATACTTTAACTAACTCCTTTACATTATCTAATGTGTTATATGTTCCCCATATGAAACGTAATCTCATCTCCATTTCTCAATTTTGCAAGTCCAACAACACTTCCATTGAGTTTTACCATCTTCTTTTCATGTGAAGGATCTTCGCACGGGGGCAATTCTGTTACAAGGTCGGACTAACGATGGTGTATACGAATGGCCGACCTCCCCCACTCAGTCGCCTCCAATCGCCTTTTCAAGTGTCAGCACCTCTGTACCTGAGTGGCATCATCGGCTCGGGCATCCCTCGTCGTCCATCTTTAAACAAATCCTGTCTTCATTTAATTCTGCTGTTTCTATTTCCTCTCTTTCAAATTTTCATTGTAATGCTTGCCAATGCAATAAAAGTCACAAATTACCCTTCTCTTCCTCTACTCTCACTACATCTGCACCTCTTGAAGTTATATATAAAGATTTATGGACTTCCCCGGTCTACTCCTCGATAACTTCAAATACTACATAATCTTTATCGACCATTTCACCAAATACATATGGCTTTTTCATTATAAAACAAAAATCTGACACCCGTGATGTCTTTGTGCGCTTCAAGGCACTAGTCGAAAAATTCTTCCAACGCCCTATCATATCACTCTACTCTGACAATGGGGGGGAATACCAAGCCCTCTCTTCCTTCTTAACATTCCATGGGTCTCCCATCTCACTTCCCCTCCTCATACTCCTGAACACAATGGGTACTCTGAACGTCGTCATCGACATATCGTCGAGACAGGTCTTCTCTTCTTACTCACTCCTCCATGCCTCTCTCATATTGGCCATTTGCACTATCCACTGCTGTCTATCTCATAAATCGCATGCCTACACCAACCTTAAACAAAACTCTCCTTATCTCAAACTCTTCGGTCATTTACCGAACTACTCGAAACTTCGCAGCTTTGGCTGTCTCTGCTACCCTTGGCTCCGTCCTTACACATCTCACAAACTCGAGTCTCGGTCCTCTCCCTGTGTCTTCGTCGGATATTCTCTCACTCAGCGGGCTTATCTATGTCTCGAGCCGTCCACCAATCGGCTTTACACCTCACGACATGTCCGCTTCGTTGAGACACTTTTTTCTTTTGCCACCTATCATGTGACCACTTCTCGTGCCACCTCACACCATATCTGAATGGTGTTCCAACATTACCGGTACTGAAGTCACCCATGCAGAATACCGACCCTGCACCCCCACAAATTTCCGCACCACTCAATCACCATATCCGACCACAACCTCCATCTAACATTACCATCACTACTCAAACCCCAACCGACCACATCGGTCCTGTCGGACATAACCAATCCAGGGCATCCTCATCTATTACATTCATTCACCAATCTTAACCAACCACATACACGGCCTGAATTACCACACCTAGCCAATCACTCAAACATCAACCGACCCCATGTGCATCCAAGTCAACCACCCCTCGCCGACAACCCACGGTCCAACCGACCTCATACAACCAGCCCGATCACAACCCAACCCAACTACACAGCCCACGACCCTCCACCTACTCAATCCAGACCACAACGAACACCGACCACACCAACACATACCGACCACTTGACCACTCAACTACAACATCGTGTGACCGACCACCCAAACACCGACCCAACACATGAACACTCAACCACACTCACCGAGACCGACCACACTACCAACGAACACCTACATGAACCCTCAACTTCACCACCCATACCCAACCACCCTCATGCATCCTCCATCTCACCCCGTGTCATTGTCACACGTTCCAAAAACAACCTCCACAAACCAATACAAAAACTTAACCTCCACGCCCAGCTTCAGCAACCTAATCTAGAACCCAACACCATTACCCAAGCCCTCAAAGACCCTAAGTGGCGCCATGCTCTGTCAGAAGAGTACAATGCTCTTCTTCACAATGGGACATGGGAACTAGTGCCACCCTGTCCCGACAAAAACCTGGTCGGCTGTAAGTGGATCTTTCGCACCAAATTTAACCCTAATGGTTCTATTGACAGGTACAAAAAGCTCGATTAGTTGCCAATGGATTCCATCAAAGACCTGGCGTAGATTATTATGAAACCTTCAGTCCAGTCATCAAGCCGACCACAGTTCGGATTGTTCTCAGTCTTGCGGTTAGTCAAGGATGGCCTCTCCGACAACTTGACATCAACAATGCCATTTCTTCAAGGCACTCTCACTGAAGATGTTTATATGTCACAACCTTCGGGCTTCATTGATCGGGATCACCCCAATCACGTCTGCAAACTTCGCAAAGCCATCTACGGCCTCAAACAAGCTCCTCGAGCATGGTATCATGAACTGCGTCAATTTCTTCTACAGTCCGGCTTCACCAACTCACTGGCCGACACCTCACTGTTCATCTCCACCAACGCCCAAACCACACTCTATCTCTTAGTCTATGTCGACGACATAATCATAACTGGAAATGATGTTGCTACTGTCCGCCGATTCATAGACCAACTCTCTAAGCGCTTCTCACTCAAGGACCTTGGCCAACTTGCTTATTTCCTTGGGGTGGAGGTTACTAGCCACAACGATGATCTTTTCCTTAGTCAACGCAAGTACATTGCCGATCTGCTCACCAGAACCCACATGATTACCGCCAAGCCAGCCTCAACTCCTCTGGCGACAACCCCGACACTCACGTTACAATCTGGATCTCCCTTACCTGATCCGACCGAGTACAATAACTATTGTCGGGAGCCTCCAGTATCTCTCCCTCACTCGACCAGACATTGCTTATACTGTCAACAAACTTTCTCAGTTTATGCATCAACCGACCGATGAACATTGGCATGCAGTCAAGCGTCTACTACGATATCTCTGTGGCACTCTGGACCATGGCATATTTCTCCGCCGAAACTCCCCTCTCTTACTCCATGCCTTTTCCGACGTTGATTGGGCTGGCAACAAAGACGACTTCACCTCCACTGGTGCCTACATAGTTTATCTGGGTCATAATCCTATTTCCTGGAGCTCCAAGAAACAACGCTCTGTTGCACGCTCATCCACTGAGGCCGAGTACCGATCAGTGGCCTCCACTGCTGCCGAACTTAGATGGATTTGTGCTCTCCTTACTGAACTCGGTGTCACTCTCTCTCTCCAACCAGTAATCTACTGTGACAATGTTGGGGCAACAAATCTCTGCTCCAATCCTGTTTTCCACTCACGCATGAAACATGTCGCGCTTGACTACCACTTCATCCGAGAACAAATTCAAAATGGCCTACTCCGGGTCTCCCACATCTCTGGAGCTGATCAACTAGCGGATGCTCTCACCAAACCGCTTGCTCGGTCTCCTTTCAATTCAATCAAGTCCAAGATCGGACTCTCTCCACGACCGTCCATCTTGCGGGGGCATGATAAGATTCCATAATCAAGATAATTGAAGGGAGAAAATCAAGGAATATCTTTTTTGAATCCTTTGTAATTATATCTTTTATCTAGTAGTTAATCTCTTTCCTATTCAAATTTCAATCATTGTGTATTTATAGTACTAAATGTCATTGTAAATAATAAGAGAGAATATATTCTTCTTCAACTTGTCTTCTTCATTTCAGCAGGTAAGTCTCGTTGCCATTCTAAATGATCAGTTTAACACCGACCAAGAGATTTTATATTAATTTGCTATTAAAAAAAAGTGATATATGTTTACAAAAATTCTCCAAACTATTTTTATTTTTATTTTTTTTTTATTTTTACTTCTATTTTTTAAATTTAGAGAATAAATTATCTTAAAGGATAATCGGAACTAGGAATTATTCGGACTATAATTTTTTTGGGGACCCAAAAAGTTAAGTTCTTTGTTTCGCATTCGGTTTAGAGGCAAAATTTTGAACATCGAAATATAAGAATTAATTAAAGAAAAATAATAACAATAATTAATTCCCAAACCAAAACAATAAGAATTCTGGCTATAGAACATAACACAAAAACAGTGCTTAAATTGATTACACAAAACAGTTTCACTTATACCCAATTATAAAATACGTAACCATGAAATAACTAAAACTAGAACAATAATCGATTAATTTTCAAAACAAATAATCAACTAAACATTATCGAAGTTTAATTAATATATTCTTCACCTTCAAAGTACATGCAAGACTCAAGAACCTGAAGCTTCAACTTTTAACCAGTCCCTTCTGCTCAGGTTTCTCATCATCAATTGCCGCCGGTGCCGGTGCCGGTGCCGGTCCCAAACGAAGCTCCAACAAAGCTTCATCATCAACAACAGTTTTTCTTTCTTCAAATCCATTAAACCCTTTAGCAATCTCTTCATCTTCTGCTGGCGGCGGATAATTGAGATCAATAACAAGTTTTGGCTTCTGATCTTTCTCAGAATTAGGAGGGTTTTGAGTCATGTTGATTGATAAGTGACCGTAGGATTACGAAAAAAATTAAATGCAGGGTTAAATCTTATGTTAATTAATTATCAGTCAGAAATAATTTTTGGTTTGTTTGTTGCCTTGCCATCTTTATAAATATTAATTGCAAGAATCCTATCACAATAAGGAGACTGTAATAAGGTCCGTTGCCATACGGATTAAGGAAACCAAATGTCTTTCGTATTGGCTTCCCGCGTAAAATTCAATTAACTTTATTTTATTAATTTCACACTATCTATGTGAAAATTCGGATTTACCCTAAGTTCTGAACCTATGCAAAATATATCACAATATTTTAAGATAATTCCTAAATATTATTTCTATGCATTAATTAAATTAACAAACACCCTTAAGTCTAACAATTATAAAACAATACAAGAATAAAAACAATGGAATAAATAAATCAACACAGCAAATTTGTTGACGAATTGGAAAACTTGTGCGAGTAAAAAATCGCTTCAGATATCTTGGCTATCGGTCCAAAATCCACTATATGAGAATAACTTACAGTGCTGGTAAAAGACCTAGAGCAGCAACTCCGCCTATTATAATTCCCCTAGACTGCAAGAACTCAAAGAACTCATCGAGCCCATATCCCCACGGTTTTCTTCAGAACCTCTGAAATCTCTGAACGAATCAACTCTCGAGATATAAATACCGGAACTCTGACTACCAATCTTCCTCCTTGAAGATTAAGAAAATTGGGTTTGGTTGTAATATATGTTTACAAAAATTCTCCAAACAAATTTTTTATTTTTATTTTTTTTGACTTCTAATTTTTAAGTTTAAAGAACAAATTATCTTAAAGGATAATCGGAACTCGGAATTATTCGGACTATAATTTTTTTTGGGACACAAAAAGTTAAGTCCTTGAAACTAAATTTGCTTCGCATTCGGTTTAGAGGCAAAAATATGAACATCAAAATTTAAGAATTAATTAAATATATGACAAATTCAAGAAAAATACTAACAATGATGAATTCCCAGACCAAAACAATAAGAATTATGGCTAGAACATAATACAAAAAAAAAGTGCTTAAATGGATTAGACAATACAGTTTCACTCATACCCAATTATAAAATACATCATGTTGATGGTGTTTTCAGGATCTATGTTATTTAAGGAGTACGACAGGGGTAAAAATGGTAATTCCCTTCTCGGTTGAAATCATTAATGCCGACCCAACCACTAAAGAGTCAACAGTAAGGGGCCGGGAACTTTACAGTTAGTGACCGAACACTTGAGTTCAAGATGACCGGGCAATTATCAGGTCGACAGCAGCATTCTCAGTACAAAAAACCATTATGACCGACCACATGAAGACCGACCTCGTGAAAACCGAGCATATGGCAAGACATGTTCGGGAAGATAAAGGCATTCTATCCATACAAGATAAGATAATAAGTTATCCTATTTTCATAAAGAGAACTGATGAGTCAGTATCCTAAAAGGATAAAAGAAGTGAAGGTAGTTTTAAAAGTAGGAATCTTGATAGGAAAAGGAAACCATCTCCAACTGGGAATTCTTGTACAAATAGGAATTTGATTTCTTCACCATTATAAATGGGAGAGCATTGAGAGTTGAGATCAGAATCATTATTATCAGACTTGTAAAAAACAAGAAGCAGAGCTGAGAAGCGTGTTTGAGTAATAAAAGTATCATCCTTTTTTGTGCCCGTGGACGTAGGTCGGACCAAGATCCGCCGAACCACGTTAAATCTCTTTGTCGATTGGCGTATTTATCTGTCTTTTGCTAAGTTTGCTTTTGGTCCCCCATAACCAAACAAATTCACTATTGAGGGAGGATTGTCTCGGGAGTAATATTCTCATATTACCCTGAGAACAAAATCAGCCGTCAACACATAATCTTGAAATAACTTAAACTAGAACAATAATCAATCAATTTCCGCAACAAATAACCATCTAAACATTATCAAAGTTTAATGTATACTTTATCTTCAAAGTACATGCAAGACTCAAGAACTTGAAGCTTCAACTTTCAACCAGTCGGCGCTTCTGCTCCCGGTGCCGGTGCCGGTCGCAAATGAAGCTCCAACAAAGCTTCATCATCTACAACAGTTTTTCCCTCAAAACCGTTAAACTCTCTATGTTCGAACGGAATACCACAGGACTATACTTTATACATGTAATTAATAAAATAACCTTATTTAAAAATTAAAATTATTAAACTACGTCGTTTTGACTCTCAAATCCCCAAAACCTAAAACACTTGAAAAAAATCCATTTTCATATTGGGCAAATCCTTTTCTCCATTGAATTTTCTTCCATCTTCATGCCTCAACGTTTTCCAAAGAAAAGCCACTATTGTTAATATTTATTAGTGTTTTCAAAAGCAAAGCCACCAATGTTGATATTTCTTAGTGTTTTCAAAAGGAAAGTGATGAACGGTTAATACATCTATATTTTCCACCCTTAATCTTAATATTTTATGAGTTATCTCGAGTTTTATGAGCGAATTGATGTGTTTTGCAGCTAAAATCAGTATTAAGACTTAATGGAATTAACTAGGGACGAAAATGACAAAATCCAGAAGAAACAGGGGCGAAATCGGAAACATAATGCGCGTCCCGACGCTGAGTTGCGCGTTGAGACGCGCTATAGAGCAAATCTAAGGCAAAGAGTCTAGAATTGTCCGTGTCGTGACTCAGAAGCTTTCGCGTCGCGACTCGGTCTTAAGCGACGCGAGGTGCTTATGAAGAAAATTAGGGCAGAGAGTTCACCGACTTGCGCGTCGCGACTTAAGTCTTTTCACGTCGCGACTCGATGATTAAAACCAAGTGCGCATCGCGACTCCAATACATTTGCGTCGCGACGTTGGGAGCAAAAATTAGAATCATCATTGAGAAGGAACCACTATTAAATCTTCCATATATAAAGCAAACTTCATCCAAAAACGAAAGAGAGCTGGAAGCAGGCTCAAAACCTAATTTTGACAGCCTCTAAAGAGATCAAACACAATTTTAGAGCTCCCAAGAGGAAAGAAGAATGACTAGATCAAGGCAAGAACGAGTGCTTCAACGAGTGGTGGAGTTTGATTTCCACTACAAGAAAATACAGAATTAGCGATGGAAATTAGCGACGGAAAACTCCGTTTCAACATTTAGAAACGGAATAGCGACGGAATTGAAATGGATTACAATATTTGCTACGGAATTTAACGACGGGACAAAATTCCGTAACTAATGGTGACGAGAATAAAATAGCGGGAACAAAAGCGACGGAACAGCGACGGATTTTTTAATCCGTCTCTATTTTTTGAGACGGAATTAAAATTCCGTCTCTAAATAGCGATGAAATTTTATTCCGTCTCTAAATAGCGAAGTAATTAATATTTCGTCTCTATATAGCGACGGAATTCATATTTCGTCTCTATTTACTAAATATATAAACATCCTAAAATTTTAGGGCTTCCTTATTTCCCTTCTTCACTTACCTGATCTCTGACGCCTCGTTACCAAAAAAAAAAAAAAGACTTTCTTCACTTGACGGCTACGAGCCAAATGGCAACTGCATTCCGCTGCTATAGCTTCCCTACAAACAGGATAATCAAAACAACGCTGCCACTATCACAAAGCCTTTCACTTCTTTTTCTGTTATTAGCATTCATTATTTATGTCCGTATAATGTGTAGTCTACACAATCAATCTTGGGTTACTTATATTACAACTTATTTGGTTACTGTGTTCTTACAATGGACTTTGAACAAACAGTAAACCGAACAGAAATGATACAATTAACAACAGTGATACAATTAATAGAATAGCAACAGGACAAGTGCGGACAGAGAACGAGAAATCAGAAAATCAGTCGACAGGAAAAGTACAGCAACGAAGGCAGCGCAAACCGAGAGAATTCCGATGCTTGTTGATGCGGCAACAATCTCCTTAAAATAAATTCATCCCCTACCGATTGGTGCAGTAGAACACGAGACATCTGTTTCCAGGATGCAACGGAAAATAGACGAAATTGGGCACCATCAAATTCGACTGCAACGAACAACCGAAGTGCTTGAACTCTCTTAACAAAAACTTAAAACTTGTTTTCTGTATTCAACTCCTAAAAAAAAAACGAAATGCACTTCCCCAATTTTAAAGAAATTAACATGCCAATTATATCTCATAAATATGAGGCATTTCACTTGTTGTAACCACCAAGTTAATTAAATTAAATGTTATGGAACATCAAGAGGCTTGGAAAAAAATTAAAGAGATATGCCAAAAATTGGCTGGGCCAGGCCCGCACAATTTGGTTCGGCATTCGTGTACGCAGGACACGCGGGTGCACACGAGCCAAGCTTGATTCAGATTTGATTTGCACCCCCCCCCCCCCGCGCACGTAGAGAGAGCCTCTATCCTTATAAATCTTACCCATCTACATATGAGCAATCATATATAATCATAACTTTCCCTCTATAGCTTTCCCATATGGGACAAGCTCAATTCTCCTTATTTCCAACACAATTGGGTGAACTTTGAGCAACAATTTCTCATTCACCCAAGCACCATTTTAAGCATATGAATATACCATTCCGAACTACTCACGAAGGAGTATCCGAATCACTCAAAAACAACCACTAACACGAAGTGGACCATGCTTAAAATTGTGCCTCAAAATGCTCAATAATAAGCATTTTCCAACAATCCCCCACATGAATGAAATTGGCGAAAAATGTCAAATAAAAGTACTTTATAAAAATATTTTATTTTGACCTTGAAGAGTTTAACGGTTCAACACATTCATAGGATAGGTAGGCATCAGCCTTTGAACCTTCCCTTGTGAAAAATATCTCATTTACTAGCTGACAGTGGACACGATGTCATTGAACTGTACTGCCGTTCATGTAAATGAAAAACATATATCACACAGATATTTTACCTAACACATCTGAGTTCTCATTATTATGTTCATTTTGGCCATGAACATCTACCTGGTTCTGCAAGAGTTTCTAAGAATTATCCCCGTACAATTCCCTTTGAAGCGGCCCTACTTCTCTTTCACATATGTGATTTCTTATTTAAGAGTAGCTCGTATTACTCTGCTTGGACTCCTGATGCATAAGAATCATTAAAAGCATTTGCTTAACCTCTTTCCATACGCATCACTGTTTCATTTCATCATAGGAATGGACTAGAAGGTAACCCCCACAGTGAACCAATTATGTCTTTTACGAGTAGGTTGTCCATTGAACCTAGATCTTGGGATCTCCAGTCAACAATGTTGGGTTTTCCTTCGTAATAAACATTTATCTAATGGGCTTTAGTCTCATTCCCCTCGATGATTTCACAACTAACTCTCTATTTAACCCTTTGGTTAGCGGATCCGCAATGTTATCCTTTGACTTTACATAGTCAATCGAAATAACTCCAGTAGAGAGTAATTGTCTAATGGTATTGTGTCTACGACGAATATGTCTAGACTTACCATTATACATATTGTTATGTGCCCTTCCAATTGCAGATTGACTATCACAATGAATGCAAATCGCTGGCACTGGCTTAGGCTAACTTGGAATATCCTCTAGAAAATTTCGCAGCCATTCTGCTTCTTCAGCACACTTATCTAATGCAATGAATTCTGATTCCATTGTAGATCTGGCTATCACAGTCTGTTTGGATGACTTCCATGATATAGCTGCACTGCTAGTGTAAGTGTAGGCATTGCATTTTCGCATGTGAAACCCGATGATGAGTCTCAGTTGGAGGCACTACCTTTTTAGCTAAGGATATTGCGGGAAATGGAGGTCGGAATGGGAAATTCAGAATAAGTACGTCATCAAGTTCATTTCACAAGTTCACTGTCTTCGTTAGTGTTGCGTTTGTTACTTAGTTCGAACGTCAGTCAGATTGCGGACGTTCGTGTAGCGTTCGAATGGGCGTTCGAACGGAGTCGGTATTTCTGGTTTTGCTGCTAGCCTCGCACCCCAGCCAAATTAGCCCCCCAAAGCCCATAAAACACACCCCAATTAATAAAACACATTTAAAACACATGTGAAATTAAATTAAATAGTAAATAAAATAATTAAACCATTTACCAATTAAATAAAACATAAAATATAATCATACCTAATAAAGATAAATCAAATATATTATATACCAAACTTAACAAATATCATGCCTAATTAAAATCAATCTTAACAAATTAAATATTTTGTATTCCAAATCTAGCCAAGATTTGTCCCCCATCAATCTAATCATTTCCTTGTTGAATACCAAATCAAATCCTCATTTTAATGCCAAAATCCCTTCCTTGTGAGACAAGGAGTAGCCCTAGCCATTCTCTATATAAACCACACCTCCCCTAGCTCATACACATAATATACACACAAATCACACAAATCACAAGACACAAAAGAAAATAACCCCAAGCCTTCACATTAAAAGCACCTTCACAAACCGATCAGCCCTACACGTCCATAAAACTCACAAATCTCCTCCACTCCATAACCGAAAATAGCAGCCCCCTAAGCCTCCACACATCACCGAAAAATATACCCCCAAACAGCAGCCCAAACACGCTCCAAACAGCCGCTAAAGTACCCCCAAACAGCAGCCCATTTTCCCTGAAAACAGCAGCAAAATCCTCTTAAAACATTCCCTAAAAACCTTAAAAGCAGTAACATAAAAAAACAGCAACCAAAACCCCCCTAAAAAACGCAAAAACAGTCCACTAATAGACCTGAAACAGTGAGCAGAATACAGAGAAAACAGGAGCAAAACGGAGACCAAACAGCAGGAAAACAGGAGCAAAACGGAGACCAAACAGCAGCAAAACGGAGCAAAAACAGTAGCTTGAACAGCAAAACAGTGAGCTAAGACGCTAAACCAGTGAACCAGAAGAGTAAGGAGCCTTTACCCCTTCCGATCTCCGCGAAACGCAAGTCCAAAGACGACTTAAAAGGTAAGACCTGGGGGTACTTTTCACACTCATCTTTATTTGATTTTTGTTATTTTGATTGTATTTTAATTATTTGTTGAATCTTGTTTGTGTATGATGTGTGTTGTGGGTATTGGATGAATGGAAAAGTGTCGTCTCTTGTGGTATATAGGATGGAAACCCGGACATAAATTTCATAGCCGATTCTGAATGGACGGTAGTATGATCTGTACTCGGGATACAACTCCACGTACCACTTGAGTAAACGGCACATTCTTTTGTTTTATGTTGCTTCGATTTATTTATTTTTCATTATTTGAATTCTGCATGTTGCTTATTTATGCATGATTCAATCGAGCGCATGGGCTTAGTAAGTGCAATGAAAGATCCCTTATTGGGAGGGGTTAAAGCCTTTTACCACGATGCTTTGCCGCGCCGGTTGATGTGTGTTCGTTTGAATGCAAGATACGTTCAATCGAGCATACTAAGTTTGATATTATTGTTTTTAGTTCTTTGTATGCATGATTCAATCGAGCGCATGAGCTTAGTAATTGCAATGAAAGATTCCCTATTGGGAGGGGTTAAAGCCCTTTACCACGATGCTTTGCCGCGCCGGTTGATGTGTGTTCGGTTGAATGCAAGATACGTTCAATCGGACATACTGAGCTTGACGTTATTGTCTTTATTCTTTGTGTTGCATGCATCAGGTCTGTTTCCGTTCGAACGCGTTCTCGAACGCCACACGAACGTGAACCTTCTGTTTACCGTTCGAACTCGTTCTCGAACGCTACGCGAACGCGCACACACTTTCTTGGTCTTATCATGCATCAGGTCTGGTTCCGTTCGAACGCATTCTCGAACGCTATACGAACGCGAACCTTCTGTTTACCGTTCGAACGCGTTTTATGAACGCTACTCGGACGCACATGCATTTTGTATCTTCAGGTCTGGTACTGTTCGAACGTGTTATCAAACGCTACACGAACGCGAACCTTCTGTTTACCGTTCGAACGCGTTTACGAATGCTACACGAATGCGCACACACTGAACTGAGTCTGTCTCATCATATTCATGCATAATTGCCTCTTGGGTGATCTTTCTTGTATTATGTAGCCAATCATATTATTTGTATTCCTGCATTTATCCATTCTATGTGTTCTTGGGATGATATTCAAGCATGATTAGGCTGTTAGCACGTTATTTGGTTAATATGTTCATGAGATAGTACTCAAGCATGATTAGGTTGTTCTTAGTTTTCCCTATCATATGATTGAGAAATGTTCATGAGATTGTCATATGATGTTGCATGTTGTGATGATTAATTCCCTGCATGTGGATTTAAAAGCATGATACTCTTGGAAATAAGTGTTACTTAGGCCTGATTAAATTATTACACAAATCCTTTCATTACAAGTGACATAAGTAAGGGACCATTCTGAACCCAACGGTTTGAGGTCTTCCCTTGCGAGGGGTGAGTGCGGCCTTAAATCTCATTTTCCCGGTTCATACCGGGTGGCGACTCCATTATTCTCCAGTTTAGTCCCCCGTGGCTACTCCGTACTCCCGACCAAGCCGCGAGCTTGGAACAGCATGCGTCGCCCAGTTTCTGTGTCCCACAGTAAGCACATAGCCACTGGTAGACTTTGAGTCCTTTATGTCAGATATCCAGTTTGCATCACTGTATCATTCGATTACAGTTGGATATCTATGATAGTGCAGCCCATAATTACGAGTAAAACGTAGGTACCTAAGTACTCTCACTATTGCTTTCCAGTGATCAACCATTGGATTACTCGTATATCTGCTGAGCTTGTTTACTGTACAAGCTATATCAGGCCTTGTACAACTCGATAGATACATCAAACTCCCGATCACTCTAGAGTATTCTACTTGAGATATACCCTCTCACCTATTCTTTAATAGATGTAGACTCACATTTAAATGAGTTCTTGCCACAATAGAATCATCATTGTTGAATTTACCAAGAATTTTATCCACATAGTGCGACTGATCAAGAATAACTCCATCTGAACTTCTCGAGATCTTTATTCCCAGAATGACATCTGCTAGACCCATGTCTTTCATGTCAAACTTAGATTTCAGCATATTCTTGGTGGATTTTACCATTTTAACATTACTCCCGACAATTAGTATGTCATCAACGTAGAGACATAAAATGACATAGCCAACTTCTGTCTCTCTGACATAAATGCATTTATCACATTCATTGATTTTGAAACCATTTGCCAACATGGTGTCATCAAACTTTTTATGCCACTGTTTCGGGGCTTGTTTCAATCCATACAAGGATTTAACTAACTTACAGACTTTCTTTTCTTGTCCTGGAGCTATAAAGCATTCAGGTTGTTCCATGTAGATTTCTTCATCTAAATCTCCATTCAGAAAGGCTGTTTTCAAATCCATCTGATGTACCTCAAGATTGTGCAAAGCTGCAATCGCTAGTATCATCCTTATGGAATTTATTCTTGTTACAGGAGAATAAGTATCAAAGTAATCAAGACCTTCACGTTGTCTGTAACCCTTAATTACAAGTCTTGCTTTGTACTTGTCAATTGATCCATCTGCCTTCATTTTCTTTTTGAAAATCCACTTGGACCCTAAAGGTTTACATCATGGAGGAAGATTCACTAACTCCCAGGTGTGATTTTGTAAGATGGATTCAATTTCACTATTGATGGCATCTTTCCACAAAGTACCATCAGCTGACTTTACAACTTCGTTATAGTTTTGAAGATTATTTTCTAGCAAAAATGTCAGAAAATCTGGACCAAATGATTTTTCCGTTGTAGCTCTTTTGCTACGTCTTGGTTCAAGTTCAACAACTTGTTGATCCTCTGGAACATATATGCGTTCTTGGTCCTGACTATCTTCAATGATAGTCTCATGTGCCCGTTTGTGCACATTTGAATTTGAATTAGTTTTACAAGGAAAAACGCATTCGAAAAAGGACGCATTCCTCGACTCCATTATCGTATTCTTGTAAATATCTGGTATATTAGACTCATACACAAGAAATCGATAAGCATTACTGTTATGTGCATATCCTATGAAAATGGAATCAACAGTTTTTGGTCCTATCTTCACCTTCTTAGGTGGAGGAATGACTACCTTGGCAAGTTTATAGGAAGGTAATATTCCTTTCCACATTTCATAAGGAGTTTTCCCTACTTCTTTCCGTGGTACCTTATTTAAAAGGTAATTAGCTGATAAAACAGCTTCTCCCCACATATTCTGAGGTAAGCCAGAGCTGATTAACATAGCGTTCATCATCTCTTTCAATGTACGATTCTTTCTTTCTGCAATCCCATTGGATTGAGGTGAATAAGGAGCCGTGGTTTGATGTATGATTCCATTTTGTTCACAAAGTGATTCAAAAGGAAAAACATACTCACCACCACGATCACTTCTTAACTCCTTAATTCTTTTATTCAGTTGGTTCTCAACTTCATTCTTATAGAGAACAAATTTCTCTATAGCTTCATCCTTGCTTTTCATCAAATACACATAGCAAAATCTTGTGCAATCATCAATAAAGGTAATAAAATATTTATTACCGCCTCTCGATTGTATTGAATTAAAATCACATACATCGATATGAATTAGATCAAGTGGTTCAGAGTTTCTTTCAATAATATGAAAGAATGATCTAGTTAGTTTTGCCTCAACACAAGTATCACACTTATGTTTATTATCAATTTAAAATTGGGAATGTGATTCATGTTAATTAATTTCCGCAATGAATTAAAATTAACATGTCCTAATCTACCATGCCATAAATTAGAGTACTCAACAATATAAGCAGAAGAACTAGCTTTATTGATATTTTTGGGTTTAACAACCATTACATTGAGCTTAAAGAGCCCATCAGTTACATATCCTTTTCCCATATATATTCCATTTTTAGTCAAAACTACTTTATCAGACTCGAACACCATCCGGAATCCATGCTTGTTCAGAAGTGATCCAGACACAAGATTCTTCCGTATTTCTGGTACATACAGAACGTTGTTCAAAGTCAACTCAGAATCACCTTGCATTGACCTTCAATCTCAGATGTTGCTGAATTTCCCATGTATATTTTTTCCCCATTACCAGTAGGCTCAAATGAAGAAAACATGCTCTTGTCTGAGCACACATGTCGAGTGGCACCAGTGTCAATCCACCACTCTCTTGGGTTAGAACCCACTAGATTCACCTCAGAAACCACAGCTGAAAGGTTAATGCCTGAAACATCTTGAGTCATGTTTTCCATCACATTAGCCTCTTGATTCTTTTTCTTCTTTGGCAGTCTGCACTCAGAAGACTTGTGACCCATTTTGTCACAGTTGAAGCATCTTCCTTGAAATTTGGATTTCTTGGAAACTCCTCCTTTAGGGCCCATCTTTGACCTTTTGTTCTTAGGGTTCTTGTTCTTATGGCCATGTTCAACAACATTTGCTTTGGCCTCATGAGTTATTCCTCTCTTGTCAGATACTCTGTTATCTTCCTCAATTCTAAGCTTAAGAACCAAGTCTTCAATGCTCATTTCTTTTCGCTTATGCTTTAGATAATTCTTGAAATTTTTCCAACCATATGGTAGTTTTTCAATTATCGAGGCTACTTGGAAGGTTTCACTTAAAACCATCCATTCAGCATGAATTTCTGCAAGAATAATTTGCAATTCTTGTACTTGACTTAACACAGTTTTGGAATCAACCATCTTAAAATCTAGGAAACGGCCTACGATAAATTTCTTAGTACCGACATCCTTAGTTTTATATTTTCGATCTAAAGATTCCCAAAGCCCTTTTCCTGTTTTCATTCCGACGTACACACTGTACAAGGAATCACTCAGCCCATCCAGCACATAATTCATACATAGGAATTCAGAATGTTTCCAAGCATCGATGGCACTTATCACTTGAATATCATTCTCACCCTCTTTGGGTACATGAGCATCTTCCTTTAGGAACCTAGTAAGGTTCAACGTGGTCAAGTAGAAAAACATTTTCTGTTGCCACCGTTTGAAATTCTGACCACTGAATTTTTCAGGTTTTTCCGCAGCAGAATTGACATGGCTCACATGTCCAACATGTTGTCTAGCCACAGAGGCAGCAACACCTTGGCCAGCCACAGAGGCTGCCATATTAAGCCCGGAGGCTGAAGCATGTTGGCCAGCCGAAGAGGCTGCCACAACAGTTTGGCCAGCCACAGAGACTGCCACAATATTTTGGCCAGCCGAAGAGGCTGCCACAATCGGATCAACTGTGTTTGGACTGTTTTCCATATCCACAGACCGAATTTGTTTTAAGACTATTACAACTTATTTGGTTACTGTGTTCTTACAATGGACTTTGAACAAACAGTAAACCGAATAAAAATGATACAATTAACAACAGTGATACAATTAATAGAATAGCAACAGGACAAAAGCGGACAGAGAACGAGAAATCAGTAAATCAATCGACAGGAAAAATACAGCAACGAAGGCAGCGCAAACCGAGAGAATTTCGAGGCTTGTTGATGCGGCAACAATCTCCTTAAAACAAATTCGTCCCCTACCGATTGGTGCAGTAGAACGCGAGACGTCTGTTTCCCAGGATGCAACGGAAAATAGACGAAATTGGGCACCACCAAATTTGACTGCAACGAACAACCGAAGTGCTTGAACTCTCTTAACAAAAACTTAAAACTTGTTTTCTGTATTCAACTTTAAAAAAAAACGAAATACATTTCCCCAATTTTAAAGAAATTAACATGCCAATTATATCTCATAAATAGGAGGCCTTACATTTGTTGTAACCACCAAGTTAATTAAATTAACTGTTATGGAACATCAAGAGGCTTGGAAAAAATTAAAGAGATATGCCAAAAATTGGATGGGCCAGGCCTGCACAATTTGGTCCGGCATTCGTGTACGCAGGACACGCGGGTGCACACGAGCCAAGCTTGATTTGGATTTGATTTGCACCCCCAACCCCCCGCACACGTAGAGAAAGCATCTATCATTATAACTCTTACCCATCTACATATGAGCAATCATATATAAGCATAACTTTCCCTCTATAGCTTTCCCATATGGGACAAGCTCAATTCTCCTTATTTTCCAACACCATTGGGTGAACTTTGAGCAACAATTTCTCATTCACCCAAGCACCATTTTAAGCATATGAATATACCATTCCGAACTACTCAGGAGTATCCGAATCACTCAAAAACAACCACTAACACAAAGTGGACCATGCTTAAAATTGTGCCTCAAAATGCTCAATAATAAGCATTTTCCAACAACTTAGTGTTGAAAATAGCTGAAGACAGAAGCCAGTAGTATCCACGCATACAAGAAGCCAACAAGTCTTCACCCACCGAAAGCATTGAGAGGATGTGCACCGAAAGTTGACAAGCTGGACGTGTGAAGCTGGCAACAAGTTGGCCAAACCGTGTGACACTGTTCACACGGTTTTGGCACTATAAATTGGAGTTCCCAGATCATTCCTAAGCATCCCAGAAATCCTAAATTGAGAGAATAGAGAGTAAAGAGGGTTGAGAGGTTTTTTGTAAAGCTTAAGGTTGTAAGCTTTGTAATTCTTTTGTAGTGAAATAAAAGAAGAGTTTTCCTCTCACATCTCCTCTATTGTTTGTGTTTTATCACAACAAGTGGTATCAGAGCTAAGGTTACTCGTAGGGATTCCGAAACTCGGTAACAGAGATTCGGTTCGGAAAGTCGGTTCCGACGAAAGTTGTCGAAAATTGATTTTGAGTATACCATCAGACTTTTCACGTCGAGACGAGCACGGTGGCATTTCTCGGCGATCAAACGGAGCACGGACAACGCCGCATACGCCGCACACGCCTCACAAAAGCTGCCTCAAGCGCGCCCAGTCTCGTCACCCGCTTCACGCGTTGCTCAAGGAAGAAGACGACCACGTCAGCCGCCACGTGTCGTCCAGTCAGCGCCCAGTCAGCCGCCACGTCAGCAGTAACGCACAGTCAGCAGCCCAGTCAGCAAGCCACGTCAGCAGACCAGTCAGGAGCCACGTGTGCATCCCGTCAGCGCCACGTGTCTGCCACGTCAGCGGTGTCTGGTAAATTTCAGATAGGTCACTGAACTTTCTGAAAATTATAATTTAGCCCATATACTTTCAGAAATTGTCAATTTAGTCCCTATACTTTTGGGAAATTACATTTTAGTCCCTGAACTTTTCCGTAATTTCACTTTAGCCCCTGAACTTTCGGAAATTTCACTTTGACCCCTGTAATTTTTGGAATTTGTAATTTGGCCCATGTATCAGATTTTGACAAACGAAGTGTCATTTCCACCATTTTTGACCATTCCGGATGCAACGGTGAGGTCCGTGTTTTGAAATTATGCTTAGAATTTTTATGATGGATGGGGGCAACGGAAAAATGGTTTTGTTAACCAGTACAAACTATTTCATATGGAGAGGAATGATGAAAGACCTTATATATGTGAAGGACTATGATGGATTGGTATTTCTGGAGAAGAAACCAGAAGGAATGTCCGATGAGAAGTGGGCTAATCTTCACCAGAAAACATGCAGTACTATTCGTCAGTGGATCGACGATAGTATCGTCAACCATGTGAGTGAAGAAACAAATGCACGTGTCTTATGGAGAAAGCTGGAGGAGCTTTTCCGAGCAAAGACTGACAACAACAAGATGTACTACATCAAGAAGATGATGAGGTTGAAATACTAGGAATGTACAGCTGTGGCGGACCACATCAACGATTTCCTCGGAACAATGAAAGAATTGTCTGGATTGGGCATAGACTTCGGAGATGAGGTAAATGGCTTAATACTCCTTAATACGTTACCAGAATCATGGAAAATGTTCAGATCTACGGTGATAAATTCAGCCGCAGATGGGAAAGTCACTATGGAGATGGCAAAGACTATGATCTTCGAGGAAGAAAAGAGGACGAGAATGCAGGAGTCAGCATCAACCTCAACCTCAGAAGCTCTAGTGACAGAGAAGAACACCAGAAGGGGGAGGAGTAAAAGCTGAGGCCCAGGTAGACCAGACAAGAACCGAGGTAAATCAAGAACTAGAGAAATTGAATGTTTCCACTGTAAAAAGAAAGGCCATATGAAGAGGGATTGCTTCAAACTGAAGAACGAGCAGTCCAGGAAAGATGGTGACTCTAATCAAGAAAGAGTTGCTACTACTACCGACAATACCTCCAAACAGTTCTTCATTATTTATGAAGAAGATGTTGTGAATCTTACCAGCCACGAGACCAGTTGGGTAATAGATAGTGGCGCATCCATACACGCCACATCTCGCAGAGACTTCTTTTCATCTTACACACCAGTAGACCAGTTGGAGACATCTGCCTTGAAACAGACAATGGGACAAGGCTAGTGTTGAAGGGAGTCAAGCACATCCCTGACATCCGGTTAAACCTGATCTCAACAGGCAAGCGGGATGATGAAGGTTTCTGTAGCACCTTTAGTGACGGCACCTGGAAGCTCACTAAAGGATCAATGGTGGTGGCACGAGGTAAGAAAGATTCAACTCTGTATTTGATGCATGCTAAGATTTCAAATAGTAGCATAAATACAGTCAACAACAATGAGGCAGCCGAGCTATGGCACAAAAAGCTCGGTCACATGAGTCAAACGGGGATGGTGATACTACGCAGGCGGAATGTTCTTCCCGAATTGAAGAACTCACACTTACGGAAGTGTGAACACTGTATGGCTGGAAAACAGAACAGAGTGTCCTTCCAGAGCTCCCCGCCTCAGCGAAAACCGGAGGTACTTGATCTCATACATTCAGATGTATGTGGTCCGATGCAGACACGAACACTTGGTGGGTCACTTTACTTTGTGACATTCATAGATGATCATTCAAGGAAGATCTGGGCATACACCTTGAAGAGAAAAGATCAAGTGTTGGGAGTGTTCAAGGAGTTTCACGCCCTGGTGGAGAGAGAAACCGGTAAGAAACTCAAATGCATCAGAACAGATAACGGTGGAGAATACAGAGGTCCGTTTGATCAGTACTGCAAGATGCAAGGAATCCGAAATCAAACGACACCTCCGAAGACACCTCAGCTGAATGGCCTAGCTGAGAGGATGAACAGAACCTTGTGCGAAAGGGTCAGAAGCTTGCTATCACAAGCCAAGTTGCCGAAGACATTTTGGGGGGAGGCACTCAACACAACAATACATGTTTTGAACATGTCCCCAGCGGTCGCACTGAAAGGTAATGTTCCTAACCAAGCTTGGACAGGTAAAGAAGTGTCATACGAACACTTGCATGTCTTTGGGTGTAAAGCATTTGTACACATCCCAAAGGACGAGAGATCCAAGCTTGATGCAAAGACGCGATAATGTGTCTTTATTGGCTATGGTCAAGATGATTTCGGCTACAAACTGTATGATCCTGTGGAGAAGAAGATCGTCAGGAGTCGAGATGTTGTCTTTGTTGAAGACCAGACCATAGAAGATATCAGAAAGGAATTGAAGACAATGCCCCATCAATACAGAAATGTGAATCCAGAACCTCATACACCGGTGCCAGTACGAGTTGAAGATGAGGTTCCCAGACAGGAGGGTACAGGTGATGAAGCTCCCAGAGATGATGATCATGATCAACCACCAGTACCAGAAGCTACATCAACTGTTCCACAGAGAAGGTCTGACAGAGAGAGGCGACCTTCAACCAAATATTCTGCATATGAGTATGTGCTGCTTACTGACGGGGGAGAACCCGAGAGCTACAAGGAGGCTGTGGAAACAGATGACAAAGAAAAGTGGGAGGAAGCCATGCAAGATGAGATGAAATCTTTGCATGACAATCACACTTTTGAGTTGATGAAATTGCCAAGAGGCAAACGGGCTTTGAAGAACAAATGGGTGTACATGGTGAAACAACAGGAGCACACTTCATAACCCCGATACAAAGCCAGATTAGTTGTCAAGGGATTCAATCAGAGGAAATGCATTGACTTGGATGAAATCTTCTCTCAAGTTGTGAAGATGTCATCCATTAGAGTGGTACTCGGTCTAGCAGAAAGCCTCGACCTGGAGATTGAGCAGATGGATGTCAAGACCGCATTTCTTCACGGAGATCTGGAAGAAGAAATTTACATGGAGCAACCAGAAGGCTTCAAAGTCAGAGGAAAAGATGACTATGTGTACAGACTCAGGAAAAGCCTCTACGGTTTGAAACAGGCACCGAGACAGTGGTACGTGAAGTTTGAGTCAGTTATGGGGGAGCAGGGAAACAAGAAGACCACTTCAGACCATCGTGTTTTCGTTCAGAAATTTTCTGACGATGACTTTATCATCTTACTGATGTATGTAGATGATATGTTGATAGTTGGCCGGAATCAATCAAGGATTGATAATTTGAAGCAACAACTGAGTAAGTCTTTTGAGATGAAAGACTTGGGGCCAGCTAAACAGATTATTGGCATCAGGATCGGCCGTGATCGGAAAGCCAGGAGATTATACTTGTCACAGGAGGAGTACATCGATGAGGTATTTCAACGATTCTAGATAGACAAGGCTAAAGCGGTTAGCACTCCTCTTGCTACCCACTTTAGATTGAGTACACAACAGAGTCCCTCTACTGAGACAGAGAATGAGGAAATGAAACAGGTTCCATACACCTCAGCAGTGGGAAGTCTTATGTATGCCATGGTGTGCACGAGGCCAGACTTAGCACACGCAGTTGGATTGGTCAGCCGGTTTATGTCAAACCCAGGACGGGAACACTGAAATGCCATCAAATGGATCATGCGGTATCTACGAGGCACATCCAAAATGAGGTTATGTTTTGGAAGCAGCGAACCAGTGTTGATGGGCTACACCGATTCAGATATGGCAGGAGATGTGGATACCCGAAAGTCTACTTCGGGGTATCTGATTACTCTCTCAGGAGGAGCTGTGGCATGGCAGTCGAGGTTGCAGAGGTGTGTTGCACTTTCTACAACAGAGGCAGAATTCATTGCAATGACAGAAGCTTGCAAGGAATTGCTGTGGATGAAGACATTCGTCCAGGAATTGAGTTTCAAGCAGGAGAATTACACCTTGTACTGCGATAGCCAGAGTGCTATCTATCTCGGTAAAAATTCCACCTTTCATTCGAGGTTAAAACATATCGATGTGAGGTATCATTGGATACGAGACGTCATGAGCTCAAGGCTGTTAGAACTCAGGAAAATTCACACCGACGACAACAGTGCCGATATGTTCACCAAGGTTTTGCCAAGGGAGAAGCTTGAAATATGTCGAGCCATAACCGGGATGACAAAACTCTCCACATAATCAGAGTGGGGAGATACAGAGAACTACGATTGGCTTGATCCCAACTCAGGGTACGTAGGCAGTCATACAGATACAGCCAGGGGAGGATCCTTTGAGGATCCGATTTGGATGATTGATGGTCGGCTCAGATTTTTGGAAATCTTCACCGAGGGGGAGATTTGTTGAAAACAGCTGAAGACAGAAGCCAGTAGTATGCATGCATACAAGAAGTCAACAAGTCTTCACCCACCGAAAGCATTGAGAGGATGTGCACCGAAAGTTGACAAGCTGGACGTGTGAAGCTGGCAACAAGTTGGCCAAACCGTGTGACACTGTTCACACGGTTTTGGCACTATAAATTGGAGTTCCCAGATCATTCCTAAGCATCCCAGAAATCCTAAATTGAGAGAATAGAGAGTAAAGAGGGTTGAGAGGTTTTTTGTAAAGCTTAAGGTTGTAAGCTTTGTAATTCTTTTGTAGTGAAATAAAAGAAGAGTTTTCCTCTCACATCTCCTCTATTGTGTGTGTTTTATCACAACACTTAGTCTATACAATCCCAGAAATAGTATTGGGTCAGAGTAAAATGTCAACAATGATACTCGGAAAGGACCCAGGTTTGGGTTCTAGAAGTAATTTTACTTTTCTTATTTATTTGTTCATTGTTTCTGTATTTCTATTTCTGTTTTGATGTTTTTAGATATGTTGGTTTAAAGTGTTTTGCTGTTTCAGGACTATCAAGACTGAATTTATTTTGCAATGAGTTGGAGTTGCTTTGGTGCCTTCAAATGGTGCAAAAGAAAAGACAGATAGGTACAAGCACAAGGTGAGAGGATTTATAGTGACCCAATTGCTTTCTAATTTGATTCCTGATATTAATAATTCAATATGTTGAAGTTGCTTTATGTTGCTTACTTGAAAACATTGAAATTGCTCTTGAATTGTATAAGCTCAATTAGTCATCGTAGCTAACGAGGTCCTCTTGTGTTTAATTTTAAATGTTAAAGGTATCTCCACCAACAATTTTACCAGACAGTGTCACACATGTCAGTACTCGAGTTACCGGAACAACGTAAGCAGGACACTTAATCGGATTTGTTTTACCATTTATTTCTTAAGAAGTTTGTAAAGAGTAAAGAAACTAGTTTAAGTAGGATTTTCAAAGACGGTTAGCAAAATTTTGTTCTCAATCTTCTTGTTAGGCTTCATGAAAAAGAATAATACAAATAGTTGCTCTAGCAAAATTTTGCTAGTCTCACTTGAAAAGTCTCAATCTTTAATTCCAAAATTGCGCATGTATATGATGTGCCAACTTCTTTGGTATTTATTATACAAAGATCAAATCTTTTTCTGCTTTCAGGCATGTTATTATGCGACGCTGAATTGGTTATCTTTGGCTCTTTTTGCTTCTTTTCATATAACCGATTTTTCTTACGGAGAAGGCTGATGTGTACAGTTTCGGTGTGCTTTTACTTGAAATAATTAGTGGCAGAAGTAGTAGCAACTCAGCATTTGGAGATGATTTGTTAGTTCTTGTTGAATGGGTATCTTTCTAGACTTTATCTACTACTTACTCTTAAATCATTTGGTTCTTATTTAGTTGATATAAAGATTATATGCAAAATTTTCATTAGGCAGATTCAATTGGAACTACATGTTTGATTTCCCCTATCTGGGTTTCTTCCAAAATCCCAAGTGATTGGATGTGGCAGTTTTCCAGTGAATTTGATGGGCCATCTGATCAAAACGTTCTCTCGATTAAACGTCATAGTGTTTCTGAGCCCGATGGAGACGCTGCAGTAGATGAAATTTGATGTTTTTTTTATGTTGTACTTTTTTATACATTATATAATAAAATTTTTATTTTACTATTTGTTGTGTTTATTTTATAATTTAAGTAATTAATATATTTATTTTATAATTTTACGTACTAATATTAATAATATTGTTTAAAATAAAATTAATTTCTTAAAAAAATTAAAAAATAACAATTTTATTATATATAAAAAAATTCCTAGGAAATTAGAAACGGAATTAGAGACGGACTTTCCGTCTCTATATAGTGACGGAACATTCCGTCTCTAATTAACGACGGAATTTTTCGTCGCTAATTAGAGATGGAAAAAAATTACGTCGCTAATTTTAGCGACGGACGATATATTTCCGTCGCTATTATTTTGCGACCAACATAATAGAGACGGACTTTGTCCGTCTCTATATTTCACAGTTTTCTTGTAGTGTTCGAGGATCGTAAACGGGAGTTTTTTCTTCCCTTTTTCTCTACTGTTATCTTTTATGAGTTCTTGCTTTCTAATAATGATTAGCTTGTGTTTATTGTTTATCATGAGTAGTTAATTCATTAGATCTAGGTTTGTAATGGAGCCAAACATGTTTACTAATTAATTTGAATATTTATGTTCTTTGGGTTTGTTATGGATTATTTATTATTCTCTATACTTTAAATGATTATTTTATTTGTTGACAAACAATAGAATAATTTTGGTAAATCCTTAGGAACTCGACGGAGGAAATTTGGGTTACCCGTGAGAATAATAGAGTGATTTATTCGTTGAATGAATTTCCCTGCATGATAGAAATATACCTAATGGGCAAACGTAGCCAAAATTAGAGCTTGTTCTTAATGAATTTGGTTTAAGTTAATTGACATAGACATATAGTTAATTAACTTAGATGGAATATTTCAACTTGACCATCAGAAGAGACTTGTGAATATTTTAGCGTTCTAGGTTAATAATTAGTAACAATAACCCAATTGAATGAAAAGTGCATGAATACATTGCTTGCATATTTCGGTGAAGGTACAACCCTAGGTTCTTCTCGCACATAAAGTTTAGCTCCAATGATTGTGTGTATTTTATTTATTCTTTCAATTGAATTTTTAGATTAATAACTCAAATCCTCACCCCAATAGTTTAGTTTAAGTTAAGTATGTTAATCTTGATATTAATAAGAAAAATATGAAGTCCTTGCGGGTACGATATCTGACTTTCAATCACTGTATTACTTGAGCGATACGTGTGCTTGTGTGCTCGATATATAAAATCGCGATTAAATTTTTGGTGCCGTTGCTAAGGACTTAAATTTATTTTTCTTTATTAATATTAGGACAACTTTACTTGCTTAGCTAAACACCATTTTTTTTTATCCTTCTTTTTATTTTTCTTCTATTTCAGGTGGTCGATATAATGGAGAACCATTGGGCGATGAAGGCACTAAGAATACTAAAAGAAGATTCTACATCCCATGTCGAGGAGACACAGTTCGATTTTCTGAGACTTGTTGTCCAACCAAACAACTATCAGTGGATGTCAGAGAGAAGTGGCGCAACTGATAAGTATGGTTTATACCCACTTATTCCTGCATTCTTAGCTTACTATTTTGATAGTTTCTGTATCATTTAATGTATTTTGTAGTTCTTTTATATTTTAATTATAGGAAGCATTGATACATGGATCTTGGGGCACTTATACGTGTTTTGGGACCATACAAATGCATCGGACGCGTGCGGGAGGAGCATGATGCAAGACGCGAGAACCAGTGAAAGAATTATTGGCGCCGCGGTGCTGAACTTCTTGGCGCTATCTAGTTCTTTTGAATAGATTTCTCTCCAGAATAGAAATATACATGCATGGCATGCGTAGCCATTATTAGAACCCGACCTTAATGAATTTGGTTTAAATTAATTTACATAAACATATAGTTAATTAGTTTAAATTGAATATTTCTACATGACCATCGAAAGAAGATTGTAGATAGTTTAGTGTTTTAGGTTAATAACTTGTAACAACTCAATTGAATGAAAAGTACATGAACATATTTTTTGCGTGTTTATGTGTAGTTGTAACCCTAAGTTTTTGTCGCACATAAAGTTATCTCCAAAATTATTATTTTCTCTTTATTTACTTTCTGATAATGTTAGTTTAAGCAACTTCCTCTCCACCAATAATTTAGTTTAAGTTAAGTAAGTTAGTTTTGGTATTAATAAGAAGATTAATAAGTTCATGTGGGTACGATATCCGATAATTTATCATTATATTACTTGAGCGATATTTGCACTTGCATGCTAGATATAAAATCGCGATCAAGTTTTGTCAGGTAAAACATTAAAAACCTATCACCAAAATAATCGGTCAAAACCAGTGAACCGGACTAGACTAGTTCTTAATTTTATTAGTTTTTTTTTGTAAAACCAAAAATTAAATTTAATATTTTTTAATTAATTAAAATTATTTGTAACATTATTCAATTTTACCGATTCAACCGGAATGATTCAACCAATTAAACCAATGACTCATAGAACTTTTTATATCAATAATTCGATCACTGATTTGATATTTAAAATATTATTTTTTAATTAATGATATCAAGTAACTAATAGTCCATAAAGGGCGTGACTTGATGATGTAGGGCTCAGGATCTCATCTTGAGATTTTAAAAATGGTGATTTGACAATGAAATTTTCAACGATTAAAAGAAAATTAATTAATAAATAGACTTGAACAAAGAATTACTCCAAATGAGATAGAGATCGTGTCCACTGGAGGGACAAATTTGTCCATGGGAAAAATTAGCCCCCATAATTTATCGGTGGGGTTGGTAGTTAGATTATCATTGTCGTTTCCCAAATGACAGACTGACCATGAAAGTTACTGTTGGAAAATGCTCACTAGTAAGCATTTTGAGATACAATTTTAAGCATGGTCCACTTCGTGTTAGTGATTGTTTTTGAGTGATTCAGATACTCTTACTCGTAAAAGACATAATTGGTTCAAAATCCAAGTGGGCTTTCAATTAATTTATAAGGCATAGACTTTGACAACCAAAGGCCAATAAGGAATCACCATTTGCCAAAAATCAATTTAGGCCCATTAGGCCCAATTAAATTATAAAGGCCCAATAAATTATATTTGGACTTTATGGAAATGGTTTTAGGCCCAATTGGATCCAACCAATTAACCTGAACCAAATTTGGCACAACCAAGCCCATTAAGCCCAAATACAACTTTATTAGCCCAATTCCAAATTTAAGTCCAACTAATTAAATTTCAATATTCCAAATATCATAATTTAATCAATTAAAGTGTATTAGCCATAATTAATTATTTAAATCAACATTTCCAAAATACCAATTTGCACAATTAATCATGCTTTATTAAATTCAATTCATGTCCAACACAATTGAAACAAAATCAACTCATTACATGTTATACTTGTCACGGCAATGAGGGATTTTTAAAATCGATTTCGATTTCAATCCAATTAAATCCTAAATCAATTTATCTCTAGTCTTTAAACTCATCCAATGGTCTTAAAAACAAAATCACCATGACCTAGGGTTTATCCATTACATTCGGCCAAGGCACTAAAATTGGGGAAAATTAATCCAATTAAATTTTCACAATTCCAACAATGTACAAATCCAATTTAACATCATCCAACCTCAACCAAATCATCAATTTGAAGAAATCATGCTCAAATCACAAAATCCCAAATTAAAGTTAAGAACCCTAAATTCAATTTCATGCTTAATAGCCGCTCTGATACCATTGTTGGATTTTCTAGGTCAAACCAACATCAATTAAGCAATGAAATGTGCGAATACAACAAAGTAAAGTAGCGGAAAATACTCATTTTGATCGGCTAAGTGGATGCGTTGAACAACAAAATCTTGCTCCTTGATGTATTCGGCCAAGCCCTCCCTTTTGTTGATCTTCAAGCTCCAAGCTATGAGTGTTGATTTCAAGCTCAATGGTTGGTTTCCCTATCACCTTTGAATGATCTCTTTAGTGTGCTTGCACTTCGAAAAATTTGCAACAAATTATTTCCTTATCCTTGTGTGACTCTCGGCCAAGCCAAGAGAAGAGAGAAAAATTGGCACAATGCCGAGAGTGAGGGAGAGAAAAATGAAATGAGTGAGTTGTGTGTTGATTTCAAAAATCAAGTAACCTAATACCAAATTTCAAAAATTAGTAAAAAGGTCTTTCACACATCAATGAATTAAGCTTGTGTGTTTCACAAGTTTTCAACAATCCAACCACTTCCATCAACCAAAAGTAGATGAGATGGACTAGGTGATGTGACTTGTGTGGGCCCCACTTGATTCAAAATCTGAGTAGGCCCGCAACACATCCCGGGCTCGGGTTCGCTAATTCCGAATTAACGAATTTTCCGTTGCGACGTAATTAAATCAAATTTAATTAAATAATTATGCCTAGAAAAATTACTATTCACATCGCTAGCGAATTAATTATAAATTAACTCGTTCGCCCGAATTAAAATCTAATTTTAATTCCACGTCGAAATCTAATTTCGTATAATATATCGAATATATTATTTTATCGATTAATTCCAAATTAATCGTTCTCTCTCTTCAAATAGTACTTTATCCCAGATAAAATATCTCTGTAATTAATCCTAGATTAATTTTTTCTCTCTTATAATTAATCTCAGATTAATTATGTCCGAGTCATACGTCATCGGTGAATCTTCGGGAAGCGACCCATGAGATCCCTGGATATGTTGGCAGTAAATCCGGTCGTCGGACTATCCGAACACGTACGTACCTAGTACTACGTTTTTACCGATTTACAAGACATGTGATGAGTGGTAAATCTATCACTATTTCCCTCTCATTTAACCTAATATTTTGTATAGTTTCTCGGTTTTGTGAACGTTTTGATGTGTTTTGTGTTATTTTGCAGATAAATAAAGTCGGGAAAGCATTGGAAGCAATTTGGGGCCAAAATAGAGAAAAAATGACAAAAGGGCAAATTGGTAATTTGTCCACATCGCAACGCCAAGACCCTACGCGTCGCGACGCCTAAAGTGAGCCGGACATGCTAACGTGCGCCGAGGGACACGTGTCAGAATCTGAGAAATTGGACTTGCTAACGTGCGTCGTGCCACGTGTCATCATCACAGAAGATCTGTTAAAATGCACCGGTTGCCACGTGTCGACCTCTCATTGGACCAAAGCAAGCGCGTGCCACGTGTCAGATGATCATTGGACCGAAAGCTCAGCCAATCATCGTGTGCCACGTGTCGTCTTCTCATTGCACCACCTTTACCGCTTGACACGTGTCATCACCATATTCTGCCGACAGAACACGCGTGGTCAAGCCGCGTGGACCAAGTCAACAGAGCCAGCGTCGTGACACAAGAAGGAAGTTGGCGTCGCGACGCCAGATCCAGAAAATGCCTATAAATCCAGCTCCTCTTCACTTCATTTGGTGTGCTTTCCTTGGGATTTTTTTCCCTGATTTCATAGGAAGCATCTAGTTTTGTAATTATAAAATTATGTATTTTTATTTTTAGTTTTTATTACAGCTTTTTATTTATTTACTTTATGTTTTGTAGTTAATTTACCGCTGAGGTAAAATGTGAAACATTTAATATAATTATTTAGGTAAATCTCACTTAATTATAATTTATAAATTATAATTTAACCGGATTAATTAATGTCAGACTTTATTACCGCCTATATGGTCGGTTTAAATATAAATTACTTTACCGCCTATATGGCTGGTCTTTATGTGACAGATAATTACTGCCTATATGGCTAGTGTATTTGGACTAAAAGGATTACCGCCTATATGGCTGGTTTTAAATGTTTAACATTATTAATTCCTGAGAAAGCAGAATATAAAATAATTTATATATTATAATAAGTGAGATTCATAGATAAGAAATATTAAATGTGGATCCTCTAACCCCAATATTTTATTTTTATTCTAGGGAAGTGATGAAACACAATATCCACACTTAATAATTGATTTTCTTTTTATGGGTAATTCTTTAGTTTGTTTATTGAGTCTTAAGCTTAATGCTTCTTGTTATCTGATCACCAATAAGATTGATATGGTAAACTTAAAATGAACCAGACATTGGATTTTAGGTTTCAGCATTAGATTCAATAGCCCACTATCTTCATTGAGGATAAATAACCCTTTTAATAGATTTCCTTACAGGATAGACATATACCGGTCGGGCGGGGGTAGCCATAATTGGAACTTGGTCTTAATGAATCCAGGTAATTTGGTTGACATAGGAATATGGTTCAATTGGGTTATACTGGGTATTCGCGTCTGACCATCGGAAGAGGCTTTTGCATATCATCGTGTTCCATGTTAACAAATTGATTTATTACACATAAATAAGAGAGTCAGTTCATCTTTATAATAATATTGTGTGGAGTCACGACCCTAGATCTTTGAGTCTTTTCTTTTATTTTCCTTAGTATTTTCTTTTGAGTCTGTTTTTATTTTATTTTGCAAAACCATATTCAACCAACCAAAAGCAATCAATTATATTCTCCCTATAATTAGATACCTGTAAATAAATAGTATCAACAATTAATAACAACAGTAGGAATTAAGTCCTCGTGGGATCGATATTTTTATACTACTTGAACGATACGTGCGCTTGCGTTATACGTGTGTGTTTACGCCGGTCAACATGGTTGGCTTTAGAAAAGCACTGTGCCTACCAAATTCTCTAGAAATATTCTTAAAGGAATATATAATCTGTATCAGGCGTAATATACATAGTATAGCGTATTGCGATCTAGTATCGGATGTCACATGTTAGGCCTGAGGCTGGAATTGTGTCTGCCCCGTACGGAGCATATATCGGATCTCTGGTAACTAGTCTCTATAATCGGATAAACATGACCTAGTCATATTATCTCAATAGCTGCAGCATACAAGAGTACCAGTTCCTTATCCTACGTGACCATCATCTCCATATGACTGAAGTGATACTTTTATCTTGACATCACACCCAATACATTACGATTCTCAATATACACAGAAGAGGCATACACAGAATCTGTTAAAGCCCTGGACGACCAAAACCAAAGTATATTGATTGTCGCAAGTATTAGCGATGCAAGTCTCAGGTTAAGACCAAATACACCTACCCTGATTCGGACTTCCATAGACACATAGTCATACTACCAATGGAATTCTGAGGGGTCTATCCAGAGCGAAGCTGTTTCCGTACCATCGGTAAACACAACCTCCTATTACACTTGCATAAGTATCCAATGCCTAAATATATGAGAACTATGATGTTATGCTCCCACAACGCGCATAAGTGCAATACTAGTCTATTCTGCATTATCAATGTCTAATCTCGATAATACTACGACTAGGGATATTTTAATGATTAAACCTTAATGGATTAATATTATCTCATATCTTATTAATCCGTAACTAATCATATGGGACTTTTATCATTTATATATCCCGGTAATCCAATTACAAATGATAAAAGAGCAATTTCCTTTGTCACATAGTTAATTTGTACAACAACACCATGTTCTGTACAAATAGTGATGTTATGGGTCATAATTGTCCAACAGCAACTACCCCGAGGTTCTTCCAATTTTTTCCTTAAAAAATTCTATTGTTTTTGGCTTGCCAGATGGCTCAAAAAATTGTAGCCATCATTTCCAAATATGTTCTGCTATAATTTCTGGCTAGTCGATCTAATACAGTCCAGATATCTTGGCATGAAGCGTCTTGTATATTCTGAGAAAAATGGGTAATTTTCCAGAATTTCTTTGCTATCTTGCACAACAGAAGCATGTGAGCAATGCTTTCTATTTCAAATTTGCAAAATCGACATACTGGGTCTTGCAGAATCTTCTTGTTTCATAGGTTCGCATCAGATGACAGTAGATTTTGGCAGCTCTCCATATGAAGATCTTTACCTTTTCTGGGATATGTTGAGAGTCCAAATGATGCTCCATTGATTGCTAGATGAAGCAGAATCAGTAGGAAGGTCTGGATACTTCATCTTCAGGGCTATCTGATAACCACTTTTGACTAGATATTGGCCCTTCTTGTTATAGTGCCAAATTATGTGATCTGGTCTTGGTCTCTTAGGAAGAGGAATCTCTAAAATTGCTTCTGCATCTCTATCAATAAACCTTTTCTTTATTAGCTTTTCATTCCATTTGTTTCCTGCCACTACCAGTTCAGCAACTGTCGCATCTTAAATCTGGCTTCAGTATTGGTTTGAAAGTTGAAGGCCTAGAAATCCAATTGTCCTTATTAATCACCACTTGACTGCCATTATCAATTCTCCATCTGCATCCTTTGTTAAGAACTTATTGTCCCCACACTATACTCCTCCAAACAAAAGAGGGGTTTGAGACAATCTTTGCATTTATGAAGTCAGAGTGTTTATAGTTGCCTTTAAGACTCGAGTAACTAGAGATTCTGGAGATTGAATTATTCTTCACTAGTGCCTGATAAATTAGGCGGTTCCTTTTAAACTGTTAAAACGCATAACTATTTTATCAAATACTTATATTTTAATTTTTTTTCATCCAACTCAGACGATGTAGCAAAATATTCAGTAAATACACAAATATTAAGTATACATCTAGTTAGAATTTTTATTTCACATTCGATGTCTTAAAAGTCACAACATCACAATATCAAACGGGTGATAGATGAGAATTGATTTGCCGATGATTACTTCAATACTTTTTTTTTTTTTTGAAATCGTTGGAAATCTCACCGTCAAACCATTCATTCAGGGCTTAAGTGAAGTAGATGAAATCTCCGGCTGTCCCAGGCTCTTACAAGAAACACACTCCTAAATTCGAACCCATGACTTTTAGGTGTGATTCTGAACCCTACACCACCAAATCACAACCTTTGGAGACGATTGCTTCGATACGTTGTGCACTAAATAGTAACAAATGGACCCAAAATCGTTTTCATGATTAAATCTGTCATTATGTCTGTGAAACACGCAGCTTTCCATGACAAAGACAAGTCAAGTCATGTGCTTAATAAGCAATAAATTCATATCTCGTTACGGGCAAAGGGAGTCAACAGAAGCAGCAACCAGAGCAGCCACAGCTGATTAGGGAGAATAGGCCACAGAGGATTAGCTCCAAGCCTAAGGGACTTGAAGATTATGTGTTGAGTTAGTTAGGATGATTAAAACTAATTGTAATTGGCGGCAAAAGAGGTTTAGCATTTAAAAGTTTGTTCTGAATGAGTTAAAAGTAGTTGGCAGCACGTGAGAACTAACATAACTCACGTGAAGACAGTTAACTTCTACATGAGCTTCCTAGGAAGTAGGAACTGAATATAAGCTGTAATCTTGGAAAGAATTAGACAATGAATCGTTTTCTCTCTTAACTAACACAAGTCAGGAGAGTTTGGTAGGTTTCCTATCATATTTGTTTAATTTTTTAATAATTAAAAATGAAAAAAAATTAAGAATTTTAATGTTGTAATTTTTTTGGATTGAATCTTAAAATTTCATTATAAATGTATTTATTTACAATTAAAAATTAATTTATATAATTAAGAAATTATTTTTATTAGTTAAAACTTCGTCTGACCCGAGTTCGGGTTTTTTTACCTAAGCCAAGCCCGGACTGGACCAATTTGATATCAGATCAGGCGGGGTTCATACTTTTTCTGTCACCCATAATGTGGAGTATAATTTATTCATTTATTATTGTAGCAAGCTTGACAAAAAATTATTAGGTTGTTGGGTGTTCACGGGTCGGGTCAGGTCGGATTTTTTGAAATTTTGTGATACCTGATCGGGTCGGGTCAAGGAAAAGTCGGGTTGCGGGTCGGGTCACGCGAAGGTGGAACCCGATCGGGTTCGGGGTCGGGTCGGTCATTAAAAAAATAAATATTTTTGTAATGAATTAATTATTTTGAAATGTAAATATTAGTTATATTTTTTGTCCCAAAAATTATCATATATATATATATAAAGTTTTAATACAAAAAGTAATAAACAAATGAAATAATAGTAAAAACTTTAAAAATAATAATAAAAATATTATAAGGTCGGGGCGGGTCGGGTTTTAGTATCACCTGTTTCCCAACCCGAAATTTTGGGTCGGGTTGAAATTTTACAAATTTTTTTTATACCCACGCGGGTCGGATCGCGGATTGACCCGATCCTATGAACATCCCTAGCTGTTGTATATGAGACTTAATACCATCGTTGCATAATAAATTTTTTCCCTCTCATTTGGATCTCATTTATCTGTTAATTATTGACCCAGACACAAAGTCAGCTTCGTAATGTATCCAAATTCTTAGCACATGATAATCATACCCATGAATAAAGCCATAACCACAATAATAGATCTGTAATTAATAGAAGTGCCTTAAAATTTTTACAAATCAAAACTTTTAACACCCCTAGCAAATATTATTAATTTATTAGATAGATGATTTGATACCGGATAAGGTTAATTGCACTCTAAAAAGTACTTTAAATATTCAAATTTTAATAAAATCTTACATTCCTAAAATACCCATAATTAAATTTATTATTAAGTACAACTTATAAAGATAAATATAATAAATGAACACTCTCATTGTATTCATCAATCAAATAAACATAAAACTTAATTTGAATTAACCAACAATATATTTATGTATCAAGTTAATTATGATATTTCATTTTCAATTATACATGATACATAATGATATTTCATTTTCGATTATATATACTTTTAATAAATACCGAATGATATGTTATTCCTTAAAGATTTTATTTCCTAAAGATGGTTGTGTTACTCCTTCAAATCCATAATGACTTAAATGTAAATAATTGCATATTATTTTCCATGATTTCTTGGAACCTGAGAAAATAATTGTGAATACTATCAGAAAATATGCTCCACTTAGAATACATTTCAGAATTTCCTTTAACAGGTAAAGACTAAAAACATGGCACTAGCACAAGATTTTCAGGTAAAAAATAATATTTAAGAAATATTGTAACTTCTGAATTATTATTTTTTCCTTTTAGTTGGATGTACGAAGGTGGGGATTATTTTGATATTATCAAAAGTGTGTAGAGCAAAAGATTATTTTTAAAATTTAACAAATGAGTGTTGTAAATTCTCTAATATTTATAGTATAAGTAGAAGAGATATGTCTCTTAAGTAATGTCTCATGGGAAAGACATAAGGATGAAGAGTCATATCCTCTAAATTGGAGGATGAGTCTCTAGGCTTTAAAGGATATAAGGGGAGGGGTTTAACACTCTAAACTAAAGGGTGCTCTCAAAGAAACTCTTTCATGCCTATATAAAGGGGCATTGGGTTCATTCTTAGGAATCCAGAAATTCCAACATTCACAAATCAATTTTTGTCTAGAAAGTCATTTAAAGTCAATAGAGTTTCCATCATTTGTCATTATTTAAGTTCTTGTGAAATGAGTATTCATTCTACAAGAAGCATTCAAGTATTCTGGGAGAACATTCCACAAGACATTTGTAGAGCACCAAGACGGGGCTAATAATTAAGTTATTAAGGAAAGATGCAACTCGACTTGGATTCAAGTTTTCAGATTTTTCTAAGTTTCATATTTTATGTTCTATTTTGACTTGTTAGTGTACAACTAATTGAATGTAGTATTAATGTAATGGCATGCTTGGGATTAATTGTTAATCTTTCAAATACTTTTGGTACGTACGTACTGTAGAAATTGAAGATGACAAGTTGAAGAAATATGTCTTTTCTCTTGTATTTCACAATGCCATTTAGTACTATAAATACACAATGTTTGAAATTTAAAATAGGAAAGAGATTAACTACTAGATAAAAGATATAATTACAAAAGATTCAAAAAATGATATTCCTTGATTTTCTCCCTTCAATTATCTTGATTATGGAATCTTATCATGCCCCCGCAAGATGGACGGTCGTGGAGAGAGTCTGATCTTGGACTTGAGTGAATTGAAGGGAGACCAAGCAAGCGGTTTGGTGAGGGCGTCCGCTAGTTGATCAGCTCCAGAGATGTGTGAGACCCGGAGTATACCATTTTGAACTTGTTCTCGGATGAAGTGGTAGTCAAGTACGACGTGTTTCATGCGTGAGTGGAAAACAGGATTGGAGCATAAATTGGTTGCCACAACATTGTCACAGTAGATTACTGGTTGGAGAGAGAGAGTGGCACCAAGTTCAGTAAGGAGAGCACAAATCCATCTGATTTCGGCAGCAGTGGAGGCTACTGATCGGTACTCGGCCTCAGTGGATGAGCGTGCAACAGAGCGTTGTTTCTTGGAGCTCCAGGAAATAGGATTATGACCCAGATATACAATGTAAGCACCAGTGGAGGTGAAGTCGTCCTTGTTTCCAGCCCAATCAGCGTCGGAAAAGGCATGGAGTGCGAGAGGGGAGTTGCGGCGGAGAAATATGCCATGGTCCAGAGTGCCACAGAGATATCGCAGTAGACGCTTGACTGCATGCCAATGATCATTGGTCGGTTGATGCATAAACTGAGAAAGTTTGTTTACTGTATAAGCAATGTCTGGTCGAGTGAGGGGGAGATACTGGAGGCTCCCGACAATAGTTCTGTACTCGGTCGGATCAGGCAAAGGAGATCCAGATTGTAATGTGAGTGTCGGGTTTGTTGCCAGGGGAGTTGGGGCTGGCTTGGAGTCAATCATGTGAGTTCTGGTGAGCAGATCGGCAATGTACTTGCGTTGACTAAGGAAAAGATCATCGTTGTGGCTAGTAACCTCCACCCCAAGGAAATAAGCAAGTTGGCCAAGGTCCTTGAGAGAGAAGCGCTGAGAGAGTTGGTCAATGAATCGTCGGACAGCTGCAACATCATTTCCAGTTATGATGATGTCGTCGACATAGACTAAGAGATATAGTGTGGGTTGGCCGTTGGTGAAGATGAACAGTGAGGTGTCGGCCTGTGAGTTGGTGAAGCCGGACTGTAGAAGAAATTGACGCAGTTCATGGTACCATGCTCGAGGAGCTTGTTTGAGGCCGTAGATGGCTTTGCGAAGTTTGCAGACGTGATTGGGGTGATCCCGATCAATGAAGCCCGAAGGTTGTGACATATAAACATCTTCAGTGAGAGTGCCTTGAAGAAAGGCATTGTTGATGTCTAGTTGTCGGAGAGACCATCCTTGACTAACCGCAAGACTGAGAACAATCCGAACTGTGGTCGGCTTGATGACTGGGCTGAAGGTTTCATAATAATCCACGCCAGGACGTTGATGGAATCCTTTGGCAACTAATCGAGCTTTGTACCTGTCAATAGAACCGTTAGCATTAAATTTGGTGCGAAAAATCCACTTACAGCCGACCAGGTTCTGGTCGGGACAGGGTGGCACTAGTTCCCATATCCCATTGCGAAGTAGAGCATTATATTCTTCCGATAGAGCTTGGCGCCACTTAGGGTCCTTGAGGGCTTGGGTAATGGTGGTGGGTTCGAGTGTAGGTTGCAGAAGTTGGGCGTGAAGGTTAAGTTTTTGAATTGGTTTGTGTAGGTTGTGCTTGGAACGTGTGACAATGACACGGGGTAAGTCGGAGGGTTCATTCGGGTGGTCGGTTTTGGTTTGGGCGGGTATGGGTTGTGTAGTTGAGTGTGCAAGAGGTCGGTTTTGTTTTTGTGTGGTCGATCAGGGATGCTGTAGTTGAGGGGTCATGTGCTCGGTTGGTTTTTGTGTGGTCGGTGTTAGGTTGTGGTCGGGAGTGTGCATGTGGTCGGCTGGTATTGGTGTGGTCGGTGTTTGGTTGTGGTCGGGAGTGGTCAGGTGGAGTGTCGCTAGGTGTGTTTTTGGGGAGGGTTGATACCCGGCTGTGTGTATGAGGTCGGTTGTTATGTGGATTATTGGTGAGGGGTGAGTGACATCTGTTCGCAGAGGGTCGGTCGAGGTTAGAGTGATCGTCGAGTTGTGGTAATTTGGAGTTGTTTGTGGTCGGTCAGAATTGGTTTGATTGGTAAGTGATGATGATGCTCTGGATTGGTTATGCCCGATAGGCTTCTGTGGTCTGCTGATGCTTGTGAAGTGGTTGTACCTGTGGGAATTATGTGAGATGGAGGGTGAGGTTGGCTCGGGGCATTGATGGGTGTGGAATTCTGTCGGGGTGCAGAGTCGACATTCTGCAATGGTGGGTCCAGTACCGGTAAGGTCATGGAGCACCATTCAGAGATGGTGTAAGGAGTGGCCCGGGAAGGAGACAAAGGATGTGGCAAAGGGAAAAATTGACTCAACGAAGCGGACATGTCGGGAGGTGTAAAGACGATTTGTGGAAGGCTCGAGACAGAGATAAGCCCTCTGAGTGAGAGAATATCCTACGAAGACACAAGGAGAGGACCGAGACTCAAGTTTGTGAGATGTGTATGGACGGAGCCAAGGGTAACAGAGACAGCCAAAGCTGTGAAGTTTCGAGTAGTTCGGCATATGACCGAAGAGTTTTTGATAGGGGAGTGATGGTGTAAGGTCGGTGTGGGCATGCGATTTATAAGATAGATTGCAGTGGAGAACGCAAAGGCCAATATGAGAGAGGCATGGAGGAGTGAGTAAGAAGAGAAAGACCTGTCTCGACGATATGTCGATGACGACGTTCAGAGTACCCATTGTGCTCAGGAGTGTGAGGAGGAGAAGTGAGATGGGAGACCCCATGGATTGTTAGGAAGGAAGAGAGGGCTTGGTATTCCCCCCCATTGTCAGAGTAGAGTGATATGATAGGGCGATTGAAGAATTTTTCGACCAGTGCCTTGAAGCGCACAAAGACATCACGGGTGTCGGATTTTCGTTTTAGGGGATAAAGCCATATGTATTTGGTGGTGAAATGGTCGATAAAGATTATGTAGTATTTGAAGTTGTCGAAGGAGTAGACCGGGGAGGTCCATAAATCTGTATATATAACTTCAAGAGGCGCAGAGGTAGTAAGAGTGGAGGAAGAGAACGGTAATTTGTGACTTTTATTGCATTGGCATGCATTACAATGATTATTTGAATAACAGGAATTAGAGACAGCAGAATTAAATGAAGACATGATGCGTTTGAAGATGGACGACGAGGGATGCCCGAGCCGATGATGCCACTCAGGTACAGTGGTGCTGACACTTGAAAAGGCGATTAGAGGGACCGAGTGGGGTGGTCGGCCACTCGTAGACACCATCCTTAGTTCGACCCTGCAACAGAACTGCCCCCGTGCGGAGATCCTTCACATGAAAAGAAGAGGTAAAAACTCAATGGAAGTGTTATTGGACTTGCAAAATTGAGAAATGGAGATGAGATTACGTTTCATATTGGGTACATATAAACATTGGATAAGGTAAAAGAGTTAGTTAAAGTATTAAGAGAGGTAGAACCATGGTGTGGAAATGGGGAGTGCAGTGCCGTCACCGATCATTATTTCATCTGTGCCGTCATAAGGATAGTGGAGGGCAAGGTTGTTCAGATCAGTAGTGACATGATGTGAGGCTCCACTGTCGAGAAGCCAGTTTGGGTTGGATGAAGAGGTGGTGGTAGCATTTGCTTGATATTGCCAGGGACTGGGCGTGCGAGGGTTGGAGGAGTTGGTCGACCGGGTTGGTGGTTGCGCACCGGGGAAGTGTTGGCGGAAGAGAGGGCATTGGGAGACCACATGGCCTTGATTGCGGCACCATTGGCAACGACCAAGAAAGGACGAGGAGGATGTCGGTCGGTTCTAGTGTTGGTGGAAGTGTTTCTGGGAAGTTGGTGGTTGGTGGTTGGTGTAAACCGACCGGTCTGGGCAGTGTTATTAGGATGTGGTCGGTTGTAGGTCCGAACATTGGTGGGATGCGCGGATGCCGGGTGGGAAGGGGAGCTGGTCCTGTTGCGGAGAGATAACTCCTTGTTGATGAGTTTTTCATGGAGTTCATCAAAGAGAATAGTGGAATCACGGCCATTGACAGAGTCGATGATGGACTGATAGTTATCGTCAAGTCCGTCAAGTACTTTTTCAATTAGATCTTCATGGTCAAGAGGTTTACCAAGGGCGGCAAGTTGATCGGCTGTGGTTTTGATGAATTGCATGTATTCGGTAATGGTTTTAGGGCCTTTGGTGATGTGTTTAAGATGATCTTTGAGTTGTTTGATGTGACCCCGAGATGGACGGGCATAGGTGTTGGCAAGGTTTGCCAGGCTTCATAGGTGGTGGTGGATTGGGTGATGAGAGGGACTAGCGATGGTGATAGGGTGCCGACCAGAGCTGCAAAGATCAGTTTGTCTTGGCGTAGCCAGGTATGATATTCGGGATTTGGAGAAGTGACATTATTGGTGGTGATGGTACGTTGTGGGGTGTGATGATTTCCATCAATGTGTTTTTGTAAATCGTAGCCGATGAGAATGGCTTCAATTTGGGTTTTCCAGGAGAGATAATTCGTTGATGTGAGTTTGATGGAGTTGTGGATGGCAACTATGATCAAAGGTTTTGTAGGTTCTTGGGTGTTGGGGATGACATTTTGGGTACCGTCGGAGGCCATTGGAACAGAGGATGGAGTTGGAGAAAATTTGCCGTGATGTTGGAAAAAAAAATTAGAGAAGGGATCTGGGCGCTGATACCATGTAGAATTGAAGAGGACAAGTTGAAGAAATATATCTTTTCTCTTATATTCACAATGACATTTAGTACTATAAATACACAATGTTTGAAATTTAAAATAGGAAGAGATTAACTACTAGATAAAAGATATAATTACAAAAGATTCAAAAAATAGATTCCTTGATTTTCTCCCTTCAATTATCTTGATTATGGAATCTTATCACGTACAACAAAAGTAGTTTAATATTATACCTCTATTGGCTCACACTGATAACCTAATTAATAATGCAATTAGCAGCTGGTAAGTCGCAATAATAATACCAATATAAGCAACAAACTAACAGTTAATGATTACAAGTATAATGTAATTAATTGAAAAAATAAGTTCAATTATTCTAAATTAATACTATGATGCCACCGCCGGCTCAACTTGATAACTTTCAATTAATTATGGATAAATCATGACTCAATTATAGGAAGTTTCATTATTCAGAGTGAAAACACTTGAAGCCTTTTTTTTTTTTAATCATGTTCTAATTTATGGGAGAATAAGATGTTAAAAATCAATTTTATTTTATCACATTTTACTAAAAAATAAATTTTTACATAGTGGAATGTGAGTAATAAATATATCTTACTTAATATTAGTGTGAATATATATTTTTTATTTTTTCGGATATCGAATACAAGTCCACCTAGTATTATTTAAACTATACTCTAGAGAATTTTGAGTTGTACATACGTGTAATATTTGTAAATTGCCACATATTAAAAAAAAAATGATAATCATGCCTGTGCTTAATTATTTTTTATAATTAAAAAATATATTATAAAAATAGACAAATAAACTCTTATTATATTATTATTATTTATTTTGACAAATAAACCTAATAATAATGATAATAAGTTTTTTTTTTTGTATAAAACAGATTTTAAAATTGTCAGCACAGTTTTCTAAAAATAAGCAGAATGATAAAATGACGTCAAAAACTCATGTGAGATGGACGTACAATAAATGACGTGGTACACTCGTATAATAATATTTTGACACACACATTAAATTTGAATTTAACTAATAACAATATGAGATAAAATTATTAATCAATACATATCATTCATTCATTAATTGACTACATTAAATATATCCCATATAAATTTCAAATGACAGAATTTGATGAAAATTGGGCAAATAATATTGCAATAGTGGTGGCTCTTTCTTATATTGCTTCAAATTTTGAAGTTCAAAATGACATATTATAAGTCAAATTTTGACTGCACCTGTATTTTTAGATGGTCTTATAAATTGAAACTAGTGCACTACAGCAAAAGTGGCCATTTGGGGACTAGAGAGAGATTAATTTTCAACAATTTTTCTTATTATAAGTTTGAAAATATGAAAAGTATGTGTATGTTTTCGGGGTTTGCCCTTATCGAAGGGATAATAAACTTAAAATTCGGATCATTAAATTTAAAATGAGAGTTATTGAATTGGAAATTGATATATAAATTTAAAATGTTTAATGTTCAATTCTAAAATTTCAATTATAATGATTATATTTTCGACTTCAATAATTCAATAAGTGAATGTGTGAAACTCAAATTTTGATCTAAAATAGGAAGGAAAAGCAAAAACACAAACCAGATTAATATTCAAATGCAGGAATTGATTCCTCTTAATCTTGAAAATATTAGGGCTAAAGTTCTTTATAAACAAAATATAGATCTAAAAAATGAGATTTATTATTGCCTAGTGGTGATTCTATTTCGTATAATGCCTCGCTCCAAATATCCTCCTTGATGGCCACTTCATTTGTTATTGTTGTGACATTGAGACAAGAATGAAAACTTAATTGTCAAATGAAAGTTAGTATAATTATTTAATTATTGACAAATTAATAAATAACAATGATTTGTAGATTAAATGAGAATAAAATAACCATTAAAACAACGTTATTTTGATTTTTTTTTTTTTTATTAAACACTCTGACAATATGAGTGTCAGATAACAATAAACCGAACAAATTAAAGACGTACTTAGCAATAATTAATTACATAATTAGATCATCCATTCCTCAGATGATACAAGAAAAGGATCCAAAGATCCCACATCTGATTCCATATTAGCTTGTATAAAAGGTAATTTGGCTTGATGACTCTCATAAATGTCACAGAAATCACCAAGCTTGTTGAAATTAGCATCAAGAAATTCCAAGAGGCTGAGGCTTGTTTCACCAACATCAAAATTCACCATGAACTCAGTGCCGGATGAATTTTCTTCTTTATTAGACCCATAACTGCATTCAGATTGTACAGCTCCCATTAATGGAGCTTCATTATCAGCTGCTTCAGTTTCATGTTTCTCACTTTTGTTTTGGCTGCAGCCCTTTGCTTTAGCTTGAATGTCTCCTGGCCAAACAGCCTTTTGATCATTATTTGCCTGTAATTTCTTGGATAATTTTGTGTTCCAATAGTTCTTGATTTCATTATCTGTTCGCCCAGGAAGTCTCCCGGCTATAAGAGCCCATCTATAAAAAAGATAGCCGTCAGGATTCTCTTATGATCTGAACTTTTTCTGAACAGTAGAATCTTACGAGCAATGATATTTGTATAAAATAACATACAAAATTATGTAATTTTAGATTTTTTTTTTCTAAATCTTAATTAGCCAACCTGTTGCCTAAGAGCTTGTGAAGTCTAATGATGAGATCTTCTTCATCTTTAGCAAAGTTACCTCTCTTGATATCTGGTCTCAAATAATTCATCCAGCGCAGCCTACAACTCTTCCCACATCTCTTAAGACCTGAATCATGTTTAAAGTATAATGAAATTGAAATGGAAATGTGGATATAAAAAATAAAAGCACCCGTAAATGTATAAAATAGTGACTAAAATACTTATAATATATGTATTATAAGATTAGTTTTTTAGTCAAAAAATAAAATAAAATAAAAATATATTCATCTCTTACCTGCAGCTTTGGGAATGTTTCTCCATTTTCCTTCACCATGAGCCTTGATGTAATCTGTGAGGATTTTGTCTTCAATGGCAGTCCAAGCTCCTCTATTGAGTCCCACTTTAGAACAGCAAGGACTCCTACCCATTTGAAGCTAACTTAATTTCTCTCTCGATATTGTGTCCAATATTCTTGTATCTTTTGCTATATAGATCCCAGAGAATTAAAAGTTGCTCTTTGTTTCCACTCTTGTAGGGATAATCACTTTTATAGACGTGTAACAATTTTGTTCATTTAAATTTATAATAAGGTTAGGTTAATGAGTGCGAATTCATTTAAAGAAATTTTTAATATCATTTTTATGTGAAATGAAAAAAACTGTCAAATCATTAATTACTTTTTCGTTTTTCCCATGAAAATTTTCCGAAAATGGATCATTAACGAGTGCTATAACTCCTAAGGGCACTAGTTAGCATTTCCTTTTATAATAATTTGCTGCAATTTTTTTTTTGGCTGTAAACTACTACATAACTATTAAACTCTAGCGGTCCATGTAAGTTAATAAAAATAAAACTGAAATGGTATCAAAATCATTAAAAAAAAAATGATGAAATTGAATTTTGTAATGATTTTTAAAAAAAAATAAATTAGGATAATTAGTTATTGATATTGAATAATAATTATATATAACTACATATATAACTGTACAGTGGACATAACAAAAACTTATAAAAATTTTAATAAAACTCAACTTAGCATTTGGACTAAATTCAAAAAAAATATTAAATTTTGCAAAGGGTGGTTTAGTTTGATACTTCCTAGGATTTCAAGCAAACATTTATTTATTTGAAATCGTTTGGAAATTATGTCGTCAAATCACTCATTCCGGGCTTAAACGGAACAGGTAAAACCTTCGACTGTCCTAAATTCTTATAAGAAATGCACTCTCGGAATTCAAACTCAGAACCTCAAAATAAGATCTTAAATCATACGCCACCATATTACGCCTCTTGAGATGATTTCAAGCAAACATGCTGCAATAAATTCTTCAGTTGGAGCTAATTTCCTTCATTGTTGGCCGTATTACAACCAGGAATTTGGTTTGACGGATTATGAATAGGGGCGGGTTGCGTTGAATGGATTCAACTCATCCACCCAGATCCGCAAAACCCACACGGGTTGCTTATTGGGTTGTGTAGTAATTATAAATCCAAAATAAACTAAGACATCTATAGAAAAAGACAATTTTTTTTAAAAAAAATTTAAAAATAATAAAATCCAAGAAAATAATTAATATATAAGCATTAGAGGTTGAATTTTTTTTCAACTCGTGTTAACCTACAACTCACGTGGGATGATCAAATCTAACCCATACAGGTCAGATCGGGTTTACACCTCTAATTATGATGCAAAGTTCATAAAATTGAAAAAACTATATTATAAAATCTATAAAAGGGCTAAGCGCAGAATATATCCCGAAAGCTTCTACATAATTCCACCCCTTAATGTTATTGTAATTTAATAGAAACTTGAAGATGTCAAATAATAATAATAATATATAATAAGTCAGGGTGCGTTTTCATAGGATGTGATTTGATGATATATGATTTAAGATCTGACATTCAGATCCTGGATTCGAATCCAAATAATTTGTTTCTTATAAGAATCGATGGTAATAGGGAGTTTTACTTACCCAAATTAAACCCGAATAGAATAATTTGGAGACAAGATTCCGAATGTTTCAAAAAAAAAAAAAAAAGGGTCCAGGTGCATGAACAAAATCTTGGAAAATTTAATAACGAAAAGCTTGAAAGCTTGAGGTTTTTTCAGTCAAAATCAGTGGAAGATGAAATGTTGTACCATAAAATATTGAATTGAGATTAAGACATGTACCTTATTTTTTCATTTATTATTTGGCCAAATGGTAGTTCAATTATCTCCTCATTTTTGGGAATGGAGTTCGAATTTAAAATTTATTACTTTTAATACAAAAATTTTTACTCACTCAACTAATATACCTTAATAATAAGAATATTTACACTTTAAAAATTTCTTTACACGCTCATATTATAATTAAATTATTTATTATTAAAATACTCCTAACGTAAATTACTATTAAGAATAATTTATGATAAATAAATATATAATATATATTTTTGAACATTTATTTAAAAAATCAAAAGTTACTTACCCAATTAAAAGAGCAGACACTGATAACGTACATAGAAAATGAAATGACACTGCATATTCATGTGCAAATGTTTAAAAAAAAACACGAGTTTTTTTTTTTTTATAGAGTCAATGGCTGGTGAGTTTAGATATTATTTATGTATTCATATATCAACGTCGCAAGTCCTAAATATTTTATAATTATTATCTTCTGTCAATATACATACAAATTTAATTGATTTATAATTATAAATTGAAAACTTTATTTTTATAATTGTTGACGGTGGATTTTGGTCTCAGGGTAATATGGGAATATCACCTCCGAGGGAATCCTCCTTCAACTGTGAATTTGTTTGGTTATGGGGGACCAAAAGCAAATTTAGCGGAAAACAAGAAAATACGCCAATCAGACAAGGTGATTTAACGTGGTTCGGTGGATTTTTGGGATCCGACCTACGTCCACGGGAAAGAACAGGGTGGTGCTCTTTATTACTCCAATACACTTCTCAGGCCTCTCTTTCGCTCTTACAGATTGGAACTTTACAATTCGAATCTTTCCCTCTTGTGATGATTTCTTCGATCCTTTTAACTTGTTTTTCTACACTCACTCTACCCTCCTATTTATAATGGTGAAGAAACCAGATTCCTATTTGTACAAGAATTCCCAATTGGAGATGGTCTCCTTTTCCTATCAGGATTCCTAGTCACAACTATTCCCTTTTCCCATAAGGATTCCTAATCAAAAACTACATTTACTTCCTTTATCCTATTAGGATATTAAGTTATTAATTTACCCCATTAAAGTAGGACAACTTATCCCTTTTCCGCAAGAATAGGATGCTTTATCTTCCTGAGCACGCCTCGTCATGTGCTCGGTCTTCATGAGGTCGGTCATGATAGCCATTTGAACTGAGAATGCTGCTGTCGATCTGATAATGCTCGGTCATCCGATCTCAAGTGCTCGGCCATTTAGTATAAAGTGCTCGGCCTCTTACCGTCAAGTTGTCGGGTCGGCTTTAACGGTCTCGATCAATGGAGTTACCCCTTTTACCCCTGTCGTGTCGTTTAAATAACATAGTGCCCGAAAAACACCATCAACATCTGTCCCCTAGTTCTCGGTAACAACGAGTTTGTGAGTTGATGCCGGGAACTATAAAAAAAAAATGGTGTGCTGATCGCCTTGCTGGTGGTCGCTCCAGAAATCACCGAGAAATTGTCTTTGCCATCGACTAAGTCTTCTGTTTCTATCTTCATATCCTCGGTTATTGGAGATGCTGACTCTATTCAGAATGATTCTCCACCTCAAAGCAAATTGCTTACTTGGGTCGTTCCATCAGGAGACGAAGTTCCTCTTTTTTGTCCAAACTAAAAATGACTCCTCCTCTGTAATATCTGTACCAGAGATTTGAGGGTCCTGACCCCTGACTGATCCAATCTCGATTGTGAGGAGAAAATTTTGCTTCTGAGCTAACGATGATGTGCTCGGTGGCATGTGATCATGTCTCGAGCTGTGAGAGATGCTCGGGCCTGGGGGAACGTTACGTCCCCAGTCCGAAGGACTGACTCGGTGGGACGCAACCCGACCCCGAGCTGAGAACGACACTTGGACCTGAGGGAATGTTACGTCCCCAGTCCGAAGGACTGACTCGGTGGGACGCAACCCGACCCCGAGCTGAGAACGACACTTGGACCTGAGGGAATGTTACGTCCCCGGTCCGAAGGGCTGACTCGGTGGGACGTACCCCGACCCCGAGCTGTGAAAGGCATTTGGACCTGAGGGAATGTTACGTCCCCGGTCCGAAGGGCTGACTCGGTGGGACGTACCCCGACCCCGAGCTGTGAAAGGCATTTGGACCTGAGGGAATGTTACGTCCCCAGTCCGGGGGGCTGACTCGGTGGGACGTACCCCGACCCCGAGCTGAGAGAAGGCACTTGGACCTGGGGGAATGTTATGTCCCCAGTCCAAAGGCAGACTCGGTGGGACATCGCCCGACCCCGAGCTCTAAGAATCACTTGGTCCTGGGGGAATGTTACGTCCCCAGTCCAAAGGGCTGACTCGGTGGGACGTATCCCGACCCGAGCTAAATAACCAAGCGGCCTCAGCGGAACGAAATCCAGCCCCGAACCGAATAAACAAGTGGCTTCGGCGGAACGAAATCCAGACCCGAGCCGAATAAACAAGTGGCTTCGGCGGAACGAAATCCAGACCCGAGCCGATTAATCCCTGGGACTTATTCAGAAGGGAAGTGAATCAACCTTTGAAGCCCTACCGAATCTGGCATGGGCGTCCCTCTGCCAGACCGGCGAAAAAATAAAAACAAAACCTTTGAAGGTAAAATCAAAAGGTGGGGGTGACTTAGCACTTGTCCCAAAGTAAAACTTTTCACAAGTGTAAACAACAGCACGGATGTCTCGAAACAGCGTCCTGCCCGAGGCCTCCAAAACACAATTCTGAATCTTTCAATTCAGTGTCCCGGCGAACCAGGATTCGGATCAGAAGAGCGTATGAACGGTAAGGGCACATCCTCTACACGTCGGTTCGCTCGGGAGCCTGTGTATTGTATGAGGGCTCCTCCTTACCACGCGTGGAGTAGGCACACGCCACAGGGGTATACGCCTCCCCGTGCTGTGCCTCCCGCGGATCCGGATGATGAATGGATCAAAGAGTGTCCGGGGTACTAAGGGCATATTCCTCCTTAGGCCTGGCATCACTGGAGTTAGCAATCGTCACGGGGGTGTCATCATCCCCCGTGCTATGCTTTCCCACGGATCCGTTACATCGGGTGGGCAAGGATCAGAAGAGTGTTTGACACATTAAGGGCATGTTCCTCCTTACGTTCGATAACACTGGAGTAAGCAATCGCCACAGGGGTATCATCCCTCCCTGTGCTATGCTTCTCACGGATCCTGTATACTGAGCATGCCCATGAGGGCCTGAGCCAGGAGAGATGTTTGGTTCTGGGGGAATGTTTCCTTCCCCAGACCAGTGAGTATTGACTCGGTGGGACGTAACCCGACCCCGAGCCGAAAATGGCCTCGGCGGAACGAAATCCAGCCCCGAGCTGACTAACGAAGAGGCCTCGGCGGAATGCGATCCAGCCCCGAGCCGATTAATGAAGGGGCATCGGCGGAACGCTATCCAGCCCCGAGCCGAAAGACGTACTTGGCTCTGGAGGAATGTTCATCCCCAGACCAATATGTATGACTTGGTGGGACGTAACCCGACCCCGAGCCGGATAACTGAATAGCCTCGGTGGAGCAAGGTCCAGACCCGAGCTGAGCAAGTCTTATTGTTTGGTCGCTTCTTTCTATATTTAGGCGCTAAGTTTGTCCCTGGTTTTTGAATAGGTCCTTCTTTTTATGTTTTAAGAAAGTGGACGAGAACCCTTTTTGAAAAGAGAATTTTTATTTATGTTTTGGGGACAAACTGCCCTTTTTTTCAGTTGATTTGGCGGCCACATGCTCTTTGTCTGGTCGTCATAACTTCGTGGTCAATGTATTTGTTCAGATATCCGTTTCTTGCTAGGTCTTCCATCTGCTCTCGCAGATCTTTACATCCGTCCGTTGCATGTCCTCTGGAGTTGTGGTGTACACAATAAGCTTTTTGGTTCCTTCTGTCTGGTGGGAATCTCCTTTGGTCGGGTTCCACTAAGAGGCCTTTCCCCTGAATCTCCATGAAAATTTGTCCCAGTGGTTTCTTTAGGGGAATGTATGCATCTTCCCTGACCACGTGGTTTACTTGGGTCGGCGCTCTTCTCTCCTGATTGTCCCGGTTCAGTGGCTTGAATTCTTTGTGTTTCGGGGGTGGTCTTCTGGATTCTTTTTCTGTTCGGCGTTGGGCGCCCTCCCTTGTGGTTCTATCCCTGATGTTGTTCCCTTTCCGGACACTTTCTCTTCGTTCTCTAACGAAACGAACTTCCGGGCCACCTCCAGGGCGGTGGCGTAGTCCGGGGTGTCCTGGATCCTTAGGTAGGTCCAGAGTCTTCCGACCCTCAAGGCTCCTTTCAAGCTTTCCAGGGCTTCAGGGGATTCATACCCTCCGACTTCGAGTACCATATTATGGTACCTTTCAATAAATATCTTCAGAGGTTCATCGTCTCCTTGCTTCATGAGCCGGAGTTCTCCAATCGTCTTTCTGGGGACACAAGCCCCCTTGAAGTGTCGTATGAATGACTTCTTCAGTTGTGTGAAGCTGCTGATGCTTCTTGGGGCTAAGCTCCTGTACCATAGAATGGCTGGTCCGGCCAGAGTTAGGGGGAACACTTTGCAGATGGCGTCCCCTGTTACCCCTTGCACCTCCATCAGCATGGTGAAACTTTCAATGTGGGTTTTAGGGTCGGTATGGCCCTTGTACGGTGTCATGGTCGGCATGTTAAATCTCTTCGGGAATTCTCCGATTTTATTTCCTCCGTGAGGGGGGACTCATCTTTGACGTCCTGGATATCCCCTCTGTTTGCGTTGGGGTATACTCCCCATTTGACCAGCTCCTCCCGTAACCAAGATTTCATACCGCTGTCCCTGGTTCCATGCCGCCCTCTGAGGTTTCTTTTCTTTCTGCTATCTTGGGAGCGGCGTTTCTCAGGGTCGGCGTCGTCCCGCACCTCTTCGGTATGTTCTTTTCCTCTCCTCCGGGTACTGTGAGGGCTATCGTAGGAGGGATCTGGTGATGATTTGTCATCTTCCTCCTCCCATGTGTCCTCGGTTTGGGAATCCCTTTGTACTACCACGGATCTCACCCTGTAGGGTTCCCTCCTTTGAGGTCTGTCGTCTTCGCTTGTATCAACAATTCTCTTTCCTTCCGCTATCTCACTCCTTCGCCGGCTAGTCCCGGCCTCGAATTTTCCGTCGCGTGCTCTTCCATCCTTTCCAACCGGTCTACTATGGTTTTTAGTAGAGTTTGGTTTTCCTCCCTTTCCTTCCTAAGGTTTTCCTCGATCTTTTCCATCCAGTCCGCAGCCGAGCCCCCTGATGATTGTTGGTTTCCGCCTTCCGCCATTTGTCTTATTACGCGAGTTGCTTTTCGTAGAGTTCCCCACAGACGGCGCCAACTGTTGACGGTGGATTTTGGTCTCAGGGTAATATGGGAATATCACCTCCGAGGGAATCCTCCTTCAACTGTGAATTTGTTTGGTTATGGGGGACCAAAAGCAAATTTAGCGGAAAACAAGAAAATACGCCAATCAGACAAGGTGATTTAACGTGGTTCGGTGGATTTTTGGGATCCGACCTACGTCCACGGGAAAGAACAGGGTGGTGCTCTTTATTACTCCAATACACTTCTCAGGCCTCTCTTCGCTCTTACAAATTGGAACTTTACAATTCGAATCTTCCCTCTTGTGATGATTTCTTCGATCCTTTTAACTTGTTCTACACTCACTCTACCCTCCTATTTATAATGGTGAAGAAACCAGATTCCTATTTGTACAAGAATTCCCAATTGGAGATGGTCTCCTTTTCCTATCAGGATTCCTAGTCAAAACTATTCCCTTTTCCCATAAGGATTCCTAATCAAAAACTACATTTACTTCCTTTATCCTATTAGGATATTAAGTTATTATTTACCCCATTAAAGTAGGACAACTTATCCCTTTTCCGCAAGAATAGGATGCTTTATCTTCCTGAGCACGCCTCGTCATGTGCTCGGTCTTCATGAGGTCGGTCATGATAGCCATTTGAACTGAGAATGCTGCTGTCGATCTGATAATGCTCGGTCATCCGATCTCAAGTGCTCGGCCATTTAGTATAAAGTGCTCGGCCTCTTACCGTCAAGTTGTCGGGTCGGCTTTAACGGTCTCGATCAATGGAGTTACCCCTTTTACCCCTGTCGTGTCGTTTAAATAACATAGTGCCCGAAAAACACCATCAACAATAATAATAAAAAAATATTATTTATTAAAACTATCGACAATCAAAAATGATATTTATAAAAAAAATATATAATATATTTTTTTAATCAAATCAGAATCAAATGAAATTTATTAGAAAATGATTGTTTTAAGTTATTTTTTCGTGTGTCTTACATTTTAATGAGTATGTAGAGTAAAAAAAATCAATTAATTAGTTTAAATATTTTAAGTGAGAGTTTTTTTTTTTTTTTTGAAATATTAAATAGTGTATAAAGTAAAAGTCAAAATTTTAAATTTATCCTATAAATGTATAGAGTAATAGAGTATTCAAAGAAATTATTAGAGTACAAATATCAAGGAGTCAATTTGAGGATCAAATAATTGAGGATACTAATTTAATAGTAGGTCGTTCTTTGATGTCAAACGAATCTCATTTATTAATTTGAAAGTTAGTTGTGCTAGCTCTCTCCGTCTCTAGGGAGAAACTTTAGCAAATAAACAATAAGGGCAGGAATTTGGATCCAGTTAAGTTTTTCTTAAATTTTTACTATGTGTATTTTAATATCTAATAATACACGATTAATATTAAATTACATTTAAATTATTATTCAATAACCATTAATCATGATTTTTTTTAAAAAACAAAAAACAAATGGGAGAAGAAAGTGGCAAATCATTGTTACATTTGTTGGCAACTATATCTATATATGTTTAGTTGCAACTCAAAATCAGATTTTTGTGTGTTTCAATTTGGTTATCACCATATAGCCCATTGCGATGAATACACATTGTCTTTCATTTCACATACTAATTATTCAATGATAGTAATTTATTTGGTGGTTTTTTTTTAAGGTTATTCGGAGATGAAGCTAATGATATCGATCCGGCCACTTGAAAAGAGGGATTTAGGGTTGTTTGAGAATCTGTGAAATCCGATCCGATGAGGTACTTGTTTGTAACTCGACCTAATTGAAGAATTGGGCAAGACTTTGATAAGTATCATCTATTTCAGTATGCCGACCCGATGAACGAAGATGTGAATGAGGTCGACCAGTATCGAGGTCTTGTGACGTATGCCCTAAATGGGAAGATGTGCTTCCAAAAGGGTAATGATGGTGGAAGGAAAAAGGCAGTTCATAATGGTTGTAAGCTCTGTCAGCCGCCATAGATCAATGCAGTGGCAGAGCAGAGATGTCATAGGTCGGTGCAGTAGCAAATGAATAAACAGATTTGATTAGTTAGATTGAGGATGGTTGTGTTGGTGGTTTTATCAGGGTGGCGCAGCGGAAGAAGCGCGGTTCGGTCGAAATCGTAGTTTAAAATTTTTAAAATTACGAATAAATTATTCAATATCCAATATTGATAATTTATTCATATTTTACCTAAACATATTTATTCGATATCATATGACGACATAAATAATATAGAAACATCGCGAAACTTTTGCGAAAATATTTTTCTTGCAAAATAGCATAAAACTCGTTTCCGGCCGAACTGACCAACCAATGCACATGGGGACTACCCAGGTCAGCCCAAAAATATTTGGACAGTTCGTGGACTACCAGAACAGTGACCAGTTCACTGTTTGGGCAGCCATTATCCGATAACGTTGTTTTTCACCGTTTACATATTTAAGTGACGTACCATCCATTAAGAATTTTTGGTGAGTCATTCAGTGTTTATTCGCTATAAACAGCTACACGTCTATACTAGTCTCCAAGACTTATGGTTCATTGAGAAACCATTGGAATCATATATTCCAGTATACGACATGTACCGGTCTCAACGGGTTTACTTTACTGACCAAGTAGTGTAAACCTTGACCAAGAACTGTCTGAGAATGACAACGTCATGATACAACTCAATTTAAGTTGCGACGCTTTTGCAACAGTATCATGACTAGTCATCTTAAAGTCTATTACGTCTTTACCATAACAAAAGATATATTATATTACAGAAATTGCTTGTATTATTCAAAATAAAACGTTTTACATAAGTATTTTCAAGGAAATACAAACAGAAATTGGCGCTCTGAGCACTTACCCCAACAGATTATATTTGTCAAATGAGCATATGGAAATCAAACTTTAATCAATATTATGGAGAATTCACAAATTTAAATGATTCAAAAAGAAATGAACAAAAATAACTTGTTACGAATTACATTGAGATGCGTCTCAGGAGCGAAAACTCCTTACACTGTCATATTTGAACAACAATTCCACTTGGTTAGTTAAAAATTTATTGTTGGTTTGTGTGTAGTTTTTTTAATAAAAACACAAAATAAAATCAACACAAAAATATTTTTTTTACAATCAAAATAACAAAACAAAAACAACATTTTTTTTAAAAAAAAAAACAATAACACAAAAATAATTTTTTTTTTTTACAAAGAGAAAAATACCAAAAATGAAAACTATCTAGTCAACTATCTCCCCCCAACCAAATTGAGACATTGTCCCTAATGTCTGAATAAGAAGAAGTAAAGTTTATAAGATATCACCTGGTTAGTGTGGAAAAGATAATTGAATCAACAACACTACTATTTAACCCCAATAAAAGTTACAGATTAAGATTCAAGTCCACTCCACGTTTCTTTCCACGATCGTTATCTGACCAGTCCAACTTGGAAAGAATTGAGTCGATTTTTGGTTCATAGGCTAACAGTTGGTAGATTAATTCAACAGCTTTTCCTGCAGTAAGAACAATATTTTTTGCCAGTTTTGAAATGAACCTGGGTCTTTTAGCATCTTCAGAAATACTAAAAGAAAATCGAAAAATGATCTACATTAAGTAGTCCAATAGGTTTTCAGTGAATGTTCAAATTTTCTTATGACGCAACTGTGAAAATTTCTTCCAACGTGCCCAGCCCACCTGATAAAGCAATAAAAGCGTCAGCATGATTAATCATTTCAGTGAGTCTTTCAGACATACTTAGGACAATTTATTCTTCTCCATTTGATTTTTCGATAAGATTTCCGTCTGCCAAAGTTTTTAGGATGATTCCTAAAACTTGACTATCTCCTTCTTACACGGCCTTTGAAACATATCTCATCAATCCAAGATTGACACCCTCATATACTAAGTGCACGTTTCTTTCCGTCATAACTCTACCCAATTCTTTTGCGGCCTTAAGAAATTCTGGTTTATTACCAAAGCTTGATCCACAAAATACACAGATATTAGTGACTCGTCGTCTTGAAGTTTTCTTCATTTTTACTCTTTCTCTTATTTGGATGTGTCGAAAGAGAAATGACGAGTTGTATTTATCGATCATGAAAAAATGTGAGTAATAAAAGCACTAGTACCTGAAAAATGACAATTGTCAGATGAACAGTAAAATAGATCGTGAAAGTAAAAAAGTTTAGATATTGTAGCCAAAATTAAAGTAAAGGAAATCAAAACAGTAAATTAAAATAAATCAAAACAGTAATTTTAAGTAAAAGAAATCAAAAAAATAAATTGAAACAATATGTACTGGTAGTTGTGATTATGACTCACATCTTCTACATCTAGTAACTGCTTGAACGCCATTTATGAGTCGAGAATATGCTTCACATCCAATTTTCTTACAAATTAAGAAAATTAGCAAACATGATTTTTTAAAATCAGATTCTCGGGACTGTATTATTGGCTTCCTTTTTGAAATTGTGTATGCAAATTGCGAATCACTCGATGACGTATCATCATTTTAAAGTCAAAATTTTCCCATCTCGATTCTGTCCCGTTTTCAAAACAAGACAAAAAATTTTGTCATGATCCCGTTGGAACGAGACGAAACGAGTCAAAAATGCCAACCCTAATTTATATATATATATAAAGATAAGAAATATGACGTATATCATTTGATAAATGATTAATAATGTGATGGAAAATTAAGTCAATAAACGCCTAACACATATTCAGTAATGTCTGTGACACATTACCTGGCATACAAATATATAGAAAATGACACTCAAATATGTACCCTATAGATTACGATAAAAATATTTTGGTTCTTCTAATTTTAGAAATACCACATTTACCACATGCCATAAATAAATTTGATTAATTTTAACGGTTTGATAAATGTTGGCTTATAAAAAACTAAACTAGCCTATGAAAAGGGAAATTTACAAATCTAATCTTTTTGTTTTTACCAAATACAAAATCAACCCATATTTTAAGAAATATTTCTAATAGTCAAATATAATATATTCTTCCCATACTACCCTTATTGACACACACACAGAACTATCTTTTTCAAATTTCTCTCCCTTCGCAACCCTAACTGAAGAAGAAAAGTGGCATTTGATTCTACTCTTTCAATAAGACTCCGACGATTGTAGAGGACACTCCGACGATGGCAGTTTTATGATGATCATCATTGACGGCGATGGTATTTGTGGTGGTGGTGTTTTGATGAAAAAAGTTTAAATTTTCTACTTAGGTGAGTAATAATTGCCTTTTGGGAACTTATTTAAGTTGCTAATGTTTATGTTGTTGCTTGATTTAGCATTAAAATGGAATACTTTGGTGGCATAATGTGTTGGTAACAAAAGCACACCAAAGTGTTTGTAAATTGTCGAAATGAGTTTTTTATTTTTGTTTATTATATCATGTGCCGGATGTATATGTCATCTCTCACAGCGGGTGGGCCCCACAACTGTGCGCTGTGAGAGAGATGACATATACACCCGGCACATGATATACCACCTCCCACTCTATAAACTGTTTTATATTTTTAACTATTTTCTTATTAATGATTTTGATAATGTATCTTGTAAGTATAGAAGAAAGTAGTTGTAACCTCTAGATCGTAAGAATACCATATTACTGACAATATGTGGTAGAAGAGATCGGATCCCAATAATATTATATAGGAGATTTTTTGAGCTTTAGGATGGTAGAGACAAGACCTATTACTGACCAGATTCATGACTACCATCTGTTAATCAATAATCTGAAAACTGAGGGTATAGATCTTCCTGAACGATTTGTGGCTGGTTGTCTAATTGAGAAGCTTCCAGATTCATGGAAGGACTATATCAAAATCTTGAAGCACAAAAAGAAACAAATGAACTTGGAAGAGGTAATAGTACATATCAGGATTGAGGAACAAAATAGAATCATAGATGAAATTGAAAAGGCTAAGGAATTACAATCCAAAACTAATTTGGTTGATAACAAACCTCAATCCGACAAGAGACAAAATAATCCCAACAAAAAATTTCAGAATAAAGGTAAAAATCCCATTAATAAAAGGAAAGGACATTGTATCCCCCACATATTTCAAAATACATATTATTCTTCACTATAGGTTTAATGCATATGAACTAGTACTTTTCGAGTTATGAACCAGTCATTGAGCAATTAATTTTGTCTTACAGGAACATGGTGAAACTAAAATTTCTATGAACCAATGTACCTTTTTGTAAGACAGAGGACTAATGCTCACATTAAACTTTCTCATAATTCTGTTGTTCAGCGGTTTGGCTTATTAATGGTCCTGTGCTCTCCTGGAATTCATGAGTGCTTTAGAGATGTCTGTCTAACTCTCATAGGAACCGACCCAATTCCACACTCATATAGGTGAACCTCCATCAATATGATTTATCATTGATTTGTATGGCTCTTGTTATAGATTACCTTATGATTTATCATTGATTTGTTATGGATTTATTGTAAATCTGTGTATAATATCTATTCTCTATCTACATATGTTAAACACAGGGCTATTTGGTCTCAAATTAGCACCAACTATACTCCCTCTCTTTTTGTTTGTATCTCTCCCTGTATAATTCACGCAAGGTCATACATATATACTCATGCACACAAACACCAAATAAAAATAATTTAGTTTAATGTTGATATCAGATTCATTCGAACAAGTTCCTTAAATGTTACTCCTCTCTCCTCTAGAAGAGGAAAAAGGGAAAAAGGACAGGCAGGTTCTTTATCTAACTTTTTAGCATTTATTTCTCTTTCTGAGTCTGTGGGAGCTCTGTTTCAATTGTGCTTATACTGCTTGAAAATCAAAAGTGGGTGCTCCTCGATTTGTTTTTTTCATGTTAATTTGTTGTATACTAATATCATACTATTGTAACTTCTCCGTGCTCCAGTGAACAATCCCGTGATGAGGATGAAGATGATTATGTTAACATAAAGCATTGCTATGATGAGGCAGAAAGATTGCATGACTGGGAATCTCATTTCAGTAAGGAAAGGTCTGTAAGTTTCTCCGAGGACATTTTTACATATAGGTCACATGAGAGACATCAGCGTGACAATAATTTAGATGATGACAAGCAATCAGTTGATGAGAAATATGAGAAAAATTCACGTTCCTTTAATCCTTGTAGAGAACAGAGGCCATACCATCTGAAAGAGAGGTTAAGTTCAGAAGTTGAAGATATTCCCAGTAGCTCCAGCTGGCATGGTGATGAGAGGAATAAAAAACATAGCACGCACTCCAAAAAGCATGAAGAAAGGGAGCAATTTCACAGTGATTCTAGTTGGAGTCGTTAGCTAATTAACAAGGAAAAATATGGTGGAAAGAAACAAAAATCTGACGTCAAAAGACACAATTGTAAACTTGACAGTCGCTCAGATTCTGGTTTGGAACCAAGCTATTCCAGTGATAAAAAAAAAAAAGAAACAGAGGGAGAAATATCTGAGTCATGGTTCCAGACAGACTAGGCACAATTTGAAGTCCATGGATGATGATCTCAGTCATGATAGGTGGTTGATGATGGGAGGCTCAGATAAGAATCATGGAGATGACTATTATTGCAGTAAACGAAAAAGGGATTAGTAAAAGAAACAGCTTACATGATTTTTTGAGGTAAATGTATTTATGAAATCACATATCATAGGTGACACATCTGATACTCTTTTAATTTCAGTCAGGTATGTGTATTAACTTGGTTCAATAGATGCTCTTTTTTGTTGTCTTAATTCCCTTGAACTGATGGATCTAGTACACCATTCAGTCAACACAGGTCTATTTGAGATAATTTGAGTTCTCTGTTGGTTTTCTTGATACAGATGGGATTTTGACAGTCGCTTCGTTGATATCCTGTGTCCTTTTTCCTCTTTTAGCTTGAGGCTAGCAGTCTAGACTAGAGTTTAACTGAGGATCAATGGTACCAAGTTTCTTGGTTTCACTTCCAACGTATGGTTGAGGTCATCTGTTTTGCCTTGGGTATGGTGGTCAGGTATGGACAATGTTACATACAAATTTCATTCATATTTATTGCACTAGAGGTTTATTGGTTTCACTTTTTGTGCATTAGTGCATTAGATTCAAAATTGGGGACTATTACTGGACCATACAACGTATAGAATAATCTTCCAGGTAGGTGGTCCTGAGGCCATTGATTAATGACCTTTTGATCGGAAACCAAAATTCACTTGCACTCATTTAGGTATCAAAAAGTATTCAGTTTGGTCTTTGGAAGATTCAGGTTGACTTTTACTGATACTTGGTCCTGATTTTAAATTCTCTGTTTGGAGTATGTTTCTTACAACATTATATTTCCATCCTTCATTCAATAGCTGTCCCTAAAATAAATTTAAAAGAATCCCTCCTCATGTGACATAGCATGGGTATGTTATGCCCTTTTCTTGCTCCTTCTCCATAGAAGGCAGGAAATCTATGGATGGTGTGTTTAAGATTCTGGTGATAAGCTTTGTTGTTTTTGAGTCGGCATACATTACATGGGGCTATTGGTTAGTCTCAGAATTCTTTCCTTCCTAGCTTGGTGTTTTTTAACTGATGTGGTCAAATCGTTTTTTCAATTCAGTCAGATAGTCTCGTTTTGTTCGGCAATACAATTAGTGAGCCTCTACAAGGCCGAAACCAAGAACTCATTTCATTCATTAATCTGCTTACAAAATAAGTGGTCTTTTATTATAGTCAAGAAGCTCAAGCTACCACGAGCTTACTGTGAATTTTCTGGGTTGGTGAGCAAAAAGTGAGTCCTATGTATTAGTTTGTCTGCTAATTATTTTGGGTTCTCTCATGCCGGTTAATGGGTGCTGGTATGAGGAGATAATTCATGGGCATTGTGCTTGTTCGTCACCTCGTTAGCATTATGTTGGTTTGAGTTGGTACATTTTCTATACTCAAAGCCTGGCCCATGCTTAGCTCTACTTCTGGTAACGAAAATGTTAGACACATAGATAAATTGTACAAATCCAACCGCAGATGTTTATGTGCCTGGATAGCCACCACGAAACTAAAATGGCTTTGCAATAATTTTATAGTGGCTGTCTAACCAAATAAGCATCTGTAGCTGGATCTGTGCAATTTGTTTATGTCTCTATCATTACTCTCGGTAACCTTTTGCGATGCGCCGTTTTTTTTTATAAATTTAGGAAAAGTACTGAAGCACCTATTTAAGTGTTTTTTCCCCCTCAATGGGAACTTATTTTATTTTTATTTTTTTGAAAAAAAAAACACTTCGAAAATTAAACATTCTCAGATTGACACGCATTTTCTGTTTCAAAAGGTTTTTATGGGTATTTAAACAAGAAAAAAAGTCGATGTGTTTACATCGGCTGGGTGTAGACATTTTTTCGTCTTTCTTTTTCTTTGGTTGATTTTTGTTTGATATTACTGGTTTTTTCCCCTAATTAAATCAGAATAAATCCAATCTCAAATATTAATATAATTGTATGAATATATTTTTAATGGCTTATATTTTGTATTTCACTTTTTTGTTCATACCATTTTAAGGATTCAAAATGTCAAATTTTAAATTGAAACTATTCATTTGAGTTGCATATATTTCTGGCATTTCATTCCAAGGATTATTAAATATTTTAAATAAAATAATAAAATTGCTTCCTTTTTAAATTTTAGAATTCAGTGATTGTTTTTTTTTTTCCTTGAATTTTTTTAAGTACTTATGATTAAAAGTCTTTCTAAAAGGTAGGTTTAACTTAAATTTTTTACTTAAACATAAACTTAAAATTCTAAATTATTGATTTAAAAGTTTAATGATAAATATTTAAAATCAAAATAAAAAATTCATATGAGGTTTAAAATATCTCTATCAAGTATCTGGATGCTCTGTTATGGCACAAATAGGAAGTGTGAGCCCATAACAAGTTGGATCTACCTTCAAATAACCCGTAAAAAAAGAAATTCCCTCACATTACAACCGGATAACTTGAAATAACTTTTAAAATTATATAGTTTTGTATGTTAAGAATTTTTTTTGAAAAAAAAAATTAACTGAAATTATGTAATTTTAGAGATTATTTGGTTATCATTTTGTACACATCATTTTCTTATTTAGAGAGAAAGCTGATTCCAACAATTTTTTTTTTTTGGGGGGAAATTTACAGGAGGTGAGATTAATGTATTTCCGTGAAACAAATATTGGGAGATGCTTATAAGTAATCATAATAATAACAAAACCCTCATCTATTTAAGGCAATAGATAATACGAAGCTTAATATCAACCACCCTAACATGAAGTATCCCACCAATCTAGTTGGCTCGACATCCTCCGGTTCCTGATAAGATGATTTCAAAATCGAAAAATTGAATTCGCAGGCTTTATGAAGTACGTAAATGATGAGCGATACTAGTTTGTCCGAAAATTATGTCCAAACGGCAAATCCAAATGACATCGTTTTGGATTTGCAATTTCGGTCGCAATTTTCGGATAAAAGTATTTTTTTTCTCTGTAAATGATTCATGAGATGTTGCGGTATTGTAAATGATACCTGCGGTGGTGGTGTCCCTTTTGGTGTCTGTGTGATGTCCACCTCATATGGCCATACATGTCTGTCTGGATTCTCAATCCTAGCCAAGCTCCAATCATACAATCTTCTTTCTTCCTCGGATGATAAAATTGAGTATGATTCCTATCACACACAGTTCAAAATCATTCCGTTTTAGTTTTAGTTTTAGTTTTATTCGTACCTACTGCATAAGGCTCTCGCTATGGGAAAGCGAACCACCCAAAAAAAAAAACACTTCTAGTGTTGTGTATACTGACTTTCAATAGCTCTATTTTCTTGTTCTCTTCTTCTTCATCTAGCTCTTGATTCTTCACTTCTGCTAACTTGTTTTTATATGCAAATGTAACCTGTTTGATTGGGGGAAAAATGTGAAACACGGAAATAAGATAGAGATAGATAATGAATAAGGTTGACTTTGAGTTTTGACCTCATCATATGAACACCCTCTTCTAAGTCCAAGTCTCCCATAGTGATCCGCGTCTGTAATTGCTGCATTCTAAATCAAAACTTCATCAATGGAATCCATTGTGATTCTAATGAAAGTAAAGCAGTGGCGGAATCTGGATTTTGGTTCGGCAGTTCCATAATATATTAGAAGAGTTAAATTCAGTTTTGTCTGAAACTGAAGTTGAAAGACAAAGTGGGTAGCTGTTTCATTACCTATGCCCCGAAGAGCTCGCTCAACATTGAGAGCAGAGATCAATGAGGAAGAATCTGATGGAGCTTTAATGGATGTCTCTGGTTCAATATCAGTTGATCCAGTTTCTGCCGATACATCGGCGCCGGAGTTTCTAACAGAAAGTTTACGTGGTTGTTTTGTTTGAAAAGTGATGGAATGTAAGAAATTTGGCTTTGGATTGTGAAAATTAATCTGGGAAATGTAGATAATTGCACTTGCAGTGGTGGTGGATATGGCCATTGTCGTTTATTTGGTTTTGCTTTGGAGGGAAGAAGAGATAAGGCAAAGATTAGAAGCACTTTTCGCCAGAAATTTGTTATCATAGAAGAATTATTATTGTGCAAGTGCTTGTAGCAGTCCATAAACTTGGACTATTTGGGCTTTTGAGCTGTGATTGTGACCACTCGTTTAATATATCTCTGTTTGATGTTACGATTAAAAAATATGGTGAATAAATGATAGTTCATAAGGATTATGTAATTTTGATAGATGCTAAAAAAAATTATTGTAGTATGTTTTTCTAATATTTTGATGGCGGAGAAAAGTTAAAAATTTTAGTTTTTATAAAATATAATTTTTAAACGAAATCAATTTTTTTATCATTAACCAAACACTTCAAAAATTATATTTTGCCCAAAATATAATTTTATCATATGATCACGGGTAAAATCACATAATCAAACTAGTACATTATTTAACATTGGCAAAAAGATTGTAATGATACATGCTCTCTCTGTTAGCAACAATTCGAATCTTCATAGAGGCTCTTTCTTTGCATAATTCCCATAATAAGTGCTAGTTTAGTGAATGCATCTCACTAGATAAAAGTATGTATAAGATTCAATTCCTCACGGTATCATGAGTGAATAGAGAATTTATGTAATTATTAATGTTAGGAAACATAATCCATAATATATTTACATGTTTATCTTCTTAGGATCTAACCATACATGTATTACTAGTCTTAGATTTATTTACATGCTAATTGAAATAAATTTATATTAACCACAACACAATTGCATATTTTAAACTTGTAGAGACCTCTTAATCAACCTTAATTGATTGTTTAACTCAATAAGCAAATTGTCACATTTATAGGAGGGAAAACAAGTCACTATGTAATCACATGCATTGATTACTATTAATCACATTATTAGGATGCATAATGACCTTTTCTAACCCTTACAAAAATGTTAACATCATGGGTGTACCATATGTTCCCCACTTAACATTTCACTAATTATTGTTACTTAACAACTCTTGTTATTACTTAATTATTTGATTAACAACTCTTGTTATTTACTTAATAATGATATCATTACTAATTGTTGTTATTTAACAACACCAAATAATTTACTTAATAATTTCTAACATGAAATTATTACTAATTGTTGTTATTTAACAACACCAAATAATTAACAACAATTAATTTCCAACATCTCTCACTCACACATGATGGGATCAACAATTTTTATTATCTTTACAAGAATAATTCATACTTTGTAATTGTGTCGTGCGACCAACTTACTTCGAGAGCTCACTTGCTATACATCTGTTAGGAATATATAGCCGCTCGAAAAATGGATAGAACCATAGTGGATTATGTATGCAGTATCATCGATCATTTATCACATTAAATCTCTCTCGATCTCTTTTCGAATGTAATATTTATTTTATATTCACAATCATGTTTGATCACATAGAACAACATAATTGGTCGACCAGTGAATACAAGCTAATGTGATATTACTTATATAATGATCTTTCTCCTTTCTCGAATCTCTCAACCTTGATTCAATTCGCTTTTCCAGAGATGCCCTTTCGGATCGAATCTCTCATGATCATTCAGTAACACTCCAAGATAACGATCATCAAATCTAAGTTTTAAGAAGCAAACAAGAGTCTAAAGGGTACAATGTGAGGTTGAAATAATCTCAAGGGTCTCACACAATATCAAGACTGAGATCTTTACTTGTATTATCCTCAATAGTCGCAAATGTACACATGGTATGAAAACATGTTCTACGGTATTCTCTCTTTTCCCATGGAGCGCATGTCTCATAAAATACCGTACAGATTATAGTTCAGACAAACACAATATCTAACTTATATCTAACATTAAGACAAGTAAGGTGAAACGAACTTATTCACCTTAGGTCATATCACAGAGAGAAAGTGACATCATAACGACATTACTTAATTTTCAAGCTTGAGCTCTCTAAATTATCACTCAGATAATTAGCTTAAAAATTTGTCTCATCTCCCATTGACACAAAGTAATGGAGGCGATTGCCCGTGTGAGAGGGCCAATCATTCACTTGTCCGACATACTTCTCATACTAACTGATAGTATTTGTTTAAACATGTATCAACATAATAACATGTAAGCATTGAACACAAATATCAATGAGTATTAACATTAGTAAACATTATTTGGGAAAAATACATATAATAATATGTGAGCACATTAACATATACGCAATCCCTGAGTTTTTACATGTCTAACAAAGACATCTCTAGGAACAAGCTTGGTCAATGGATCTGCTACCATTTCTTGCGTAGAAATGTACTTCATGTTTACCTCTTCTCGTGCAACTATGTCTTTCACAAATTTATATTTGGTATCTATATGTTTCGTTTTACAATGGAATTTTGGGTCTTTTGTGTAGGCTATCGCTGCTTCACTATCACAGTTAACTAATACTGGACCAGAAGCTTCTTTGACATACCCAAATGATCCAAGAACCTTTTCAACCACACAGCCTCTTGTACTGCTGATGAAAAGGCCACAAATTCAGCCTCCATTGTGGATAAGGCTATACAAGACTGTTTCTTACTGCTCCATGAAATGAACCATTGTTTAGTAAGAAAACAAAACCGGAGGTAGATTTTATTTCATATAAATCTCCTCCCCAGTCAGCATCAGTATAGCCTCTCAATTGCAGATCATTTCCTTGATAACACAATGAGTAATCAGTTGTCCCTCTCAGATACCTAAATATTCTTTTAACTGCTTTCCAATGTGCTAGTCCTAGATTGGATTGGTATCTACTTACCATTCCAACAGCGAAACAGATATCAGGTCTTGTACACAACATTATGTACATTAAACTTCCAACTGTATTTGCATAAGGAACTTTCTTCATTTGTTCCTTTTCCTGTGGAGTTTCAGGACACAATCTACGACTCAAAGCTTCAGTTTTCGTGATAGGAGTATCAATGGGTTTACAAGCCTGCATTTGGAAGCGTTCAAGAATTTTCTTTATATATGACTCTTGTGAAAAAGATAATAATTCTTTGAACAATTTCTTGAGATCTTAACCCCAATAATATATGCAGCTTCACCCATATCTTTCATCTCGAAGTTAGATGATAATCATTCTTTGATGTGTTTTACAAACTCCTTATCATTTCCGGCTATAAGTATATCATCCACGTACAAAGATAAGATAATGAACTTATCTTTATCTCTCTTGGCGTACACACAATGATCCTCATCTATCATTGTGAAATCATTCGAAATGATTGTATTGTGGAATCATATATAACATTGTCTAGACGATTGCTTGAGACCATATATAGACCTTAAAAGTCTACATACTTTCTCCTTTTTTTTTATGAAACCTACTGGTTGTTCCATGTAGATTTCTTTATCAAGTTCTCCATTGAGAAAATCAGTCTTTACATCCATTTGATGTAATTCTAGATCAATGCTTGCTACTATAGCCAGAATCAAGCGAATTGAGGTAAACCTTACAACGGGTGAAAAAGTCTATTCGTAGTCAATTCCTTCATGTTGTGTATACCATTTTGCTACAAGCCGTGCTTTATATCTTTCGATATTGCCATCGGCATTACGCTTTATTTTAAGAACCCATTTGTTCTTGATAGCTTTGCGTCCTTTGGGTAGATCAACCAATTTACAAACTTGGTTGGACCTCATTGACTCCATTTCGTCTTCCATTGCTTTCATCAATTTTTCCTTAGCAGGACACTGAAGAGCCTCTTTTATGTTTCTAGTTTCTCCATCCTCTTGAGGTAGAATCATAAAGGTTTCTCATTCGATATCGAAACGACGTCGAGGAATGCCTATACGATTACTACACCATAATTGGGATTCTAGTGGTGGAACTGATTCCTCACTTTCCATATTATTCCCATTTGGATCGTGCACATTGCTCCCACTGGGATTATGTACATTGCTCCCACTCGGATCACGTAAATGAGACTCGTGTGAAACTAATTCATCATTTTGAGATTCATGTGAAACAGATTCATCATGTTTTCTCAAATTTCTCTCATCACTTCCTCTTGAATTAGGTAAACCCGAGTGTTCACCAATCATGTGATCCATGTGATCTTGAGTTTCATATAGAGATAAATCTTGACCTATCTCTCTATGCTTAGGAAAATCATTTTCTAAAAATGTGATATCTCGTGATTCAAATTCTGTCACGCCTCCACTTTCATGTTCACCTATGCAAACATACCCTTTTGATTGTTCAGAATATCTTATGAAGATACTTTTTTTTCCTCTTGGGCCTAACTTTCCATGTTCGTGAGAACGCACATGAACATAGGCCGCACAACCCCAAGGTTTTAGAAAGTGAATATTGTGTTTACGACCTGTCCATAACTCATATGGTGTGGTGGCAACAGATTTTGATGGCACTCGGTTAAGTACATATGTGGCAATTAATAATGCATCACCCCAATAGATTATAGGCAAATTTACTTGTGCCATCATAGACCTAACCATTTCAAGAAGAGTTCTATTTCTTCTTTCCGCAACACCATTTTGTTGAGGAGTAGCATGAGTAATCAACTGACGACTAATTCCTTTTTCATCACATAATTCTCTGAACTAATCAGATAAGTACTCACGACCACAGTCGGTGCGTAGTGCTTTAATTTTCTTGTCCAGTTGATTTTCTGTTAAATTCATAAATTTCTTGAAACATTCTAATGCTTCAGATTTATGAGCAATCAAATAGACATAACTAAAGCGTGTAAAATCATCTATGAATGTGATGAAATAAGATGCTCCATGCCTTGCCCTGACATTCATTGGACCACAGATATCTGAATGGATTAATAGTAATGGAAATTCTGCTCTAGTCCATTTTCCGAATGGTTTTCTCGCAGTTTTTCCAGCCAAGCAATATTCACAGGTTGACAATTCTACATTCTCAATATTTCCCAGAAAGCCTTCTTTGGCTAATATGTTCATTCTTTGCTGGCCAATGTGGCCAAGTCTAGCATGCCACATAGTTACATCACTATCATCACTGACAGATGAAGTAACAAACGAAAAACTGGAATTATGATTAAAACATTCAACATTCAATACAATAAAACCATCAAGAAAATAACCAGAACCATAGTGTATTGTACCTAAGTACAAATCAACACCAAATTTATGGAAGTTCAAATTGAAACCTAAATTAACCAAAACCAACACAGAAACTAAATTTCGACAAATTTGTGGAGCAAACAATACATCATGTAGTAGTAAAGTTTTTCCACCATGCATGACTAACTTGCATGTTCCTATGACTTTGACTTCAACCCGTGAGTTGTTGCCAACATATATCCACTTCACCCCAGGTGAAATTCGTCGAAATTTCACGAAGGCATCTCTATCCTTTGCTACATGGTCTGTGGTTCCTAAGTCTACAGTCCACAAAAGATTAGATTCAGTTAGAAAGATTGAACTTGAAACACTATTTTATTTAAATATGCACAAAGGTATTCACCTTTTTAGGCTCAGTGCAGTCACGAGCAAAATGACATTTCTTACCACAGTTAAAACATTAAACCTTTGCCATGTTTTTCTTTTTGGTATGACGATTTTTCCTTTCCCATGTTGATTGGTTTTCTGTTTCTTTTCTGGCTTGGAAGAATTTTGTTCTTTTCCGAACTGGAACCCACCACCATGAAATTTTCTTTTCTTCTTGAAACCCCCAGGTTTGCTAGTTTCTGTCATATACACTTCAGTATTTGACTTAGCGGCCGCGAGTCGGTCGCTTTCTAATTCAAGGTGACGTTTAGCATCATCAAAGGTTTTGATGCTCTCATTGTGGGTCAAATGCATCTTCATATGCTCCCAGCTATTTGGAAGAGAACGAATGACCGCTTGGACTTTCTGTTTATCTGTAAGAACATGTCCAGCATCTGCCAGTTCAGTAATCATGTTTGACATTTGCCTCAAGTGTTTTGACATAGTAAACTCATGGCGTTTCTTGTATGTGTCAAACTTGATTGTTAGCGACCTGAGTTTGGTTATTGATGTACTACCAAACTTTTCAGCTAGTGTGGACCACATGTCCTTAGCCATGTCATATTTCCAGAACTCTTTCATTAGGTCATTATCCATACTGCTTAGCAACGTAATGCGGGCAATGAAATTCTTTTTCTTCCAGGCCTCATAAGCCTCTCGGTCTCGCCTGTGTTGGGCCGTAGTGCCATGTTCAGATTCATCCATGCTCATTTTCAGGGTTTCAAGAACCTCTTGTTCTTCTAGCACATATTGGATTTTCATGCTGCAAATTTCATAATTATCGCCATTCAATTTCTCACCCTTGTTGAGTTCAGCGATAATGTTCTTTGTTGCGGAAGCCATTAAAAAACACAAAGTTTCTACAAACATTCATGCACAATTGTTAATACTTTTGTTTATTTTATCATGAAACAAATTATGTTTAATAAAATTCTTCAATGGGGTTAGAGTTAAAAGGCCACTATGTGTCCAATCATCATCCAGTTACCCAATGTAAAAATATTATCAACATAATCAATCATGTAAAATCATTTTCTAAAAATTACATAAATTCTTAGAACATCTTAATCATGCGACAATTGTACATGACAATCATTGATTTAATTACATAAATTAAATTCAACATGAAACATTCATATATATAAATACAATATTTATATGCCGTAAAATAACACACATAAACAACATGAAAGAAATTAATATTTTACGACAATAATTTTCTCAGTTGTAGAGTCCCAACTCATATATGTTTTTGGATACGAATCCTCAAATTCTTTGGGTAACTCGTAATTGATCTTGGACAGCCATAGAAAACCTATAGCAAATTTAGGATCCTTACAACGTTTCAGGGACATCGAAGGAAAAATAATATTATTTGCCTTATGCCGTAGATACTGAACCGCTAACCTCTCAATGGCTTTATTATAAGGAACATGTTTTTCCTCACGTTTTACTAATATCCAAATACGAGTAAATTTTTTTTACCATATATTGGGGAGAGTGTTTCTCAGTAATCTGAATCTATTCGGCTGTCCTATCCAATTACCTGCCCAGATAGACTCATGTAACATGTTATTGAAAGTGATGATATGCGAATCATATCATCGCTTTCACTCATTCGATATTTATCCATTTCCACCAACATGTCTAATATCATCTCCCGGTCTGTGGGTGTCGTAATCATTTTTGCAATTCTTCGAATAATCGCCATGATTTTTCTGCAACAAATACAAGGAAAAATCAATACAATGAAACACAAAGTTACATTGACTAAAATAACATCACAAAGATATTCATTTTCATAAACATAAAGTTTATATGATAAATTAAATTTATCGTGGCCGATTAAAATATTTTGCAAAAAGGATTAGACTTTTAATCATGATGGATCAGAATTACCGAAGCAAACCGATACATATATGACCAACACGGGCCTACACAGATTTCCACGCGCCATCCACGCGCCACAGGAGTGGCTCACGCGCCTCCACGCACCGCCACACGCCGGCCACGGGCTCCAACTCGCCCTCAATCGCCCTCACGCGCCGGCTTGCCTCGGTTTACTTCCACGCGTAGACGACATGTCGTCCGATTGTTCGGTGGCCGTATGACATGTCATTTTAATCTAATATTGCCAGCCGACTTGTCGGTTGACATGTTGCGGATGACATGTCGTCCTTCTCGGTGTTATGCGTACGAATTGTCGTACATAAACCGGATGACATGTCGTCTGTAAACCAGGAACACGTACGACATATCGTACATAATCCAAACAACTTGTCGTCCTCTCTTTAAATAACGGATGACATGTAGTGCGACTCTTCTGGGAGTATTTTTCTGGGTAAAAACAGATTCAACTAGTCAACTTATAAGGTCCATATATTTCTCAATTTTTATCCAAATTAAGTAAATGATATACCAAATTCAAGATCTCATGACCTAGTTTTCAAAACATATTTGAACATGCGATTATCAATTTTCTACAGAGATTTATTATGGCCCAAAGTTGGAAGAAAATCATTTTTAAAAAACAAAACAGAAGCATTTTTTACAACTTTCATGCATGTTCATGCAATTTTTATGTAATCTAACTAGAATACATGTATTTAAGCTACTGATACCAATGTTAGGAAACATAATCCATAATATATTTACATGTTTGTCCTCTTAGGATCTAACCATACATGTATTACTAGTCCTAAATTTATTTACATGCTAATTGAAATAAATCTATATTAACCACAACACAATTGCATACCTTTTAAACTTGTAGAGACCTCTTAATCAAACTTAATTGATTGCTTAATTCAATAAGCAAATTGTCATATTTATAGGAGGGAAAACAAATCACTATGTAATCACATGCATTGATTACTATTAATCACATTATTAGGATGCATAATGACATTTTCTAACCCTTACAAAAATGTTAACATCATGGGTGTACCATATGTTCCCCACTTAACATTTCACTAATTGTTGTTACTTAACAACTCTTGTTGTTACTTAATATTTGATTAACAACTCTTGTTGTTTACTTAATAATGATATCATTACTAATTGTTGTTATTTAACAATACCAAATAATTTACTTAATAATTTCCAACATGAAATTATTACTAATTGTTGTTATTTAACAACATCAAATAATTAACAATAATTAATTTCCAACAATTACCTCTAGGCTTTGTTTCATTAATTGTATGTCTTGTTCTCACAGTCTTCTATCATGGTTCTATCAACCTTTAGGTTTTTATTCTCTTCGAGGTTTAATTATTGGTGATCCGTCAAGCAAAAGTTAGATTTTATGGAAGCGACATGAATATTCAGATTCTCTTATTTTTTGTAATGATATATAATATATATATATATATATTATATATATATATATATATATATGGAAAAGATTTAGACCCTCTGTATAATTAAAAAAAATACAATATAACCTTGATAACTTAATAACTTTGATTAAATATATTTTTAGCTGGTCCGGACTTGGGACTAATAAATATAAATACACGACTCAATTATGAGCCCTTTATAAAATAGGACTCCAATGTACCTTGTTTCCTCTTGAAGGAAACAAGTTCAATGTTTTGGAAAAAAATAATACTTTGATAAATTAATTTTTTATTAATTAACTTATCTAGTAAATAATATCTCAGATAATTAATAAATTTTCGTGGTTTCCAAATGTATTAATTTATAGAAATTTAATTTTATATGCAAATTGTTATTTATTAATTTATAAATTAATTAATATCTTGATCAATTAATAAATTTTCATGGTCCCTAAATGTATTAATTTATAAAAGTTTAACTGTATGTGTAAATTGTAACAATTAAAAAATTATAATTTTTTACAATAAAAAAATGGGAAATATTGTTTTCATTTAGTGCATCTATTAGAGTTAAATACCGTAAAAATGGTATATTAATTATTTGAATTTGTTTGTGCTCCAATGTCTTTTTGTAATTTTTTCAATTTGATAAAAATGGTAAACATAAATATTCCTCATATTTTTTCTTTACTTAGTTTCCATCAACGATTTGTAAGTGGGTTGTCAAAAAGACCCAGGTCCGGACGTTCCGGAAGGACCCGGGTTTGCTAAGACCCGGATCCGTAAAAAAATTTGCCGATCCGGATCTTTATAATTAAGATCCAGCCATAATTGAGTCCGGATACGTGTTCGGATGATTCTAGACCCGGGTACTCAAGACCCGATTAAATAAAAAATAATAAAGTATAAAAAAAATCTCTAAATCTAATCCGTTCATCATCATCTTCAACTTCATCATCATCAATACATGTGGATCATCATCAATCTTCTTCATCATCATCATCACCATCAATCTTCAACTTCAATCTTCATCATCTTCACTTTGTTCAAACTTTTGTTGTTGTTGTTGAAGTTATTATGTAATCTGTTTTTACAGACTCTGATATTTTTTATTGTTAACCGTGGAGCTTTTTCAAAATAAAAAATAAACAATGGAGGAAGATGCGGATCCCAGGTTCATTCCGGGTATACCTGAACCCGTTCCGGATATACCCGGGTCCGGACGAGTTTTATTGGGTCCGGATCTGGACCCAATACATCATAAATGCATTCGAATCCGGATCCGGAATTTGCGACCCCTATTTGTAAGCCAATGGACGTGGTGTTATTATTCCTTGTGAAATGGATTGGAAGGTAATTTTGTCAAAGTATTAGTAGCCATTGATCTTTGATCTAGTTGTTAGTTCCCCAATTGTGGTGTTCTTCATCATGCATGCTTTGTATATAAGATTTGTATTTGTGTGCTTTATGCATGCTTCTGGTGACTCATGTTAATGAATATTAATAAGAAATTATCATGATTTCATTAGCAATGAGGAATATTTTTGACAAACTTTACAGTTATTCAAGTACTGGATATATAAAAAATCCAAAAAAATGAGAAAAAGACACAATTTTTTTTTCGGAAAGTCATGAAAAGTGTGAAAAATACATATTAAAAATTGGAAGTTATCAAAGCAAATTTTATTTTGGTCACTGACTTGCACTTAGAAGATGGGAGAATTGTATCACACAAAGCAGAATCAATGAAATATTGATGACTGTAACAATACTATTAGTTGTCATCAATTAAACTTATTCTTTGTCATTTTGTGAAAAAATAATTAGGTTACATTATCACAATCAAGTTAGTGCTTACGAAATATTACTATCTTATTTATTCGATATGATAGAGATATGAATGACGTGATATCACCAATTAATATATGACATATAAAATTGTATTGAATTTAATTATCATTTATTTAATTTATTTAATATTTTAATATGCATATGACAAGATATTACTAGATTAGCACACTGGTAATTTCATTGATAGTTTTATGGATCTTGGTTATCAAACAACTTGTTTTGCAGAAGTTTATAATGTGATCCTTGCTATTGAAAAACTATTTCCAAAGATTGGAAGAATTTACGGTTGGAATGTGATTCTCAATTGATTTTTACATTTTTTTTTCAAGAACACTAATTTTGAATCATCTTGGATTATTCGCAGTCGATTGATAAATTAATTTTTATGTAATGTTTGGTATATAATTTAGTGATCTTATAAACTAATTTATACTCTCGGTTCAATATATAAGCTAATTTATACTATCAATCAATAGTCTTTATCAAACGGTATATTACTGAATTTTCGTATGACTCACATTTATCGCGAAGCTAATATATTTTAGGAATTCTTTAGGCTGTGCTAATTTCACTTGGCTGGACTCTATTCATCACGAAGCTCAGAAGTTTTATTTCCATAACTTAAATGGTTTCCCTTATTATTAGTTCTCTTCATGAGTTGCGGTGGCTCTTCCTTTGTTTTTTCAGCACAATGGTTCCCTTTTCATATGGTTGTTCAAATCAGTTAGAGGCCGCTATTCTTCTTCTTCTTTCTTTTTTTTAGATTCTTTCCGGATTTACGGAATAAGATTCTAACGAGATTGATATCTTTTGGCATTTGTAGCTTAGATTTGTCTTTATTTTTCCTTTCTTTATATCAAATTATTTTATTTTTATTAATAAATCACTCTTGAATGAATCTGTTTAGCATATGATTTGGTAAGATCTTGTGTCAACCTAATTGGATTATAAGATCCTATTATGATGTTGCACCTATTTATTGAGTAATTTTTTGGTACCACCGTTATATTGATGGCGTGGTATCATCAACTAATAATTTTATAACCTATAAGAGTTGAGTTAAACAAAATTTGCTATAGTTTTTTACTATTTAACATGTGTGACAAGATATTATTGAGTTTTTATATCGGTGACATGATATCATCATTGCATAATAGAAATTTTTATGTCTCTCTGTAACGACCCAAAATCATATAACAAATCAAGTGAAGTAATTAAACGACTTAGACAAGAATTTTCCAAGTGTTAGTCGAAATTATAGAGGCGTAATTAATTAATTAAAAATAAGTGAATGCTGGGCTATAAAAGAAAATTAAGTAAGTCAAGCCTAAATTTGGGCCTAAAGTATAGTAGAAATAAAAGCCCATTTTCGTACTTATTATTCTAGAAAATACAAGGGTTATTTAGAAAATGAAATAAAGAAATAAAAATGAAAAAAATTCTTATTGTCTTTCTTTCCCCTCACTCACGTTCAACTTAGAAACAACAAGGGAGAAAAAAAAATTCTTTCCTTTGTCTTCAACCTCAAAACTTAGTAAATTTCATCACCCCAATCTAGCCCAATTGGGAGAAAGAAGCTTTGAGATTTTTCTTTGGTGAAGAAGACATTGAAATAAGGTAAGGTTGCTTGACCCAAATTTTGATGTTTTGAGTTTTGATAGTTTGATGATTATGGTATGTTGATGACTTGAAAATAATGAAGTTTGGATGGTTTTGTGCCAAGGAATTAGTATTTGGGTAATTCTAAAATCTAAATATATTATCCTAGTTTGTTGATCTAGTAAAACTTTTTGGAATTCGATGGTGTTGGAGAGTAAAGGACTTAGTTTGGTGGTGAATTGGTTTGGTGGTGAATTGAGTGCATAAAGTTGTTTTGGTAGTGTATCAATGGAGGTTGTAAGTTGATGATTAAAGAGGTAAAAGATTAACCTTGGAAACAACCTCGTGTCGCGAAGCGCAACGAGGCAGAAGCCTGGATTTGGATCTGATGAGGTCGCGTCGCAACGACGCGTACCCAAAACTAGAAGTTATGTTTTAGCTGAAGTCGCGACACGAGTCACTACGCGTCGCGACGCGTGACTAAAAGTTTTTTTTTTAAAAAAAATATTTGTTTTAAACTTCACTCAAAGAGATAGAAGATATTCTAAGGGGCTCGTATCAAGATTATAGCACTTATGCACAACACTTATGAGGGGATAATTCAACTAGATTAAAAACTTAATTTAATTTCGAGCCATGATTTGTAACTTATATTCTAACTCAGTTTATTCCAAATAGATACTCGACAGAAGCCACGTTCTCCCCCATCGACGTGAAGCAGAGTTGACCGGACTTCAAATATGTGAGTGGATGCTTTTTCTTTCAAGTTGATTTATATTCATTTGTTATTGATCGAAATTTATTTTTAAATGTTTTAGGGCATTAGCCTTATTAATTTATCAGTTATTTTTTATGAAAGAAAGTTTTGGAAATTTTAAGATTCAAAAGCATGAGTTTTTGTATTTTTCGAGGCATGGAGGAAAAACTCACCTCAGCTCTGACTTATGGAATTGACGGATAGAGAACGTTTGCACAAGTAGTTCAGGGCTAGGGGGACGGCGATACGTAACGCCCATAGACCCTAGTTTCAGGGTCAAGTAGTAGCATGGATTAACACTACTGGCTTTAGTTCAATGGCTTGGGGGACGACGATACATAACGTCCCAATACCACTAGTTAGGCATATGAGGGGATGATGATATTTAACGCCCACATGCGTCAGACTTTCTACAGTACCAGAGGTTTTATATATAAAGTATTTCAGAAAATATTTTTCTCAAGTTTAAAAGAAAAGAACCAGTTTTCAAACAATGATTTCAGAAGCGTTTTAAGATTAAATGGATTTTAAACAGTTGTACTGATTCAGTTTATTTGATTTTGTAGCTCCACTCACTAAGTTCCATAAAACTCACCCCCACCACTTCCCAGTTCTTTTGCAGGATCCGTCTTTTGGTGAGTCACGTGCAACTTTTGGAGACTCAATTCGAGGACAATAGTAATGTTGTAGTCACTAGATATGAGATCCGACTTTCCAGATCTATATTCATATAGAATATAGTTCTTTGGGATGTCATTTTGCCGTATCATAGACATACATTTGATGATATACATATACTATATAATCTTTCAGACATGTATATATATATATATATATATAATATATATATAATATATATAATATATAATATATATATATATATATATATATATTTCATTCATGATCTTGCACTTAAGTTTATTTTAAGTTTTTAAGTTTGCATGTGTGATTAATTATAATATTACATAGCATTAAGATAAAAGCAAGTGTTCTATTGCACGAGTTAGTGGCTTAGGCGACAGTGGGATTTGTTGCTTGTTGGTGACATTCTCGTACTGGAGATGTTACAAAGATGGTATCAAAGCATGGTCTAGGGAGTCAGTGACTGCAGTAAGGAAGTAGCGGTGGCTTGTATATGTAGTATAATCGGGGTACTACTATATATAAGAGGCTGTTTACTCTAGTAACATTGTCTCGAGGTATGTCTCATTCTAATTACTTATAATTCCTTTACATGTAATTGACTATTTCTCTCTCTAAATTTCTTAGATTTCATGCCGCTTAATGGAAGAACCGGAGTCAGGGGTAGACCCAGGCGTGGTAGGGCACCTCAGGGCATAGATCCGGATTAGAGATCAGTACCACATCCCCTGAGTCAGATAGGGGGCAGAGAGTGGAGTCTGTACATGAGAGTGGTGTAGGGGAAGATAGAACATCATTGGCGGTTCAACCTAACGACCCAATAGTTGTGGGGTTTACAGCAGATGCAGTAGTCAGTAACATTTTTAGCCCAGTTGGTTACCCGTCAGCAGCAGGCACTAGTCCCAGAGCCAAGAACTGCAAAATCCATTGTTCTTATTCCACCACCACCAGTAGGATTATCAATGGTTCACCAAACAGTAGTTCCTCCAAACAGACGAGACCCTACTACTTTCCAAGCAGGACCTTCTATTATGCCTCGAGAGCCACCTCCAGTAACAGTACATGTTATGAATGACAAGAGCTGCTGGTGTCTTTACATGACTTCCGGAAGTTTCATCCTCCCACATTTTCGAGAGTAGAGACCTCCCCCGACTATTGTAGTTTTATTGAGGAATCGGACCGTATATGTATAGTTTTGGGGTGTTCTTCGGAGAGAGTGGTGGAGTTAGTTAGTGTCCAGTTGAAAGATGTGGCCAATACATGGTTTATGTCTTTTCGAGACAATCGGCGACGAGATGCTCCTCCACTGACATGGGTTGAGTTCAGTACGACTTTCTTGTCTAGATTTTTACCACAAAGTATCAGAGATGCTAGAGCCCTAGAGTTTGAACAGTTGGTTCAAGGCAAGTAGATGATAGTTTTCGAGTATGATATACGATTTACACGATTGTCTCGTTATGCTCCATATTTAGTCAGTACATAAGAAATAAATGTGAATAGATTTGTTAATTAGCTTCGAGATTACTTATTTCACTCCATTCACATCACAGAGCCCACTACTTACACTCAAGTTTTGGATGCTGCCTTACCATTTAAAGCGGGGGCCAGAGAGAGACAAGTAGAGAGAGGGTCTCGTAAGAGGCCTAAATCGGAAGAGAGAGCTAGGCCGCAACAGAGTGGCCCTATTAGACAGTAGTAGGTGTCAACTCGCCTACTGCACGCAGAGATATAGGTTCAGTTCAAGAAGGTCAGAATCATAGAACAACTCAGAGTGCCACCTATTGTGCAGTTTCTTCTTCATCAGTAGCCCAGTCTGGGAGAAGCTTTCCATTATGTTTGTTATGTGGACGGACTCATTCAGGGACTTGTCGATCTGAGAGTACAGGTTTTTATTGCTAATGGTCAAATGGGCCATTTAAAGAGAGACTATCTGGTATCAGCAGACCAATTGTCATCTTTCAGTGCTGCTCCATCTACACCCCAACCACAACCTAACAGAAATGTAGGAGGAGGAAATCAGAGGCTAGTAAGTAGAGGTCAGACAATAGGAGGAAGGGTTCAGATAGTTGGTGATCGAGGACAGACTTCATCCAGCAGAGTTCAGAACAGAGTGTATACTCTCACCCCTATGAGGCGCATGCATCTAATGTCGTTATCAAGGTACATTATTGATTGATTCTGTGCAAACGATGATATTATTTGATTCGGGTGCTACACACTCTTTTGTGGCAATATTTTGTGACTCGGACGGGTAGAGCCACTGAGCCTCTAGAATCACCTATCATTGTAGCTACACCAGTAGGGGATCCCATCGAGGTTTCGTGGGGTGTGAAACAGTGTTCTGTAAACATTGATGGTATACTTGCTGTTGACGGCGGATTTTGATCTCAGTGTAATATGGGAATATCACCTCCGAGGTAATCCTCCTTCAACGGTGAATTTGTTTGGTTTATGGGGGACCAAAAGCAAATTTAGCAGGAGACGGGAAAACACACCAATCGACAAAGAGATTTAACGTGGTTCGGCGGATTTTGGGATCCGACCTACGTCCACGGACAAGAACAGGGTGGTACTTTTTATTACTCGAATACACTCATCGGGTCTCTTCTTTGCTTTTACAAATTGAAGCTTGATGATTCTAATCCCTCACTCTTGTGATGATTTTCAGATGTCCTTTACACATGCTCTACCCTCCTATTTATAATAATACAGAAATCAGACTCCTATTTGCATAAGAAATCCTATTTGAACTCAATCTTCTCTTCTTGTAGGGATTCCTGATCCGGTATTGCCTTCCTCTTCCGTATTCCCTTTTGGATTCTGACTCCTTCTCCTTGTGAGAGTAGGATATCTTTCTTATCTTATCCACAAGGATGAGGTGCTGTTGTCTTGAACACGACTCGTTGTCTGGTCGGTCTTCATGAGGTCGGCCATGATAATCTTTTGTGCTGATAGTGTTTCTGCCGACCTTATAGTGATCGGTCATCCTGACCAAAAGTGGTCGGTCTTCACATGCTGTGGTCGGGTCGGTTACATGATCTCATCCAGTCAGGGAATTTACCCTTTTGTCCTTGTCGTGCTGTCTTAATGTTGTAGCGCCTGAAAACACCATCAACATCTGTCCCCTAGTTCTCGGTTCCAACGAGTATGTGAGTTGGTACCGGGAACTATATGAAGATGGTGTGCTGATTGTCTTCGCTGGTAGTCGTCCCAGAATGCAAAAAAGAATTTTCTTGCCGTTTCAATCATCTTTCCTCGAGACGCACAACCGTCATGTCTTCTTAAATGCCTATCAAATCAACTTTAGGGTTTCTTCTAAGTTCGACACTTGTCAACATCCGCTGGGTTCCCGCCAAAAACGGTGATGAGTGTCCCAGCCATGACTATAAGAAAGCGAGGCTTTCACTGTTCCATTTTTTTCGGCAATTTCTCATTCTCTTCCGAAAACCTTTCTGTAGTCCGTCCAACTCCGTGCTCTCGAAGTTCAACTGTGGTCTTCTTCTTTTTCTTCGCTGTGCACATAAGGAACGGGCATTGCCGCACCGTATAACCTCCTGCTTTTTGAGAAGAACAAGTAAGTCTTCTGAGCGACTTATCCTCTTTTGTATGCTGTGATTCTGTTTGTTTATTTTGCTTAGGGAGAGACTTGTGGTTTTTCTGGGTCTTGCTTTAGGGCACTTTTAGAGACTCCCTATCTAGTTTAGCACAGAAACCGTGGGTAGCTCCTCATAGACTGATTCTCCTCCCTTTTCTGTTTTTCTGGGTGTCAGGGATGTCCGACAATAGTTCTTCCTCCGAAAGGCCTGCCAAAATTTCAACTCCCCCTGCTGAAGAGCTCTCTTCGGGCTCAGGGGCACCTAGTGTAGAAGACCTTGACACTACCCCTACTCCCTCTGAGATTGAAGAAGACTCCTATCGTCAGAGGATTCCTCGGAAGGACCCAGAACCTGGAGAACTTGGGTCGTCGGCTCTGGATATGAACCGTCCCTCTAAGATAACCGAGGATGATCTCGCCCTTCTCCGTCAGCGGTATAATATTCCGATAGACATCACCCTTGACGTTCCCGGCCCTATGGATCATGCCAGCCAACGTGATGAGGGCTCGGTGGCACTTCTTCCTGCCTTCTTTGAGTGTGGGATACGGCTGCCGATGCAACGGTATTTTGCTTGGATGCTTGCTGAGATGAAGATTGCCCCTTGCCAATTAAGTTTAAATATTTGGAGGATTCTGGCCGGCATATATGTGGTTTGGCATCGGGCAGGTTTGGGTGTGCCTTGCTTGGAAGAAGTGAAGAGGTTATATCGTTTGAAATCCAACCCGAAAACTCACTACGGTTGGTATTACCTCTCTGCTTATGACAGCTTGTCTAACCTTGTCCAGAAACTCCCCGATTCCAACAAGAATTTTAAGGACCTTTGGTTCTGGGCTACTGGGGACTGGGGTCGGGTTCTGAGATCGTTTGAGGAGGATGTCTCGGTTCCGGACATCTTCAGGGCTGGAGGTTAGGAGTTAATGCCCCTTAATTCTTTCTTTCTTCCCGTTCTTAGTTTCTTAGGTTTCTGACTTCTCTGGTTCCTCCCAGCTTGTTGGCGAGATGCTCCCAAGGTTTCTCGTCAGGTTTCGGAGGCGGGTATATTGGGCTCGGGGGTATGCTGCCCACTGGAGGAAGTTGGTTAATGACGCGGCCTTTGTTGATTCGGGCTTACTCGGGTCCGCCAGAGGTCTCGGGTCGGATTGGTGGAGGTCTGCTGGCTTCCTTGATGTTTTTTTTTTTGTTTGCCTGTTATGCGTCTGATGTCCTTGTTATTCTCGGATCCTGATTTCTCTTTCTTCCCCTTTTTTTTTTGTAGGCATGTCCAAAGTTTCTTGAGAAGTTGGCCGGTACCATGAAGAAAACCGGTCAAGCTGAGGTTGGAACTTCTCGGGCGCAGCCTGATCTTGTTGAGAAGGTGTCTCCAGGACAAGTTCAAACGGGTGCTCGGGGGAAATCTTCCCCTTCTGGCGTGCAATCATCAGGATCTGTTCGCCTTGTCAGTCCACCGAAACCTCTTAGGAAGATGAGGCGTCAGCTTGGGGCTGAGGAGACCGAGTTGGTTCAAGAGGAAGAAGAGGAGGGGGCTGCTCTGGTTAAGAGGAAGGACGTCCGTAGGGGGAGGAAGTCCTCTGAAGGCTCCTCCAAAAAGCGGAAGGGCCCTGTGGTCCTCGGGGTGGATGACTTGGGAGAAAGCATCCGGGAGGCTACCTCACACTTAGTGTCGGCTTTCAATGAATTGGCCGAGGTGATTCCCCCGGGGGAGGTTTCGAGGTATGAGGATGTATCTCCCGAAGGTGTTGTGACTGAGATGAGTTCTCAGATGGCGAAGGTATTTTCACTTCCCTTCTCGGTTTTTGGGTCTTTGGTCCTTTTTATTTTATGTATTGACTCCCTTCTCCTTTTTGTGTGCAGGCCAACTACCTCATGGCCAAGAATAAGGGTCTTCTTCTGACTTTGTTGTCCGAGGTGGTCAGGCCCAGAGGCTTCAAAATCGTCTCTCCGAAGTGGAGGCAAAACTTGCTGACCGGGAGGAGGTGATTAAGAATCATGAGGCGACCGCTGTTGAGAATTTCAAAGCGAACAAGGCTCTCAAGGCTGCCGCTGCGCTGGAAAGAAAGCTTGCTGATAATGCCAGGGAGGACCTGAAGGTTGCCCAATCTGAGATTGGCGTTCTGAAGGGGAAGGTAGCAAGTGCTGAGGCCAAGTTGAAGAACAAAGACGAGGAGGTTGCACGGGCCCGAGATAGTCTTGAGAGGAAAAAGACCGAGCTTGAGGAGAGAGAGGTCGATCTTGAGGAGAGAGAGATCGAGCTTGAGAAGAGGGAGAGTGAGCTTGAGGCCGAGAAGGAGGCTATCCGCCTTGAGGGAGTTGGTGATTGTGCTGATTAATTCCGATGGTGCTGCCAAGTCTGAACATGGACCCCATTCGTGCGGCCATCAGCTATTGCAAGGGGGATATCTCCGAGGAGGAGTTTCGGAAGTGGCTCCCTTCCCCACCTGAGGAGGCGATGGATCCCGCCCTATTTCGGTTGTTCCGGCTTCCGAGGCTTCTTACGAAGAACGTCCTGAGGTTCCGGCCGCCAGCGAGGACTGCCCTGAGATCCTTCCTCCCGTCCCTGAAGTAGAGGTATATCCTGCTGTCGAGGTTGAAGCCACAGTCCCTGATGCCGAGCCGCTTCTCCCGCCACTTGAACCATCTGAGGAAGAAATTCATGCCCCTGTGCGGGCTGAATGAAAAGGGTAACCCTACCGGGGCCTATGTACACTTTTTTTTTTTGTAATAACATCACAATTTGTTTGACTCATGTATATTTAGGCATATACATGTATACATATCTTTTTCTTTTTTATGCTCTTTTTTTTGTTCGCCTGAATTTCCGGGACCTTTCGGGGTTTAACATGAGGCTGAGGGGGTATAACCGGCCCCGCGCTGACAAAGGAATTTTGGACCTGGGGAAATGTTATGTCCCCAGTCCAAAGAGTTGACTCGTGTCCCGACCCGAGTCGAGTGAGGTACTTGGCTCTGGGGGAATGTTACCTCCGCAAACCAAAGGAGCTTGACTCGGTGGGACGTAACCCGACCCCGAGCTGAGTGAAAGACTTGGGTTCTGGGGGAATGTTACGTCCCCAGTACAAAGACAGACTCAGTGGGACATCGCCCGACCCCGAGCTGTAAGAATCACTTGGTCCTGGGGGAATGTTACGTCCCCAGTCCAAAGGCAGACTCGGTGGACATCGCCCGACCCCGAGCTGTAAGAATCACTTGGTCCTGGGGGAATGTTACGTCCCCAGTCCAAAGACAGACTCGGTGGGACATCGCCCGACCCCGAGCTGTAAGAATCACTTGGTCCTGGGGGAATGTTACGTCCCCAGTCCAAAGGCAGACTCGGTGGGACATCGCCCACGCCCGACCCCGAGCTGTAAGAATCACTTGGTCCTGGGGGAATGTTACGTCCCCAGTCCAAAGGCAGACTCGGTGGGACATCGCCCGACCCCAAGCTGTAAGAATCACTTGGTCCTGGGGGAATGTTACGTCCCCAGTCCAAAGGCAGACTCGGTGGGACATCGCCCGACCCCGAGCTGTAAGAATCACTTGGTCCTGGGGGAATGTTACGTCCCCAGTCCAAAGGCAGACTCGGTGGGACATCGCCCGACCCCGATTCTGTTTATCTCAGTGGCCTCGGCGGAACGAAATCCAGCCCCGAGCCGAAGTTTTTTGGATAGTCCCGGTGGTGGTTGTTTTCGCTTTCAAAGGATTTTGCCAGAAAAGGAATTTTTATTCATGCTGGGGGCGTGCTGCCCTCTTTACAACAATTGTTCCGATTCGTTGTTTTGCCCGGTTTCTGCAAAAAAAGAAAATAGAAGAAAGGAAAGTTGATTTTTACGGGAAGTACTTTCTTAACATTTCGGCGTTCCATGGTTTCTTCAACCTCGTGTCGTCCAGATGTTCTAGGATGTAGGCCCCTGGTCTTACTACCTCGGTGATTTTGTAGGGTCCTTCCCACTTGGCACCTAACGACCCTTCTTCTGGTCGTCGTGTTCAGAGTCACTTTTCTTACACTAGATCGCCTGTTAGAAAGGAGCGGGTCCGAACTCTCCTATTGTAGAAGCGGGCCATTCTCTGTTGGTAGATTGCTGCTCTTACTGCTGACTGTTCTCTTCTTTCTTCGATCAGGTCGAGGTGGTTTTTGATAAGTCCTTCGTTCCGCTCGTTCTCAAAGTGGCGGACCCTGTGGGTTGATATTCCGATCTCTGCTGGGATGACGGCCTCACATCCGTATGATAGGGAGAAGGGTGTCTCTCCTGTTGAATCCTTGAAGGTCGTCCGGTGTGCCCACAGTACTTCCGGTAGCTCCTCGACCCATAGGCTTTTGCTTGATCCGAGTCGAGCTTTCATGTTTGACTTGATGGTTTTATTGGTGGCTTCAACCTGCCCGTTTGACTTGGGATGGGCTGGCGAGGCGAATTTCAAAGTTATCTGGAGGTCTTCACAAAGTTTCCTGAATCCCCTGCTGTCGAATTGCTTTCCTTTGTCGGTGATGATTGCTTCGGGGATTCCGAACCGACAGATTATATTTCTTTTCAGGAACTCTGTGGCATTCTTTTCTGAGATGGTGGACAAGGGCTCTGCCTCTACCCATTTGGTGAAGTAGTCTATGGCCACGATTGCATATTTTGCCTGGCCTCGCCCTTTCGGAATTGGCCCTATGATGTCTAGCCCCCACTGTGCGAAGGGCTAGGGGCTGGATATGGTGGTCAGCTGCTCTGCCGGCTGATGGTAGAGGTTGGCATTTTTCTGGCAACCTTCGCATTTCCGTGCTATCCTCACGCCATCCTGGTGCATGGTTGGCCAGTAAAACCCTTGCCTCAAGGCTTTGAAGGCGATTGATCTTCCCCCAGCGTGGCTTCCGCAGATGCCTGCGTGAACCTCCCTGAGCACGTAGTCTGCTTCTTCTGGTGCTAAGCATCTTAGGAGGGGTACGGTGTATCCTCTCCGGTAGAGTACTCCTTCAATCATGGAAAACTTGGTGCTCTTGAACTTCAGCTTCCTGGCCTCCTTTTTATCTTTAGGGGTTTCTCCTGTTTCCAGATATCTCCTGATCGGCTGCATCCATGAATCTTCGCCTTCTTCTTCTAGTACATCTACCTCTGTCTCCCTATGCTTCTTTCTCGGAGGTATATAAGAGGGATTACCCTGGGGTTTTCTGTCCTCATTGAAGAGGCGAGTCGGGCTAGGGAATCTGCTTCGCAGTTGTCTTCTCGTCCGACCTGTTCGAAGAGTACGTTTCCCACTTTCTCCACCCATTTCTTCACTTCGGCCAGGTAAGCTACCATGGCTGGTTCTCTGGCTTGAAAGTCCCCTTTCAGCTGTTGTATTGCTAGCTGAGAATCACTCTGATCACTACGTTGTGGACCCCTACTACCGTACATAGCCTTAGTCCGGCCAGTATTGCCTCGTACTCTGCTTCATTGTTTGTAGTTTTGAAGGCGAATTTGAGGGCGAGCAGTATTTCTTCTCCCTTTTCATTTTTTAGTGCTACCCCTGCTCCGTAGCCGTGCGAACTTGCGGATCCGTCTACAGACATTTCCCACCTGTCTTCTTCCACGGCCAAGACCTGTGGTTCCGTGAGTTCTGCTATGAAGTCCGCTAAGGCCTGCCCTCTTATTGCTGTTCTTGGGAGGTAGGAGATGTCGTGCTCGCTTATTTCTACTGACCACTTCATCAGTCTCCCTGAGGCCTCTGGTTTCTGCAAGATTTGTCTCAGGGGATAATCCGTGTATACCTTGATAGGATGGGCCTGAAAGTAGGGTCGTAACTTCCGTGTCGCAGTGATCAGGGATAGGGCAATGAGTTCGTGCATGGGGTATCGAGTTTCTGCGTCCAGCAGGGCTTTACTGACGTAGTAAACCGGTTTCTGGACATGGTCGGTCTCTTGTACCAGTGCCGAGCTTACTGCGTGCTTTGAGACGGCCAGGTATAGATACAGTGTCTCCCCTGGGAGGGGTTTGGCTAGGAGAGGGGGCTGTGCCAGGTATTGTTTTAGGTGCTGGAAGGCTTCTTCGCACTCAGGTGTCCAGTCGACCCCTTTTTGAGCTTTTTTGATGACTTTGAAGAAAGGATGGCACTTGTCGGTTGCTCGGAGATGAACCGGTTGAGTGCGGCGATTCTTCCTGTAAGGCTTTGTACTTCCTTAACTGTCCGGGGTGATTTCAGGTCTAGCACGGCTTGTATCTTTTGCGGGTTCGCTTCAATGCCTCGTGAACTCACCATGTAGCCCAGAAATTTTCCTGAGGCTACCCCGAATGCACACTTCTCTGGATTGAGCTTTAAACTGTGTTTCCTCAGGAGTTCGAAAGTTTTCTTCAGGTCGGCCACATGGTCTCTTGGTTCTCCGGACATTGTTATCATGTCGTCGACATATACCAGCATGGTTGTGCCGATGAGCGGTTTGAAGATTTTGTTCACCAGTCTCTGGAAAGTCGCCCATGCATTCTTCAATCTGAAAGGCATTACTTTATAACAGTACAGCCCTTGGTCAGTGATAAAGGTGGTCTTCTCCTCGTCCGCAGGTGCATCTTGACTTGATTGTATCCCGAGAAAGCGTCCATGAAGCTTAGCAGCCCTTGGCAGGCTGTTGTGTCTACCAGTTGGTCTATATTTGGGAGGGGAAAGCTGTCTTTTGGACATGCTTTGTTGAGGTCGGTGAAATCTACGCACATTCTCCACTTTCCGTTAGATTTTTTCACCAATACTACGTTGGACACCCATTCTGGGTATTTTCCCCGGATGAAACCGGCTTTCAGCAATTTTTCCACCTCGGTTGCTATTGCTCTGCACCGCTCCTGGTTGAATATTCTCCTCTTCTGTTTTACTGGTTTGTGTAATAGGTTCACTGCTAAGCGATGGCTTACGAATTTTGGGTCGATTCCGGGCATGTCATCGTGTCCCCATGCAAAAACGTCGGGGTACTCTTGTAGACATTCCAACAAGTCTTTTATTAGGGCCTCGTCTAGACTTCCCCCTTATTCTTATGCTTTTCTTTGGCCCGAATAGTTTTACTTCTTCTAATTCTTCGGCTGCTCCGAGCCGTGCAGCTTTATCGGGCCGAGGAGCAGGTCTTTCCTCGTGTTCTTGTCGTCCTCGTCTCTCTGTCTCTTCTTGGTGCCTCTTTCCACGCAGAGGGTCTCTCGCGAGAAAGTGGCAAAACAGCTGCGGGCTATCTTCTGGCTTCCGCATATGATCCCGATCCCTTCCCGTGTGGGGAACTTCAATTTCAAGAAATAACAGGACATTGCGGCCTTGGTTTTCATCATGAAGGGGCGGCCGACAATGACTTGATAACTGCTCATGCAGTCTACTACAATGAAGTTTATCATGATTGTTCTAGTTTTTGGGGGCGGCTCCGATCGTCATTGCTAGTTGAATTCTTCTCAGTGGGACGACCGTTGAACCCCCGAAACCGTACAGGGGGGTGCTGTCCTCGGTTAGAGCTGTGTATTCTACCCCCAGGCTCTCCAAAGTTTCTTTAGAAATTATGTCTACTGCGCTCCCGGGGTCCACCAAGATTCTGTCCACTTCTGTGCCGCCAATTGTTGCTTTGATTATTAGTGCGTCGTTATGGGGGAAACTTACCCCCTGAGCGTCTTCATCGGTGAACATAATGGGTGTCGACCGATTTCCTCGTGGGTTTGGGATTTTTTCTGTTTTCAGCACCTCTGTCCCCCGTGCTCGGCTGTAATTCTTTCTCGACCGGTTAGAGTCCCCGACCAGCGTTGCCCCTCCTGCGATGACGTTCACCTCTCGATTCCTTGCCCTTTGTCTGGCGGCCATGATCTCGTGGTCGATGTAATTGTTCAGGTACCCGTTCCGGGCCAGGTCCTCCATTTGTTCCCGCAGGTCCTTGCATTCATCGGTTGTGTGCCCTTTTAGATTGTGGTGCAGGCAGTAGGATCTTTTGTTTTTTCTGTCTGGGGGAAACCTCCTGAGGTCGGGCTCTATTAAGAGGTCTTTCTCCCGTATCTCCATGATGATTTCTCCTGGCGGCTTGCTTAGGGGAATATACGCTTCCTCTCGGACCACATGGTTTACTTGAGTTGCGGGCCCTTTTCCTTGATCCTTTTGTGCCATTGGCTTGAACTCTTTGGGTCTTGGATTGAACTTCCAGAATTCTCTTTCTGGTCGCAGATGGTCTTCTCTCCTTGTCACCCTTTCTCTGGCGGTTGTCCCTCTCCGGGATACTTTTTCCTCGCTTTCTAGTAGGACGTACTTCCTGGCTATCTCCAGTGCGGTAGCGTAGTCTGGTGTCTCATGGATCCTCAGGTGGGTCCATAGTTTCCCGACTCTTAGGGCCCCTTTCAGAATTTCCAGGGCTTCTTGGGATTCGTACCCTCCGACCTCGAGTACGGTGTTGTGATACCTTTCAATGAAGCTTTTCAGTGTTTCTTCGTCTCCTTGTTTCATGAGCCTTAGTTCTCATATTGTTTTTTTAGGGGTGCAGGCTCCTTTGAAGTGCCGGATAAACGACTTCTTAAGTTGGGAGAAGCTCTGAATGCTCCCCGGGGCCAGACTTCTATACCATAGGATGGCGGGCCCACCTAAAGTTAAGGGAAATACTTTGCATATGGCGTCGCCCGTTACTCCCTGTACTTCCATCAGGAGGACAAAGTTTTCGATGTGGGATTTTGGGTCGGAGTGGCCTTTGTATGGTGCCATGGTCGGCATGTTAAATCGCTTCGGGAACTGTGCTGACCTTATCTCTTCCGTAAGGGGAGACCCCTCTTCCTCGCCTCGGGTGTCTCCCGCGCCGGTCTTGAGGCATTCTCCCCATCTGGTCATCTCTTTTCTCAGCCAAGATTTTATTTCACGGGTTGTGCCCCCGTGTCGCCTTCTGTGTCCTTCTGTTCGCCTGTCGTTCCGGGCGTGGCGTTCTTTAAGCCCGGGGGTCTCCTGTACGTCTTCATTGTACTCTTTATCTTCCCTCTCGGAGCTGTAAAATCTGTCGGAGGAGGGGTCGGGTGATTGTTCCTCCCCTTCTTCTTCCCATGTGTCTTCTGATCGTGGCTCTCTTCCTACCACTTCAGATCTTATCCCATAGGGGCCTCTCTTTCTGGGTCCCTCGTTTTCGCTTACATCTACTACTCTTTTCCCTCTTTCCCTCTCTTTCCTCCTCTGTCCGGTCTCGGTCTCAGTATTCTCGTTGTTTGCTCCTTCCATTCTTTCTAGTCGATCCATCATAGACCTCATGATATCTTCCATTTTTTTCATCCAGTCCATTGCCGGACCTCCTGGTTGGTGATTTCCGCCCTCCGCCATTTTTCTTATCACATGAACTGCTTTTTGTGAAGTTCCCCACAGACGGCGCCAACTGTTGACGGCGGATTTTGATCTCAGGGTAATATGGGAATATCACCTCCGAGGTAATCCTCCTTCAACGGTGAATTTGTTTGGTTTATGGGGGACCAAAAGCAAATTTAGCAGGAGACGGGAAAACACACCAATCGACAAAGAGATTTAACGTGGTTCGGCGGATTTTGGGATCCGACCTACGTCCACGGACAAGAACATGGTGGTACTTTTTATTACTCGAATACACTCCTCGGGTCTCTTCTTTGCTTTTACAAATTGAAGCTTGATGATTCTAATCCCTCACTCTTGTGATGATTTTCAGATGTCCTTTACACATGCTCTACCCTCCTATTTATAATAATACAGAAATCAGACTCCTATTTGCATAAGAAATCCTATTTGAACTCAATCTTCTCTTCTTGTAGGGATTCCTGATCCGGTATTGCCTTCCTCTTCCGTATTCCCTTTTGGATTCTGACTTATTCTCCTTGTGAGAGTAGGATATCTTTCTTATTTTATCCACAAGGATGGGGTGCTGTTGTCTTGAACACGGCTCGTTGTCTGGTCGGTCTTCATGAGGTCGGCCATGATAATCTTTTGTGCTGATAGTATTTCTGCCGACCTTATAGTGATCGGTCATCCTGACCAAAAGTGGTCGGTCTTCACATGCTGTGGTCGGGTCGGTTACATGATCTCATCCAGTCAGGGAATTTACCCTTTTGTCCTTGTCGTGCTGTCTTAAATGTTGTAGCGCCTGAAAACACCATCAACACTTGCTATGCTGATTTAGTAGTATTGAGCATATTGAACTTCTACATCATTTTAGGGATGGACTGGTTAGTTAAGTACCATGCAGTACTAGATTATCGGGAAAAGACCGTTACGCTATATTTTCCCGATCGACCAGTAAAAGTTTATCAGGGGGATGGGACGGTAGCACCTCATAATTTGATATCAGCTATGCAAGCATTTAAGTTACTTCAGAAGAGAAACATGGGTTACTTGGCATATGTAACCGATAGCAAGGTGGGAAGTATAGACCTTGAGTAGATCCCGGTGGTGAAGGAGTATCCCGATGTATTCCCTGATGAGTTTTCAGGGTTACCACAGGATAGGAAGATTGATTTTTATATAGACGTTATACCAGGCACCCAGCCTATATCGATTCCCCCATACAAAATGGCCCCTACAAAACTTAGGGAGTTGAAGGCGCAGCTGCAAGACTTGTTGGATAAGGGCTTTATTTGCTCTAGTGTGTCCCAATGGGGTGCTCCGGTGTAATTTGTAAGGAAGAAGAATGGGACACTGCGATTGTGCATAGATTATCGGCAGCTAAATAAGGTGACAATCAAGAACAAATATCCATTGCCAATGATTGATGATCTATTTGATCAGTTACAAGGAGTGCAGTGTTTCTCATAAATCGATCTACGATCGGGTTATCATCAATTGAAGATTAGGGAGAATGATGTCCCGAAGACGGCTTTTTGAACCAGATATGGGAATTACGAGTTCTTAGTAATGTCTTTGGTCTGACCAATGCCCCTGCAGCGTTTATGGACTTGATGAACAAGGTGTTATAGACATTTTCTAGACCGGTTTGTGATAGTTTTCATTGATGATATTATGGTCTTCTCAAAGAATGAAAAGGAACATACGTAACATTTGCATCAGATGCTGCAAACACTGAGAGAACAGAAGTTGTATGCCAAGTTCTCGAAGTGTGAATTTCGGTTGACTAGTGTAGTATTTTTTGGGCATGTGGTATCTAAGGAAGTGATTGGAGTAGATTCTCAGAAGATTGAAGCTATCCAGAATTGACATCGATCTAAAAATGTAACAGAGATTCGCAGTTTTTTATACTATAGGAGGTTCATAGAGAAGTTCTCCAGAATAGCTGCTCCGTTAACACGATTAACTCAGAAGAATGTGAAGTTTGAATGGTCCGATGCTTGTGAAAAGAGTTTCCAAGAACTCAAACGTTGATTGACTACTGCTCATGTTCTTGCATTGCCAGCGGGACCAGGAGGATTTACAGTGTATTGTGATGCTTCCAGGGTGGGATTAGGATGTGTATTGATGTAGAGGGGAAGAATGATTGCTTATGCTTCCAGATAATTGAAGCCATATGAACAAAATTATCCCACTCGTGATTTGGAGATGACTGCAATAGTATTTACTCTGAAGATATGGCGACATTATTTGTATGGTGAAAAGTTTGAAATCTTCACCGATGACAAAAGCCTTAAATATATTCAGAGCCAAAAGGAGATTAATTTGAGGCAGAGAATGTGGATGAAGTTGTTGAAAGATTATGATTGCTCCATTTAGTACCATCCAGGTAAAGTTAATATTGTAGCTGATGCCTTAAGCATGACGTTTATAGGGAGTTTGGCCCATCTGCCAATTGAAAAATGACACCAAGCCAAACAGATACATAGTTATATGCTGGATGGAGTGAACTTCCGAGTGACGGTAGAATGAGAGTTATTAGCGCATATTCAAGCTAAATCCACCCTTATAGATGAAATCAGAGTTGCACAAGAAGCATATCATGAGGTGCAATAGATTAGATGCATGTTGCAGCAAGGTACGGAAGACGAGTATCATATAGATAGTGAAAATCTCATCAGGAAGCATAATAGAATTCTTGTTCCTCAAGTTCTGGAGTTGAAACATTCGATATTAGAGAAGGCTCACACTTCATCTTACACCATGCATCCTGGGACTACCAAGATGTATCCCGATCTCAACGATCTTTATTGGTGGAATGTCATGAAAAGGGATGTAGCAGAATTTGTCACAAGTGTCTCACTTGCCAGCAGGTTAAAGCAGAACATCAGAGACCAGCAGGGAAACTTCAGAGTTTAGACGTTCTAGAATGGAAATATGAGAAGATCATTATGGACTTTGTAGTTGGACTTCCGCGTACTTCAAAGGGTGTGATTCTATATGGGTGATTGTGGATAGATTGACTAAATCAACACATTTCCTTCCATAAAACCAACTACACCGCAGCCCAATATGCCAGACTGTACCTAGATGGGATAATGTCGTTACATGGAATACATGTCTCAATTATCTTTGATCGAGGTTCTCAGTTTACCTCTAGGTTTTGGCAATCATTTTAGTCCCAGTTATATTTTAGTACAGCCTGTTACCCCCAGACGGATGGCCAGACAGAGCGGACCATACAGACTTTAGAAGACATGCTTCGGGCTTGTGTGATTGATTTTGAGGGTAACTGGGACCGATATTTGCCACTTATAGAATTTACTTATAACAATAGTATCAATCAAGTATTCAAATGGCGCCATTCGAGGCTTGTATGGACGAAAATACAGGTCTCCAGTTGGATGGTTTAAGGTCGGGGAGCAGAAGTTACTGGGACCTGATTTGGTACAAGATGTTGTGGAGAAAGTAAAGCTAATCAGAGAGAGGATGGGTACGACTTAGAGTCACCAAAAGAGTTATGCAGATCACCGAAGAAAGGATTTGGAGTTCTAGGTGAGGGATTTTATTTTTCTAAAAGCATCTCAGTTTAAATGAATCATGAGATTCGGCAAAAAGGGTAAACTCAGTCCTAAATTCATTGGACCATTCCAGATACTTCGGAGAGTTGGAGAGAGCTTATGAATTGGCGCTTCCACCCAGCATGGATAGAATACATCAATTTTTTCATGTGTCTATCTACGAAAGTACTTGCGTGATGAATCTCATATGTTGGAACCTCAGACAGTTGATATCCATTAAGACTTATCTTATTCAGAACAACCAAGAGCTATTATGGGTAGAGAGATAAGAAATCTACGATCTCGTTGGATTCCCTTAGTCAAAGTGATTTGGCAACATCACAAGGAACAAGAGGCTACCTGGGAACCAGAAGAAACCATAAGAGAGAAATACCCTCAACTCTTCGAGAATAAGGGTACACTTTATATCTTTGAATATTTTGATTTGATGACGAATCATTTTAAGGGGGATAATTTGTAACGACCCGAAATCATATAACAAATCAAATGAAGTAATTAGAAGACTTAGAAAAGAATTTTTCGAGTATTAGTCGAAATTATAGAGGCGTAATTAATTAATTAAAAATAAGTGAAAGCTTGAACTATAAAAGAAAATTAAGTAAGTCAAGCCCAAATTTGGGCACAAAGTATAGTAGAAATAAAAGCCCATTTTCTTACTTATTATTCTAGAAAATGCTAGGGTTATTTAGAAAATGAAATAAAGAAATAAAAATGAAAAAAAATTCTTATTTTCTTTCTTTCCCCTCACTCACGTTCAACTTAAAAACAACAAGGGATAAATTTTTTCTTTCTTTCCTTTGTCTTCAACCTCAAAACTTAGTAATTCCATTACCCCAATATAGCCCAAGTAGGAGAAAGAAGCTTTGAGATTTTTCTTTGGTGAAGAAGACATTGAAATAAAGTAAGGTTGCTTGACCCAAATTTTGATGTTTTGGGTTTTGATAGTTTGATGATTATGGTATGTTGATGACTTGAAAATAATAAAGTTTGGATGATTTTGTGTTAAGGAATTGGTGTTTGGGTAATTCTAAGTATATTATCCTAGTTGGTTGATCTAGTAAAGATTTATGGAATTTGATGGTGTTGGAGAGTAAAGGACTTGGTTTGGTGGTGAATTGAGTGCATGAAGTTGTTTTGGTAGTGTATCAATGGAGGTTGTAAGTTGATGATTGAAGAGGTAAAAGATTAGCCCTGGAAACAGCCTTGCGTCGCGACACACAACGAGGCATAAGCCATGATTTGGATCTGACGAGGTCGTATCGCGATGCAGCAGAGCCAGGATCGCCACGCGTACCCAAAATCAGAAGCTCTGTTTTAGCTGAAGTCTCGAAGCAAGTCACTACGCGTCGCGACGCGTGACTAAAAGTTAAAAAAAATATTTGTTTTACACTTCACTCAAAGAGATAGAAGATATTCTAAGGGACCCATATCAAGATTATAGCATTTATGCACAACACTTATGATGGGATAATTCAAATAGATTAAGGGACTTAATTTAATTTCGAGTCATGATTTGTAAATTATATTCTAACTCAGTTTATTCCAAATAGATACTCGACATGAGCCGCATTCTCCCCCAGCAACGTGAAGTAGAGTTGACCGGACTTCAAATCTTTGAGTGGATACTTTTTCTTTCAAGTTGATTTATATTCACTTGTTATTAATCGAGATTTATTTTTAAATACTTTAGGGCATTAGCCTTATTAAATTATCAGTTATTTCTTATATAAGAAAGTTTTGGGAAATTTTAAGATTTAAAAGCATGAGTTTTTGTGTTTTTCAAGGCATGGGGAAAAAACCCACATCAGCTCAGACTTATAAATTGACGGATAGAGAACGTGTGAAAACTTAGTTCAGGGTTAGAGAGACGGCGATACGTAACACCCCTAGACCATAGTTTCAGGGTCAGGTAGTAACATGGATTAGCATTACCGGCTCTAGTTCAGTGGCTTGGGAGACGGCGATACGTAACACCCCAAGACAACTAGTTAGGAGTATGGGGGAACGGTGATACGTAATGCCCTCATGCGTCAGACACTCTACAAAACCAAAGGTTTTATACAGAAAGTATTTCAGAAAAGGTTTTTCTCAAGTCTAAAAGAAAAGAACCAGTTTTCAAACAAGGATTTCAGAAGCGTTTTAAGATTAAAGGGATTTTAAACAGTTGTATTGATTCAGTTTCTTTGATTTTGTAGCTTCACTTACTGAGTTCCATAGAACTCACTCCCCACCACTTCCTATTTTTTTTTTTTGCAGGATCCGTCTTTTGGTGAGCCACGTGTAACTTTTGGAGACTCAGTTCGAGGACAAGAGTAATATTGCAGTCACTAGACATTAGGTCCAACTTTCCATATCTATATTCATATAGAATATAGTTCTCTGGGATGTCATTTTTTTCGTATCAAAGACATACATTTGATGATGTACTTATACTATATAAACTTTCAGACATGTGTGTGTCTATATATATATATATATATATATATATATATATATATATATTGTTTCATGATCTTTCATTTAAGTTTATTTTAAGTTTTTAAGTTTGCATGTGTGATTAATTATAATATTGCATAGCATTTAAGATAAAAGTAAGTGTTCTATTGCACGAGTTAGTGGCTTAGGCGACAGTGGGATCTGTTGCTTGCCGGTAATATTCACATACTGGAGATATTACACTCTGAGACAATTAATTTAAAAAAATTAGGTTATTACATGAATAACATGATACCACCGTGAGAGAATTTTTTATTTTTTCCAGATAAATTACCATAAAACTTAAACAAACTAAGCCATAATGGCTTTTCACACACTTTCAAATTTGGAAATTTTGTACTATTACCTAAAAAATTTACGACCACACTGAATAAGTTAACAAGCCCTAAGCATAAATACCTTTGGAAATGGAAGCACTTGGTAGGGGTGTTTATAGGACCGTCAATCCATAATCTGATTCGATCCGGTTGGGTTTGTAAAATAAAAAATATAATTTTGGGTCAGATACGACCCGATCCGTAAAATCGGATTAGGTCGCTAGTTCAATGCAAAAAAATTGGGTTTGACCCAACGCAACCCACAATTAATGATTTTTTCTTTTTCCTCTCTAATTTGGTTTAATTACAAATCCTATAAAAATTATATCATAAAAATATATATTATGTATTTTTTCGACCCGGCCCGGCCCGTATTTTATTGATCCGACCTGTGTGGGTTACATTTTAAAAATTCTGATTTCAGGTCCTCCAACCCTCATGACCCGACCCGATCGAGTTTAAGAAAATTAAAAAAAACAAAACAAATTCGACCGAACCCTACATGTGAACACTCCTAACATTTGGTGTCATAATGGCCAAAGCAATCCTACTTGTGTAGGTAATTAAGGAGAAAATCTTCTATGCAACAGTTGTACCACGTTATCCATGCAACAAGCCAATCATCCACTGACACGCGTGCTAAAAAATTAAAAACAACTAAAAAATAGGTGAAAAAACTCAAATGTCATTTTTTAATTCGCTTGTGGTACCACATCACTCATACCACTGTTGCACCAAAGAATCTCTCGTAATTAAGGGCATGAACCCGATAATGACGGCAGGAACTCAATTGACGTGCTTAGTTAGTTATCCGAAATTCCTTTAAATAAAATAACTAATTACATCTAATAGACTAATACTATTCAAATAATTTGTTACTTTTTTCTTGGAAAACAATCTCACGCTATATATGTTTGATGAAATGTTTATGGAAAGTTTTTGTACATTTTTTTTTCAAGTTTGTTTTTATTTGATGATTTTGTGTTTATGGTGTTTTTTTTTTAATAAAGTTTTCGAAACTTGTGTTATCTTGTAATCGAGTTTTGTAAATTTTCATGTGGTTGTTCATCTTACGGTCCGCTGCTTTTTTACTTTTTATTATTCTTTATTTTTGTAATAACTCTCAGCTTTTTGATGATCTAATTGGAGGCCGCTACTCTTTTTTTTTTTTTTAGGTTTTTTTTAGATTTACCGATTAAGATTCTAATGAAATTGATATCTTTTGACATTTATAATTTAGGTTTGTCTTTATTTTTCCTTTCTTTATATCAAATTATTTTCTTTTTATTAATAAATCACTCTTAAATGAGTCTGTTTAGCATATGATTTGGTAAGATCTTGGGAGTCAATCTAATTGGATTGTAGGATCCCGTTACGATGTTGCGCTAATTATCTATTGAGTAATTTTTTGGTACCACCGTTATATTGGTGACATGGTATAACAAACCCTAACCATAAATACCTTTGGAAATGGATCAAATTGAAGTCATATTTCATTTGTTTGAAGAACAAACAGCACGTGTGAAAGACAAATTGACGGCATATCACTCATTTTCCCCTCACTTTACAAGACATATTGGGAGAAATATTAGGATTTGGAGCACCACCATATGTAATTTGTCTCCTTTTTTCTTTTTACTTTTTTTTTTTCAGATTTTCTCTTCAGTGGATCTTTATCATTATCATTTCCCTTCTATAAATTATTATATAAATGGGTTTAGTGGGCAGCACCAAGCACGCCTCATAAGTGATTCTCTTGTATTTATGATTTATTACTCCATCACGTTTTACTTTTTATGTATAAATAATCAGTCCGTATTTTATAAAATACGGATATTAATTAAAAGATTAACAAAAAAAAAAAAATCATATTGAAGATTGTTTTTTAATATATTGAAATCTGATTTTTATTGCGTGCATTCGAGTTTTATAAAATAAGAACGTCCGTATATATATATATAAGCATGCATGTAAAGATCGTATTCTCAGGATAGTGCTAATAAGATTGTGGATATTACTTTTTGATGAGGGAAGAAAATAAAGAGAATAATGTAATAAATACCAAAACATAACATAAAATAATGGATCAAATTTACTCCTGAAAATTAAGTTCTAATGAAATGTCTTGTTTATTAGTTGATACCATTCGATCTTGTTAGGAAACATAATCCCTAATATATTTACATGTTTGTCCTCTTAGGATCTAACCATACATGTATTACCAGTCCTAAATTTATTTACATGCTTAATTGAAATAAATCTAAGTTAATCACAACACAATTGCATACATTTTATGCTTGTAGATACCTCTTAATCAAACTTAATTGATTGCTTAACTCAATAAGCAAATGGTCTTATTTATAGGAGGGAAATCAAGTCACTATGTAATCACATGTATTGATTACTATTAATCACATTATTAGGATGCATAATGACCTTTTCTAACCCTTCCAAAAATGTTACCATCATGGGTGTACCATATGTTCCCCATTTAACATTTTACTAATTATTGTCACTTAACAACTCTTGTTGTTACTTAATTATTTGATTAACAACTCTTGTTGTTTACTTAGTAATGAAATCATTACTAATTGTTGTTATTTAACAACACCACATAATTAACTTAATAATTTCCAACATGAAATTATTACTAATTGTTGTTATTTAACAACACCAAATAATTAACTTAATAATTTCCAAATGAAATTATTACTAATTGTTGTTATTTAACAACATCAAATAATTAACAACAATTAATTTCCAACAGATCTCATACTTGTGTTTATTATAGGACCAATTGATATAAATAAATAAGAGACATTCTAAAAATCAAATTGCAAAAGAATGATGTTATTTTTCATATTTTTGATTGATATGAGAATTTTTATTACGTAATAATAATAATAATAATAATTAATGGATTAATGTAAGCCCAATTTGCTTTAAATTGTTCTTCAATCTAAATCCCTTGAATTGGTGGTAGAGTTAAAACGACAAAAATCATCATTTTGGCAATTTGAGATGAGATCTGTAAATTAAACACTTTTTTTTAGAATCGGATATCCCGCTGCCAAATCACCGTTTCCAGACTTAAGCGGAGCAGATAAAATTTGTTACTGTCTCATACTCTTATGAGAAACGTTCTCCATGAATTCGAACTCATGACCTTGATGAACACTGAAAAGTACACATTTATTAAAAGAAAAATTAATCATTTTATATTTATAGTTTCATTAATCCCCTTAATTTAGCATATTTATAAAATAAAAATTAAATTTATGTTTTGTATATTTTTATTGTGATTTTTATTTCTTATATAGGTGAAATAATATTTTGGATGCATGACTAAAAAAATAGATTTGACATTTGGATTTTGGAAGCTAGAAACTTAAAAGGACGTTCGAACAATGTACAAATTCAGAAATTCCAACCCTGCGTAATTTTTGAATTTTGGCCATAACTTTTTACTCCGATATCGGATTGAGGCGATTCCAGCTCCAGATGAAAGAAGACTCAAAGATCTACAACTTTTATGTTGCAGGATTTTCTAATTCTGAGATTTTCAATGCCGAAACTGATAAAAACTTCGAAGTGTGTTATATGTAATTATTAAAATCATTAAAAAAAAAAAAGAAAGAAAATGAAAATCACATGTCTTGCATGTTTGGTGGAGAAAAATGGTAGAGGAAATGGTGGAGAAAATGATGGAGGAAATTGTGGAGAAAGCTTGCAAAATATCTGTTGGGATGTATACCCTAGAGTTGCATGTAATGTAAACGGCTTTATATATGTTTTGAAATAAAATGATGCATTATTCATTTATCCAAGTGTTTGTTTAATTTTCGCATATTATAAATTATCTTGAATACTCTAGGTTACTTATGTGCCTTCAGACTTAGTGTATAAGTGTCATACACAAGAGGATTTAAGACTGAAGTTAAAAATATTAAATAGTCCATAGAGAGCAAACAAATCAGATACTTTGTTTGTGGTTTATCTATAGCTGCGGTCCATTTTATATTTGTATGATGATCTTGATCCGGGATCGTCCATGTAGAGACATGAGAATGGAGGCACCTTGTATAATGTGATCATATATGACTGGACCCAGATGAAAATGACATTATTATAATATCCGTTAAACAAAGAAAGTCATTTCGATCTACTAGATGGTCATATATGAATTGATATTAATCCTGAGTGTACTACGAACTCCTGCATGTCAGTCTATGTCATTTGATTTACAAAGGTGAGGTTGGTGTAGTAGTTCCGACCAATAGCTACGTACTTTGGGGGCATGGTCTGTTGTGTAGCTGTGAATATTTTACATAGATATGGAGTTCACTCATTCTTGCGAGAATTAGAGGAGTATCTTCCTTAAGAGTTGATTCGGTACTTGAACGTTTTGAGCGCTCAAGTCTTTCTATTACGAATAGAAAGATTAAAATTCATAATGGTTATGAATAAGTCGTTCATTAGAGAATCAATATACTCTGCTTAAGGTATAAATAATTAAAAGGGTATAATATATATTATGACCCGACTCTAATTACGAGATACTCGTGAATGGTCAATTCATATGTAGTGACTATATCGATTGACACCGACTTGATTCAGCTTAATATATCATCTGCGGCAACGAGAGTGCAGCTTCGGGTTCTTAATGGAATAATATGGAGTTAATCATTCGGAATATTTAAAGTTCGTTTTAATCCAATTTTTTTTTTTTTTGGAAATATTTTGTGGTGTTTTGGGGCTGTGTTGGGGCTACTTTCAAGTGAAAAATCAAAACTGAAAGACAGCCACTGTCCGCGTATTTCAGGGGTTGTTTCGTTAGTGCACTGTGCGCGTATCGGGTCCAAAACAGTCCAGTTTTTGTCCAGCTGTTCGAGGCTGTTCCGGGGCTGTTTCGGGGTTGGAATTTTGTCTAAAACTGAAGTAAAGTTTCAGTGGTGGTAGCAGTAACATTCAGCCACTCAGTAGGAATGGAAGAAAAAATTTTCAAGTCCAATCCGGGTGCCTACGATATTTCCGCTGCGCAAGGAAAACGTTTCCTATAATTTCATCTATAAATAGAGATGTTCAGCACCACATTTCTTCAGCAAAATTTCCACAGGTCTCTCTGAGACTTTGTGGGATGAGCTATTGTGAATTTTTATTTATTTTGTAATTTATTTTTCTTTTACTAATAAAATTATGAGTGTTTTTATTTATATCTTGTTCTGTTAATTTTTATCATGCTGAGGTATAGGGTGAAGCTAGTGGTATGAAAATATATGTAATTTTTATTTATATTATATTTTATAAATTGTGATAATTTTCCAAATAAAATTCATTCTCTTTCTAGTTTATTGAAGACTCTTGACTAGCTGTAGACGGTCCCCGATTGACACAGATAATACTTAAATCCCATAAATGAGAGAGAGTGTACTATTAAAGATCTGGATTAATTATAGACAATACAGTTCCGCCTATATGGCTGGTTTTATATATTTGGCATAATTTAGTACATTGGCAGGACTTGTCATAGATAAATGTTATAACCGCCTTTATGCCTGATTTTATATGTTTTGACATATTTAGTACATTGGCATGACTAATTATCGACAGGACGAATTACATATGTTGGTATAATTAATATCTGATAATTATGAAATAAATTGATTGAGAAATAATTATAATTTATATTTTATAAAAAGTAAAAATTATTTTATATTTGAAATATCAAGAGTGGATCCCCCGACCCTAATATTTTATTTTATTAGTCGAATTATTATTTTATCTTATTAAATTTATTCTCTGTGGATCGATCTCGGACTTACCGTGTCATTTTATTATTTCGACACTCTTATATTTGGGAGTAAAGAACCACTTTTTAAACGTATCAGACCTCAAGGTCAGATCATGAACTATATACTATCAAGTAACGTCCCTTCAGACTATAAATAAATTAAACACATGGGTATGATAGTTCACATTTTTTTTTTTTGAGAAAACGAAACTAGAAAAAAGTTTTGACTTCTTTGGACTTTGGAGATCTTGGATTATTAAAGTGATTGACCTTTAATGGTACAAATTGGACAAAAGTGGATTGAGTTGAGACTTTAGTTTACAAAAAAGAAATATAAGCACAAAGGCGTTGAAAGTGATTTATGAGCCGTCCTTACAATGAACAAAGACCAAAACACCTTATGCTTTTGCAAAACATTTAAAATAATAATATCTTGTTGCAACATTGTCTCCCCATTACTACAAGAATAAAAAATTTATTGCAACCTAAAGCGCACTACCTTTTCGTGATAACATTATGATCAATTAATGGATTATATGTACTATTCAACATTCTATAATTATTTTACCTAAATTATAACGAAAGCAATTAATTAAAGCGATAAACGATTTATTTACGAAGTGTAATTATTTTTTTTTAGAGGAAAATCAATTAGGATAAGACTTATGACAATAATTTTTTCCAGTCAAATACATTTATTGTAATAATCTAAAGAACCTCTCTGAATCCGCACCAAACATCATTCTTTAGAACCTTTGAAGCCTCTGAGTGGATCAAATCCACAACTCGTGATTCTGGAACCCCGACCTCCAATCTTCACCTAAAACTCTGAAAGTTATGGTTTGGTTTGTGTTTGGTGTTGTAATGCTTATCAATGAAGAGGCTAACCACAAAAAGAAAAGACATGAAATTAATGAAGTCTTCAAAGTGAATTCTCAAGAAGAAGGAAATAAATGATATGGAGGATCTTTATTTTATGTTTCCAACCTTAATGAAGTAGTTTAGATTTTGTTTATATAGTTTAGGGTTCTCAAGCCATGAAACTGCCATTTAAACGAGCTTTAAAAAGATGAGTCCACATTGGCGTCCGAACGCACGCCGAACAACTGTATTCCTCATTCAAATATGGATTTACACGTGCTATGAACGTGAACTCCCTGAAGTGGATCTTTGAACGTCCATTTGCACACAACTTGTACGTGGTAACTTCAACCTGACGTGAAATCTGCATATAATGTCTTTCAAATGATGTACAATTATTTTGAGATCTTCAAGACTCATTACAATTCAATTAAATAATATTTTGACACTGAATTAGCCAATACTCAAAACCCAACAACATAAGTTGACATAATTAATAATTGTGTCATATCGTGTCAACTCGTTTATTAATCGTATCGTATTTATATTATATTAACTCAATACATTATCCATTTGAATATTATTAGTGTAATCATATCAATAGGATAAGAATGTCCGTCTCAACAAGAGTGTCATTTATGCAAATCAAAAAAATCTTGTGTCACTTCTGCACTTAAGTTTGCCAAACCTCCCAATATTCTCACGAGTACCACATCAAACAAATCCTTAATTTTATCTTTTTAACTACAAACTATAGAACCACTCTCAATACAAATCCTAAGCAAGTTTATTAACGCAAATTCTGATTTTATCATTGATCATACCTGTAATATTTCTTTTGAAAAACCCTAATTAATTGTAGTTGATATAGAAATGCATAATGCTCAACATTTGTTGAATGGCAGGCCAAAAAATAAATACCAAAGGGAGGGGGATATGATGAAGACACAAGACAATAATAGCATGCAATATATGTACATCGAGTGGACTCTCCACAAAAAAAAATTGTTGTAAAATTTAATTTAGTGGAATCATCCCACGCTCAACTCAACAATGCATATATGCAAATTTCTTGTGAGCCCCACTTGCCCCTCATTCTTCTCCTTTGGTAGGCTTTTCAGTACACCCACTACCAATTAAGCACAAGCAACACCTCAGTTTGTGGATACTCTCAATTAAGACACCTTCTTTTTTTTAAAAAAAAAAAAATGCTTGTGAAAAACAAGTTTAAAATATCCACTACAATATCTAATAGTTGCACTCCTTGAATATTCTGTATTGTTCGATATTGGAGGAGTTGGATACCGAGGAAATGCAGCTAGTATTGTTCTATCCGCTATTTAGTAATATTTTTTTTTTGGAATATCAGAGAAATTATATGTCATCCATATCAGAGTAATTAGACCTGTATGAATGTATGGATAAACCAATGATGTCTCGATTCTTACCAGGGTAGTACACAGGGCTTAAAACCACTGACCCCACCTCGAACAGCATTGCCAATCATAATTCGCCAGCTGTACTCGCTCATCCACGTGGGCCCCACCATTTTTTTTTTTTTGGTCCCTTATCGAACTCATAAGCCCCCAACTCGCACTGCGCGCGCATGCTTGCTTGATAATTGCTAGAATCACATCCAATCTCTTGGAAGTTTCAATCCAACTCACTTGAGATTACAACTCACGTCTCAAACTTCTGCCAGCTTGGCATACTACCTATCATATGAGAGAATAATTTTTTGATATTACCGTTATATTGATTATATGGTAGTATCAACCAATAATTATATAATATGTAAGATTATATTAAACAAAACTAGTTGTTTTTTTTTTTTTTTTTACTATTTTAACAAACGTGAGAAGATAATATTGAATTGTTATATGAATGATGTAACGATAGAATTTTTCCTGATGTGGATTCCATCCTTATGAGTAGCAGTGGACAGAAAATCTGTGAGACTGTCTGTGACAAAATCATTGCCCGTGTTAGCAAAGCATAATCTCACTTTTTGGAGCTATTATTATTATTATTATTATTATTATTATTATTATTATTATTATTATTATTATTATTATTCACTATAAAAAGAACTTATGCATGTATTAGAATCCTCATACAAAATCTTCTTCTTATAGCTAGCTATAACCCATCTTCTTAAATTATCTCATTTGTGTGATCATGGGTACTGAGGCTGTTGAGATCTTATTTGAAAATAATTTCTCTAAGGTTTGCAATGACAATATCAATCAAAATCATCCCAATGGTAACCTCCAAGATTCTTGCTGGTTTGAGGAAGTTATTGATGATGATCTCAAATGGTCCTTTGCTTTGAACAGGTTTGTTAATTAATTTCATTGCCAAATTAATAATCTATATGCATGCTATGATAATTTATCAAGATGATGTTTACTCAAAATATTTTTTAATATTTATTTTTTAAAAGATTTTGACGTTTGAAAATCTAATGTTAATTTTAAGTAGAAGTAGGCAATTGTGAAAAATTATTTTTTTAGTCTCCTAGTTCTTTTGATATTTGAAAATGGGTGGTCAAACATTAAAAAATAAATAAATTATTTAAAAACTATTCCATCAAACAAACAAAATTGATTATGATTTTGTAATTTCGGAAAAAATGGGAGGCCATGCTAGTCGCTAGATGTTTGTCATCAACTCCTTTGTGTTGTGGATAATTACTCTCTATTAAATTTTTTTAGAAGACTAATTAGTTAACTCCCCTATTAATTAACTCTTAGATTATGTATCCCAAATAGGTCTTTTTAGTGTTTAAATACGGAGTTGCATTAAAATCTAGTTGTTATTATTTCTCATATAATTTCTATTAAAAAAATTTATTACCATAAAAGTTTAAGAGAGAGAAATTAAATTAAAAACTTAAGATAGAGGAGTTCCTTTTGGATACTCAAAATAAATAAAGGGAAATATTAATGAGTGTTCTTACGGCACTCGTTAATGATCTATTTTAGGAAAATTTTTATGGGAAAAAGAAAAAATAATAAATGTTTTGATAATATTTTGCATTCTCAATAAAAGAGATGTGAAAAATTTCCTAAAATGAATCCTTAATGAGTGTCTTTAGAACACTCGTTAGCATGACCCATAAATAAATGCAATGAATCTAACACTTTATGTCTCAACAGAGTGCTGCATAAAGGGACCAGCGAATTCCAGGATATTGCTCTTTTGGACACAAAGCGTTTTGGGAAGGTTAATTTATTAATTAAATAAATTAAATCTCTCTCTTCTTCATTTTTTTTTTCCACAATGAGATCCCATTTCATGTTATAATAATTATATGTTAATGGGATTGATTTGATGCACAGGTGTTGGTGATTGATGGGAAGATGCAAAGTGCTGAAGTGGATGAATTTATTTATCATGAATGCTTGATTCACCCTCCTCTCTTGTGTCACCAAAAGTGAGTCTATCCATTTGCAATAATAATAATACTCAATACTATATAATAAAAAATTAGATTAAATGGTTTAAGATATAAAAAAGTCCTACCTAATGTATAAATCTTTCATTATAACTAAGGTCTAAAAAAAAAAATATACTGATGTACGTAGTTTTATTCCTTTTTCTCATAGAGATAGTTTTTACCGTTCGAACACGTGACTGGATATCAAATTTAAAATAAAATAATTTAAAGACCGGATAAATATCTTCATAAACATCTGTGTTTCACAAAATTATGGATTTAGAGTATAAATATTCCAACAATTTATATCAAACAGATGTTTAAAATTTGATTTTTATACTGTTGTTTAACAAAAATGATGATATTGAAGCCAGTTTGAACAAATAAAATATATATTTACAGCCCCAAAACGGTTTTCATAATGGGAGGTGGTGAAGGGTCAGCTGCAAGGGAAGCTCTCAAGCACAAGTCTATTGAAAAAGTGGTCATGTGTGATATCGACCAGGTACTTTTTTATGCTGATGGTATTTGTGTGGTGGCCAGGATTTTTATTTGTATATATATAGTCTATGTATTGATATTTTCGGCTGTGAATTCCAGGAAGTGGTTGATTTCTGCCGCAGATACCTGACTGTGAATCAAGAAGCATTCTGTAACAAGAAGCTTAATCTTGTTGTTAATGATGCCAAGTAAGGAATATTTTTTGCCTTCAACTATCTGCGGCATCAGGAGTGGGCTGTCCATGTCCAAATCCAGTGCCGATACATAAGATTTTATGATATGAGCATTAGTCAATTATATGTTTACATTGATTGTTTGAAATAATTGTGACTAGGGCTGAACTGGAGAAGAGGAATGAAAAATTTGATGTCATAGTTGGAGATTTAGCTGATCCAGTTGAAGGAGGGCCTTGCTATCAACTCTACACAAAATCTTTCTACGAGCGAATTCTGAAGCCTAAGCTCAATGACAATGGCATCTTTGTTACCCAGGTAACCATCTCTTTTAATCTGCCTGTTAGCAGTTTAATTTTCTCATGTCTTGCATTATCTTCAAAAGGGTTTTGTTGAAAATACAAGTGCAGTAAAGTAGAAGTAGAAGAAACAACACATAAAATTATAGTGGTTCAGCAAATTGACTACATCCACTCTATGGTTTCAGAATTTTTTATTTACTGTTCCAATTGAAGCTACAAAGCACGATTAAATATCAATTCCAAAAGTAATTGTATTAACAACTAACCATTTATATATATGAGCCTGGAACATTTTCTGTGATCATATATATAGGCTGGACCAGCAGGCATTTTCACCCACAAAGAGGTGTTCTCATCTATTTACAACACCATCAAGCAGGTCTTCAAGTGTAAGTCACTCATAAAATTTACTCAGAATTGATGATTAAGCCATAAATTTCACAAAGCAATTATGCCTAAAAGTTTTGGAATATTGCAGATGTGGTGGCATACACAGCTCACGTGCCATCTTTTGCAGATACCTGGGGATGGGTTATGGTATGCTGATACAAAGCTTAATTAATTATATGGTTAAAAACATGGCTGCTAGTGTTCTTTTTGTTAAGAGTAACGATATACATACATAAAGTTTTTTCGAAAGTTTTCCCACTCCTCTCACTGTAGCCACAGTGAGTTACAGTAATTTACTGTAACTACATTGAGCGGAGTGGGAAAATTTTAGGTAAAACTTTATGTATGTATATCATTTTTGTTTTGTTAATTGATGTACATCGGCTTTGATGCAGGCCTCAGACCAACCATTCTCTATCAATGCTGAGGAAATCGACAACAGGATCAAAAGCAGGATCAATGATGAATTGCTTTACCTAAATGGCTCTTCATTCCTCTCCTCTACCACCATGAACAAGGCTGTTTATTTATCGTAAGTTTCCATCACATTCTTCAATCTCATTAAACTAAACCAACCAACCAACCAAACAAAGTCTTTTCCCTATTAGGTGGGGTTCAGTAAAGATATTTTGACGTAAATTATATTTTATATGGCAACACAGTTTGTTTTTTCACCAGAGTACTTAAAAATATATTTGGACATGTCCGAATCATTTTAATCGTGTTTCTCTTATCTTTTCATCAATAAGTGATACACTCACTTCTTATAGCCTATTCACACATCCATCTAAGCATTATCATCTTAATTACTCTCATTTTCTAGACATATTGATGCTTTATTGCCCGGATTCTGTCGCATAGGAATGAATGAAATTTTACCAGGTTCTTGACTTTAAATTCATCATCAATTTTGCAGGCTGTTGAATGAGACTCATGTCTACACCGAGGAAGATGCAAGATTTATTCATGGACATGGTGTGGCTTATAATAACCGTCATTGAGGTCTTAATTAGCCTCAATTTGGTGGGGGGGGATGAGGGAATTGCTGTACAGAGAGAAGCAACAAAAACAATTTGGAGGCTTGGGAAATATAAGCTTAAAAACTTCTCTAGAGAAATCAATTTGTTGAAAAGCATTTGGTTTTTAGAGCAAAAAAAACTTCTTGGCTCCATTGGAGTGTTTATAGGAGTCAATATTTTATTTAAACATCTATAATATGACAGCTTTGTTCCAGTTTTATTAATGAATCTTGAGGCATTTCTCCATTCATATTTCTATTTTGATTTTGGTTCTCTTTATGTTGCAAAATAGTGAATTGAGATCAAAGGCTTGCATAAATATGTATTGCTAATTAACAGGAACAACAATTCAATTAAAGAGGCAAAGAAAATTCTGAAATTCACAGTACATTTGAGAATCTTCCTTAGCTACGCTTAACAGGATCAAAGTTGGAGACACCAATGATAGCTCCAATGATAGCTCCAAGAACGACGCCACCAGCAGCTATGCTGAGCAAGAAGTTCTTGAGAGAAGGGGAAACCCCAGAGCCAGCAGCCTCAGCAACCTGAGGAATCACCATTGAAGCTGACAATGCAGCTGCTGTGAGTCCTGTCACTGCCTTTTCTTTCAATGAAGCCTGAACCTGAACCTGAAGCCTGGCTCTTGACTTTGGCTTGGCCAAGAAGCCAGCCTTTGATGGTATGACAGGCAATGGATTCATGAAGGATCCAGAGCTTGCCTGGTGGGTTGCTGAGCTTAGTGGCATAGCCATTGAAACTGAGGCCATTTTCCTTTATTTTTTTATTATTTTTTTTTGCTTTGTTGGTCTCTCTTTGTTTGGTAGAATGAAATTGGCAAGTGATGTGGGATTTAGATAGTGGATAGAGAAGGGAAGAGAATGGAATGAGAGGTGGAAATTGGAGATTTTTAGCTGACGTGGCAGTCACATGTAATCCTATGTGGCAAATTTTATACCTGGGTTTGGAGGATAAGGTTATCCTCCTGGATTGATCTTCATCTCCTTGATTGAAGTAGACACCTTGAAGCTGAAATTTCAAGAACTTACCACCATCATGTGGCCTTAATAATACTCAATTTGATTATGTTTACTTCTTTCCAATATCATTAGATTGCTATGCTCGGTAGATTTCCCAACTATGCTATAATTGTTTGGATCTAAATAAATAGACTTGGTCGCGATTATAGCTCGGAATCGAAATCAAAACGTTGAAAATCGTAATCGAACCGGTCAAATTAATTCGGTTAGAGTAAATCGTAACCGAATCGATCACCACGTGTTTGATTACGGTTAGCTTAAATTTGGAATCGTCTAACCGACGGTTCCAACGATTCCAAACCGGAACCGGTTAAAAAAAATTAAATAATTTGGGGCCAACGACAAGTATACGAAAGCTTAGTTATGAACCCCATTTTCCCGTTCTTTGATTTTTTTTTTTGTTTTTTTTTTTTGTGTAATATTTAATAAAGAGAAAGTAATCATTTTACATTTATAGTTTTATTAATCCCTTTAATTTAGCACATTTGTGAAATTATAATTAAATTTATGTTTTATAGATTTTTATTGTATAAAAAAATAAAGAGAGAAAAAATGCAAAGATGATAAGTCCGAAGTCGATCCACAAGGAATATATTTAGTAAAATAAAATAATAATTCAAATGAAAAAATACAGAAATGCTGAATTGTTTGAAGTGATGAAGAATTTTAAATTAGACTACAATAATAAAATAAAATGTGATGGATCCCAACCTAAGGTTCTGCAGCTAAATTTTAGCTTTATCCTTTAAAGAAAATAGAAAAAACTTGAGTCAAATTATATTCATGTTGTAATTTTGGTATGTGCAAGTGTGGATGCTGAATTACGACCGAGGTCCACAATCGAGAATTTGTAGGTTGGGGGCACTAGCGATCCTGCAAAACAAAGGTAGAGTGAGCGGGAGCAGACTACCCACCGGTGTGGTGGGTGCCGGGGGCACTCCGACGCTCAAGTCAGTAGTATGAAATGAGCAGTAAATATGTAAAATGTGAAAGCAAGGTTTGATGTTACCTTGAACTCTCTTTGGGTGGTCGTGAGGGCAGTGGCAAGTGTTTAGGAAATGTAAAGCTCTGAGAGCTTGTGTCAGAGAATAGAGGCTTGTCTGAGAGTGTAGAAGCTTCAATGTAAGGAGTGAAGCTTCATTTTTTATAGATTGGAGGAATCATCATTGTAGCTGTCAGATGAGCTGTATATGAGACCCACAATGTGCTGTGATTTCTGGCAATGAGGCCTCTCACATGCTTATTGTTTCTGATTTCGGTGGGAGGATAATTTGCATGTGGAAATATATTATTTGTTGGGAAAAGAGGGAAACGATTGGTGAATAATTAAAAGGGTTTGTCCTTTTGTTTTTGTAAATGGTTTAGAGTTTAATGAGCTGTGTTATCGCTTTGGGCCTCACCTGATATTGAGTTCGAAGTGAAAATAAGATTTTACCATTGGCCCAAATTTGGCCCATACAGTTTGTCTCATACTCTTTAAGTCAAGAAGTCCTTGATTTGGAGAGTATTTTATGCATGTCGTATGAAACATGATATGTAATAGTATCTGGTCAAAATGTAGTCCATGTCATGAACTTGACTCGACATGAGCCATGGGAGATGTCCCCAGTCGATTGATCATGCTGAAGGTTCAATGTATATTTTACACGACGCTATGTCGTATGGACTGTAGGAATTCTATGTCTTCATTTGACTCGACATGAGTCCATGAGGGATGTCCCCGGTCGACTGAATCAGATGAAGGTTCATGAGTTTTTTTTCACACTACATTGTCGTATGGACTGTATGAAGTCCATGTTTTTATTTGACTCGAAATGAGTCTATGGGGGATGTCCCCGGTCGATTGAACCAGATGAAGGTTCGTGATATAATTTCATGCTACAATGTCGTATGGATTGTAGGAAGTTTATGTTTTCATTTGACTCGACATGAGTCTATAGGGGATGTCCCCAGTCGACTGAACCAGATGAAGGTTCATGATATAATTTCATGCTACAATGTCGTATGGACTGTAGGAAGTTTATGTCTTCATTTGACTCGACATGAGTCTATGAGGGATGTCCCCGGTCGACTGAACCATATGAAGGTCAGGACAATCTCCATACTACTGGTCAAGGACCAAGGGAGTCTTCAAATTTTTCTAGACCAGATGAAGGTCATATGTTGACTTTATATGAGCCATGTGGGATGTCCCCAGTCGACTGAACCAGATGAAGGTTCAGGTCTTCAATTTGACTCTACATGAGCCATGAGGAATGTTCCCAGTCGACCGAACGAGATGAAGGTCAGGATAATCTCCATACTACTGGTCAATGACCAGGAGAGTCTTCAAATTTTTATAGACCAGATGAGGTTCATATGTTGAACTTGAATTTACATGAGCCATGAGGAATGTTCCCAGTCGACTAAACCAGATGAAGGTTCAGGGTACACTCCATACGATTGGGAGTCTTCAATATCGTCTGGATTAGGAGTAGTCATGTCGTTTGTTGTGTCGACTGGGCAGAAGGTTGATAATGATGTCCCATATGGAGGATGTTTCTTTATCTTATGTTTCAAGTCGACCATACATATTGATGAAGGTACAAGGGAGTCTACAGATTACCATATCTGATAGAGGTCTAAGAAAGTTTTCATTCTACCATACTTGAAGAAGGTACATCAGATTCACACTCCATATGACCCGATGAAGGTCCAAGAAAGTCTACATGCTCCATTATATCTGATGAAGGTACATGTGAGTCTACACACTCCACATGACTCGAAGAAGGTCCAAGAAAGTCTACACACTCCACTATATCTGATGAAAGTACATGAGAGTCTACACATTCCATTATTCCTAATGAAGGTACATGAGAGTCTACACTCCACATGACCCGAAGAAGGTCCAAGAAAGTCTACACACTCCATTATACCTGATGAAGGTACATGAGAGTCTACACTCCAGACATGATGAAGATCCACAAGGGTCTTCATTCCTCATTCCACAGGATCTAACACGGTTCAATGAGGGTCTTTAATCTACTAGACCTGATGAAGGTCTATGAAGGTCTTTCATTCTCATACTACTAGACTTGATGAAGGTTCATGAGACTACTGTCGAATGGGCTATCAAATGGACCTGATGAAGGTCCATAAAGGTCATCATTCATTCTCCTGATGATGATTTATAAGACTACAGTCGAATGGACTTGATGAAAGTCCAAAGAAGTCATCACTCACTCTCATATGCCTGATGAAGGCCCATGAGACTACAGTTGAATGGACCTGATGAAGGTCCATGTGAATCTTCACTCTACCTGACCTGATGAAGGTCATGAGACTACGGTCGAATGAACCTGATGAAGGTCCATGTGAATCTTCACTCTACCTGACCTGATGAAGGTTAGGAGACTACGGTCGAATGAACCTGATGAAGATCCGTGTGAATCTTCACTCTACCTGACCTGATGAAGGTTAGGAGACTACGGTCGAATGAACCTGATGAAGGTCCGTGTGAATCTTCACTCTACCTGACCTGATGAAGGTTAGGAGACTACGGTCGAATGAACCTGATGAAGGTCCGTGTGAATCTTCACTCTACCTGACCTGATGAAGGTCAGGAGACTATGGTCGAATGACTCTGATGAAGGTCTATGAGACTCTTCATTCTACCGATCCATGATACTATTATCGAATAGACCTGACAAAGGTCCATGAGATACGGTCGAATGAACCTAATGAATGTCTATGAGAATCACCACTCTACTAGACCTGATGAATGTCCATGAAGCTATGGTCAAATAAACTTGATGAAAGTCCAAATGAATCTTCATTCTACATATCCATGAGACTATTGTCGAATAAACCTGACAAAGGTCCATGAGACACGGTCGAATGAACCTAATAAATGTCTATGAGAATCACCACTCTACTAGACTTGATGAAGGTCCATGAAGTTATGGTCGAATGAACTTGATGAAAGTCCAAATGAATATTCATTCTACCTATCCATGAGACTATTATCGAATGGACCTGACAAAGGTTCATGAGACACGGTCGAATGAACCTAATGAATGTCTATGAGAATCACCACTCTACTAGATCTGATGAAGGTCCATGAGAATTTTCATACTACCTAACCTGATAAAGGTTGGTCGATTGGACCTAAAGGAGGTCCAAGAAAGTTCTTCATTCGACTAGGCATGATAATAGATTCTCTATGTAGTCTGGAGTTGGCGGAATTAAATCAACGTAGCATGGAGATGATAACTAACCTTTGATTTAGTCTGGAGGAGTTGATAATCATTCCAAGTAGTCTAAGGGTGTTGGGAATTTTCCATGTAGCCTGAAGTTGATAGCCATCCACATTGTAGTTTGGATAATAGTATGAACCATATGTTTTATCATCTCATAAATGTCGAGTGGAACAATTGACCAATTAAAAACCTTTATGTGTGTTATGTTTAATGGCATTATTCCTTAATGTCAACCAACATCCGGTCGAATGGATTCCTATATGATAGTCCAAAATAAAGGCTAAAAGCCAGCCTAGCCATGCCACCGACCAACCGAAGAGCAAACAAAAAGCCCAGGGTCATGAACACCAAACCAGAATAACAACCAAAGCCGAAACAATCCAAAAGAAACCACAATCCACTATATTACCTTTAAACAAAACAAGCCCAGATTTCCAGCCCCAAAGGCCCATGGAAGAAGCAGTACATCAGCTGTCAGCCATCCGAGAAGATTCACCTGAATAATTGACACTACATACGCGCCAGTGACACAAAATTGTTTGGACAAATGATGGACTTCATTCGAAAATGGGTGCAGTGTCGAGTGGACTTTTGGAAGGCAGTCTTGGGCTTTTGTTTTGGGCTCATTTGCTGGAAAAGGCTTTGCGTGGACGCATGACAGGCTCTATGTGTTCTGCCAATGTGTGACAAGATTGAAGGCTGTAATTTGGGCTTTTTTCTTTTTTAAATGAGTATGTGTGGCCTTTTAATTTTTATTTGTTATATTTTTGGTTTGTATGCTAAAGCACGTTGATGTGAAGCTTGGATATAAGCCAATTAATGCCAATTTTTCAGCCCACGTGGACGAGGTTACACGTATGTAGCATGAAATGTGCCATTAGAAATAGTTGATAACATGATTAAAGCCAATGTGTACGCTGCCAAAGCATGCAAAAGACAAGAGCAATGTTCAAAGTGTAGCATGAAAACGTCATTTCTCAAAGTGGCATCTGGGTGGTTATTCACGTATGCACTGCGCGTGGGTTGTTGGCACTTGGCGAGTGGGGCAGTTACTCATCCTTTGCATGTGATTTTGTCGAGTGGGTCACTCCATTGCATGTGTTTTTTTTTTGGTCGAGTGAGGCTCATCATCTGGTAAAGTTGATTGGGAAGTTGAAGAGATTTGCTCAAGTTGCTTCTGGAGGGTTGTATTGGAGCTTCGAATGGCTTGATTCTCTTCTTCTAAGGTGTGTAATAGTTCTTGGAGTATGGCCAGTTGTGTGGTCACGGGATCTGACGTTTGTTCACTGCTAGAAGCCATGGTTGGCTGTGTTTTAGGAATCGTAGACTGAGAGATCTTTGCCTGCTATGAATCGCTAAGGCCCCACGGTGGGCGCCAAACTGTGGATGCTGAATTTCGACCGAGGTCGACAATCGATAATTTGTAGGTTGGGGGCACTAGCGATCCTGCAAAACAAAGGTAGAGTGAGCGATAGCAGACTACCCACCGGTGTGGTGGGTGCCGAGGGCACTCCGACGCTCAAGTCAGTAGTATGAAATGAGCAGTAAATATGTAAAATGTGAAAGCAATGTTTGATGTTACCTTGAACTCTCTTTGGGTGGTCGTGAGGGCAATGGCAAGTGTTTAGGAAATGTAAAGCTCTGAGAGCTTGTGTCAGAGAATAAAGGCTTGTCTGAGAGTGTAGAAGCTTCAATGTTAGGAGTGAAGCTTTATTTTTTATAGATTGAAGGAATCATCCTTGTAACTGTCAGATGAACTGTATATGAGACCACAACGTGCTGTTATTTCTGGCAATGGGGCCTCTCACATGCTTATTGTTTCTGCTTTCGGTGGGAGGATAATTTGCATGTGGCCGTCAGACCTGCAAGCACCGGCTAGTACACAGCGGCAGTTTTCAATCATACAATGTGTACTCGTAGTCTGACTTTTAGCGGTAGTCAGCTGTCCTCGTTCTCCTCTTTTCATTTTACTATTGAGTAAGGGTCGGTGTTTGCAAAAATGTCGAGCCGACGGGGTCGGGTACCAGTAGTGACAATGGCAAAGGGGGGGAAGGGGAAAGTAAAGGCCAAAAAACAAAAGACAAATAAAGGCTGCACAAGACGAAAAACCAGAGGCAGCGCTAAGGTGCGAGGGGATTTCTGCCCATATTCTTTGTTGGGAAAAGAGGGAAACAGTTGGTGAATAATTAAAGGGGTTTGTCATTTTGTTTTTGTAAATGGTTTAGAGTTTAATGGGTTGTGTTATCGCTTTGGGCCTCACCTGGTATTGAGTTCGAAGTGAAAGTACGGTTTTACCATTGGTCCAAATTTGGCCCATACAAATTGTCATATCAATTGTCCAAATTGCATATCTCTTCGTATTCCCTTAGAAATACAAAGACCTTAATTGTCCAACTATTCAATGTATTATATGAAATCATAAAATTGAACATGCATTAATTCATCTTGGAGCTAGTGTCAATTTACTTCCATTTTCGGTGTACCAACAACTTAATATTGACGAGTTAAAACCAACTTCAACTATTATTTTACTTGTCAATAGATCAGTTAAGGTACTGAAAAGAATTGTGGAAGATGTGTTATTACAAGTCGATAAATTCATATATCATGTGAATTTTATTGTCTTGGAAACACAACATGTAGCAGACAGTTATAAATCAATTCATGTAATACTTGGTCGTCCATTTTTAGCAACAGCTCATGCTTTAATTAATTATAGGAACGGATTCATGAATTTATCCTTTGGCAATATGACGTTGGAGCTTAATGTTTTTAACATGTGCAGACAACTATACAATGAGGACAATGAAATAAAAACATGGAATTAATTGAACCAGTTTTTTAATTAAAACAATTTTTTTTTTTTTTATAAATAACTAAGTACAAGCTCTTTATAATAAAATATTTTCACATTTATTTGCAATCAATTTTTGTTTACAATATTTTTTTTATTTTTTAAGTTAAAATAAAAAATGGTTAACCCTAACCGGACTGTATGGTTCGGTTACGATTAACTGCACGATTAGGATTAATCTTTTGGAGCGAACCACAACCGAATCATAAGTCTACGGTTCGGTTGCGGCAGTAACCAAACTATGGCGACATCTATAAACAATGACTCAGGGGTGGTAATATGAGTTATGATTCATTTATTTTTTCGATTCGATTCCAATAAAAATGATATATTTTTGAAAAAATTGAGTCGTTTAATTCGTTTATTAAATGAATCCAATATGAATTTGAGTTCACTGACATTTATTATTTTCTTTTTGCTAGTTATTGTTATTTTCAATTAAGATTCGAGAAATTATTATTAATTACCTCATAAAAAAATAACTGTGTCTAGATTTGGTGGATCGTTTTAAATAAATCTATTAATTATATTTCATATAGGTTTAAATGTAACTAAATTAAGATAATTTATGTCATTGAATCATGTTAGAAATTAACAAATATTTGTTTAGGATTTGTATATTAATAAATCGAATACGAATCATGATTTTAAGATTCATTTATTAAACGAATCGAATACGAATTCATCGTATTTTAATTCGATTCGTTTAATATTCTATACAAATTCAATTCGTCAATTCATTTTGCCACCCCTATATTTACCAGTTTCGTCCATTAAATCTGCTATAAAATCAAGACCACAAGAATAAAGGAAATAACATAAACCATAGAGCAACAAATCAAATGTCTGAAAAGCCCTACAAGATGAACCAAAAACCGAACAGTACCTTGATGCACAAAATAAAACTCAAGGCTAAAAGCAGGGATTTGATACTTCAAAATTTGACAGATACTTGTTACTTACTCGTTCTACCAAAGCATTCTTGGGCAATAAGAAACGATCATTTGCCAGACAAGGTTGTTGATTCTGTCCCAAAATTGCCCAGATGAACTTGTTGGGGCAGGAGATTGTACTCTATGTTTAGTTCTTCAAAAATTCTCTTCATTTCAATCATCAGTTCAGTTCTCCGTCTGTTCTTCTCTCCGAATTCTTGGAAGTTCATCGTGTGATCGCAATAGAGAGCCATCTTTATCTTATTTACATTCTCAATTTCCTTCACCACCACACTGTGGGTAGGATGCCAATGTTGGGGAGTGTTTTCCAAATACCTGGCAATACAAAATCAAAATTAAAATGTCGAAATTTAAGAGATTGTAACTTAGAACTGAATCAAGTTGTGTCAAGGAACTCAAGTGCAAAATCCGTGTACAAGAAATCAGGTTCACAATCATCAACACTACCTATTTGCACCAAACATTATTACACCATGCTGTTAAAGCCAATGCTTGGGCCTTTTTTCCCAGACAATAGGCGGCGTTCAAGTATTTTAAGTTATGATTATTTATATATTAGATAAAATTCTGTATGTTTGACTAGTCAATCCGTCAATTGGTTCGTCAAAGGCAGTATTTAGGCGGCGGTTGAACTACCAAAACGCCTTGCCCCGCTTACCGCCTTTGACAACATAGTTATTACACAAAATAAGTAAGAATGTGGTCAGAGTCAGCTTACTGCTTTATTTTCTCTTTCAGCATTGCAATCCTCTCGACTGGTGTCATGAAAGCAATTGAGAATTCAACTGTATCACTCATATCTGGACTTCTATTATAATTGCTGATGGGCTTTGTAGCCAAAACTGAATTTGGATAGCTGATCTTTTCATTGTTAAGCTTCAGGAAGATCGTTGTCAATATGTTCATTTCTTCTACCAACAACTGCAAGTCATCATATATTAGTAGTTGTTAGTTGAACATTCATAACAAAAGAAACAAGATGGGGCAAAAAAGAAAAAATGTTACCGGAACGCCATCAACTACACAACGGTCACCAACATCAAATGGATGCATCACAAATACAAATATGATAGCTTCAAATATAGTCCTGCATGTGTGCCCAAACATAAAAGTTGCTGCCACAAGTTGTGTTGAGAGGACTACAATAACTTTTGTCGTTGCAATTTCCGTTAAAAGGAGCCACAATAGAATTGCCACGACAATCAGGATCCCTGTCACGAGCTTGTTCAATTGCTTTACCGCAGTTTTTGTGTCATCTAAAGCATGCCCTAGTGCTTTTCGATCTTTGTAAACCTTCACCTGCACAAAATGTTAAAGATGAACATACATTAACCAATGCTACTGAAAGAATTTCTACCAATGAAACAGAGTTTCTCTTTCCCAGTAACATAATAACGGAGCTAGCTAGATCTAGCATATCATAAACTTGTTCGCTTATACTAATGTGACGGTTTCTTGATAAATGAATACAGTCATTCAGATAGATTGATCTAAAGAACTGAAAGGATTTAAGAAATTGTGAAATAGCAATCTTACCACCCAATCTGTTAGAGCCTTCTTATCAATTCGTCCATTCTCCCATCCTTCCATTAGTGGGAACACGAGATCCACCTCCTCCTTGATCATAAATCTTAAGAGGTCTTCCTCCACAATGTAACTATCCATAAAGAAAAAAAGTTTCAGGATATAAATACATAAAGAGAAAAGAACAGCAGCACAAGAAAAGGGCAAAAATATCTCACTTGCTACCATGCTGTGCAACATTCCTGAAAATGTCGTAGGCAGCGGCTTTTGCTTCCATCTCATTGGTGATTTCCTTATCCGCTTGTTCACCTCCATTTACACTTTCATCTAACGTATTGGAGATTGTGGACAGTCTCGAATTCATAATTGCATCAACCAACACCTTCATTGTCCAAGTTGAAACCTTCTCTTGTTTCATCTTATGAACCTTCCCCATATCAATAATCTTCGTGTCCTTCGCTCCTTTACCCTTTTTGTTACTCCTGATACTCAATTGACCGAAGCTCGGTGCTCTACCAACCCTCCCTTCCTCCTCAATAAGTGGCGGACCTGAAAGGGTCTGGAGAACATACTGATGGAAGACGGATTCTTGAATCCTATCAAAGAATCTATTGACATGGAAATTAGAAGCTAAAATCTTTAGCAACAAAGTCTTCAACAGCCACAGGAACGCCCCAATGAGAAAACCAACAAGAGTCCAGGTAATATAATGCAGAACCTTGGTGGCAACTTTTGATCTCTTGACCCCGCGATTAAACAACAAGACCCAAGTAACAAGAACCAGAGCCAGCCAAATAAAAACCTGGACACTTTTCTTCAAACCATGAACAAAATAAAGCACTTTCTTTCTTAGCAAAAAGTTTGTTTCAATCAGAAACACAACAACATGCATAACCCAATTAGTCACTAACATGCCAGAAAATATAACCAACACAAGCACACACCACTTCCAAATCTCTAATCCCCAAATCATAAAATTTTCCCATTTCTCCACAGTCAAGCTAACTACTAAGCACCCAACAATGCACAAGAAAGCAACCCACTGAATCAACTCCATAGCTGTCAGCCTCTTTCTCTCTTCTTTCATCAATTCAACTTTCTTGTAAATCTCCTCCTCATCATCATCAGATGCAATCGATGACATTTTAGCGGCAAGTGAGTTAGTCCTAAAACTTGAAATAGACCTCTTGCTATTACATGATGTTCTACTTAAAGAATGTCCTAATTGTTCTGTCAATGTTAAATCATCATCCTCTACAATCACATTAGCATCAATATAAGATGGTTCCCCAAATCTTGACTTGGGTTTCGAGTACACTGACCTTGCAAGTGACCTCCTCCGAATCAGGACAGGCTCATTTGTAATGGGGATTCTGGGTGGCTTATTAGTATGGCTTCGAGTAAATGTTGCAGCCTCAGGCTCAGATGAATGGCGACTCATTGGCATTGGTTTCGGATCAAACCCATTAGTAACTGGCTCTGTTCTTGCATTTAAAGATTCTTCACTTGCAATTTTGATAACAACTTCACTTCCACTAGCAACTTTTTTCTCCTGCATGCTTCTCTCTTTAGCATCCATCAATAAAACTCCTGACAGTATATTAAAACACGACAAGTTTGTTACGTTAATTTCGCGCCAAATAAACTAAATATAAGAACTTTAAAAATCATAACAGTAGAAGTTTTAGTGAAGCTGAGTGTGCTTACCAGAAAGCTTGGTCATTAAGAGAGAATCCAACAAAGATACAGAGAGTAAATGCAGCAGCCTAAGTTTGAACAATAATGGACTTAAATAAGTAAAGAACTAAGCAAAAATTGGAATGAACAAGAAGCGAGCTGATTCGGATGGAGACATTTTTTATCCGACAATGAAAGATATAAGCACGTGTAACGCCATACTGTTGCTCATTATTTTCCAGGCGGTCACAGATGGGGATGGTAGTGGGTAGGATATGGTGCAAGTTTGCCATTACTAAATCCGCACTCGTATATGTAAATAAATTACCAACTCGTACCATATCTGTTGTAGGTTTTAAGTTTTATTATCAAACCCGCACCGTATATAAAAATAAATTACCAAACCCGCATTGGTACCCAACGGATTTTTTGCGGGTTTTAAAATATTGAATTACTTTGTGTTATTAATAATATAATTTTTTTAATTAAATAATTTATTTTTAATTGCTAACCGTAGTTTTCACATTTGTTTTTTATTTGACATATACAACATGCAATGTATGTATATACAGTACATATATAACATAATGTATGAAAGACTCGATACCATATGTTTATTTTTTCATATAAACATAATTAAAACGAGTTATTCCCTTCATAATTATAATGATCAAAGTTAGTCAACTCAATCGACAATAAGCTAAAAAGTAATCACCAATCTTTGGTCATATTTTTTATGCTAAGTGTAATGAAAGTGATGCTTACAAGGCTCAAGTGGTGTAAGGGGTTGCCTCAGTGGTAAAGGCTTTGGGCTTTAGTGGTTTGCTCCCTCTCAGGTTCAAGGTTCGAATCTCACTAGATGCATTTCTTGGGGCCATGCCCCATGGTGTGAAAAAACCAGCGACTTACCCTGATCCGTGTTGGGAAACTTCTGAGGGCACAGGGCACAGGTCCCGGGGATTAGTCGAGGTGCGCGTAAGCTGGCCCGGACACCCCGGTTATCCCAAAAAAAAAAAAAAGGTGTAAGTGTAATGAAGAATCAGGAAAGCTACTGAAGTTGCAGTAAACACTAGCTTATTTTACTTTTCTCCCGTTTGATCATGTTAACTTAATCCAAATTTTTGTATTATAATTTTATTAACAAGTGTGATTAAAAAAAAACAATAATAGTCATGCAAAAAATCTTCAGTTGGGCAGGTTGCGGGCTGCGGCTGAGTGGGAGTGTGGAATTGTGGATTATATTTTAGGTTTAGGTTTTGTTAGTTGTTTTTATATGAAGGTTTTTTTATATTGTCCTAAAAATATTAATTAATAAAAAATAATATTGCGGGTATGCGGATACCCGCATTTTTTTCTTAAATACCAAACCCGCACCGCACCCGCAGTGGGTTCTGCATTAAATTACCAAACCCGCACCGCACTCACTAATATATTTACCAAATCCTACCCATTGCGGGCGGGTTTTTGCGGGTTTACGGGTAAAAATTGCCATCCCTAGTCACAGGTAACACTGAGATTATAAAAGAAAATAAAATCAGGAAAAAAAATATATAGGTAATAAACTACGGTACAAGTTTCCCGTCATTGCTCGTAAGGTAAGCTCTTGGATCGGGTCGGGCATTACCATGGGCTAAGGATGGGTTTTTGGAAGAACAATTTTTTTTTTAAACATTTTAATGTTAAAAAGAAAATAATTAAGAATTAAAATATTTTTAGTGATTTTTTTAATTATATTGTAAAATTTTAATTATAAATATATGACTTTAAAATTAATTTTTCTTATAATTATAATCTATTTTGTCTCGAAATAGATGGGGTTGGGTTATGTGATATCTAATATAACAGAAAAAATTATACGGGGATAAATCCTATTGGACCATCCAATCAGGGAATGACACGTGTTTTAATTATTTTTTCTCTAATTTGATGGATTATTTTCAAAATAATTGAGATACGTGACATTCACTGTTTGGACGATTTTATAAGTATCGTCCCGTATAAATTTTTCTACAAATAGGTTGTTTTATCTTTTATAAAGTTGGAATCAGCAACCGGATAAATAATAAATTTATGGGTGTACGTCGGTTGGTTCGGTCAGTTAATTCTTGATTTTTTAACCAAACCGAAATTATTTAGTTAAGTAAATATTTAACCAATTTAACTATACGATGACACATAACCATTAACCAACTTGAAAGTACCTACAAGCAATAGCGACAAATAATCTCTATACCCAATAGAGGGGTGAATTGGGTTATCGCTACAAATGCGGAATTATAAAATCTTTGCCGATTTTAGCTCTTATTACCAATTGACACTTAGGCTAATTTTCTCTATTTCAATTAATAGCCTATATGCAAGTTTTCTACTCAATACATAAATATAAATAAACTAGCAAATAGTAAAAGTATAAGGATAGAGAGATACGACACCGCGATTTATAGTGGTTCGGCCAAACGTGCCTACGTCCACTCCCTCAAGCCTCGCTTGAAGATTTCCACTAAAATCGAGTTTTCCGTGGTTTACTCGTAACCAAGAGTTTTCCGCCAAGGCGCACTCCGAACCCTTTTACAATTTTGAGTTTTGTTCGTAGGTGCACTCACAACCTTTACAATTTACCCAAACAATGGGATTTCACAACCACAAGTGTTTTGATAAGAAAGAATTAAAACACACTTGGGCACTCACAAATAATAAGAAGATTGTGTGAGAGCAAACCCAAGTGTTCTAAGCTCACTAAATGATATGAAGATGTGTGTGAGCTTGGATGAGTGTTTAAGTGTATGAAGGTTTAAGACACTCTTGTATTTGCTTTAGAGAATGTATGAAGATTGTGTATTAAGTCTCTCTAGGTTTTATTACTTGGGGCAAATGAGTTGGGGTCCTATTTATAATAAAATGCAAAGTATTCCCCAACTTACAGCGAAACCGGCGAGCAAACCGGCGAGGAAACCGGCATGCCGGTTTAGGTTTGCAACTGCTCCTAACGGCTATATAACGTTCAAAAAACTATTCGTTAGACCGGCGAGCAAACCGGTATGGAAACCGGCGAGGAGCTCCCTGGTTCCAGAGAGCATGATTTTCTCAGCCAAAACCGGCATGAAGACCGGCGAGAAAACCGGCATGGAGCTCCCTGGTTTTAGCTCCCTGGTTTCAGTAACTGCACAATAAAGGCTAGACCGGTATGGAAACCGGTATGGGGACCGGTTTGGAGCTCCATGGTTTCAGTTCTGATGACCAGTCAAGACGGACGATACTTGGTATTTTGGCCATAACTCTCTCTAGAAATTTCCAAATCATGATCCGTAAATTTCTAAATAAACTAGACACATAGATATATCTTCTGTAAAACATTCAGCTCCAAAAACATTAATATGAATTTTATGGAATTTTTCTAATGTGACATGAATGCAGAAAACGCACATATGAGCATGTTGTACTGAAAAGGCTCTAGCAAAAGTTCTATGCATCGGAATTGTGTTCCGTTTGAACCGTAGCAAACTAGAGACACATATCTATCTAACGGTATATCATTTGAAGTTTAATTCAACCGTTTTCTAGTTTTTAGAAGATCATTTACCGATGCACTTGTGCATTAAGTTCATTTTGGTGCAAATAAAATGCAATGATTCTTTTAGCATTCTAAGCCATTTTAAATGCAAGTGATGCAAAATGTATGATTCCTAAGAGCTTTAGATCACTTGAGTAAACTCACTTACAATAAAATTTAGCTCTTAATCATTATCTTCGATTTGCCGCTAGTCTTCATATTCTCGCTCTTCACCCCATATGCTTCGACACTTTTTGTAATGCTTCGTGTTTGTACGTCGAAGTCTTCATTCGCGTTGACGTCATCAAAAACCTTTTATGCGATCAAGTCGCCAACAAACCATTAACCAACTTAGGCATTATTTTTCGATCGGTTTTGGTTAATTCGGTTATTAACCAGTCCAAAATCTCCACAAATAACAATCCACATTAACACATTAATACAAATTTAAATTCATCAAAAAGACAATCATATATGTGTTTAAAAACATAAGATAAATTTAAATTCATCAAAAAAAATCTACAACTACACTCAGTAGAGGCATAAGGTACAAATTTTAATTTCATTTTAATTAAAAATATATATAAATTCAAATTATGGTTTGTAATCGGTTAATGGTCGGTTCGGTTATATAAATCTCATAACCTTAACCGAACTGAAAAATCGAAAAAATTAAAAATCTTAACCGAAAAAACTGATTTAATCACAATAACCGAACCATTATAAAAAAAAATTGGTCGAAATGGTTCGGTAAATGGTTTAAAACTGATTAATGCACACTCCTAAATAAATTAGTACTTGACATGACACTAATTTATTTTTCGTATAATGAGAGTAAATGAAGGGCACATCTATAGTACGCCAAGTGTATCAAATACCTTTGGGTACAAACATGTTATTTTAACCATTGAACAGAGCGTGGTTTGGTGGTGTATGGTTCAAGATTTCACCTTGAGGTTCTGGATTCGAATTCAGGGAGTGCGTTTCTTGTAAGAGTCTGAGATAGTCGGGGGTTTTATATGTTCCGTTTAAACCCGGAGGGGTGGTTTGGCGGCGGGATGTCCAACAATTCCAAAAAAAAATACAACTTAAATCATTAAACATGAAAACTCTATCAATAAACATGAAATCAGTTTGATATTTTCAAAAGTTTCATAATTATTGATAGAGTTTGCATGTTTAATATTTTAAATTACATATTTAATGATCAAAATAACATATCTGATACCCTTAATTATCATAGGTTGTGAGCAGACACAGTTGGCTGGATTAAACAGAGTTCAAAATTTGAGAGGGCTCACTGTTCAAGAAAACGTTGGCTGGATTACAATAATAATAATAATAATAATAATAATAATAATAATAATAATAAATAAATAAAGGTATACGGTGATCGGTTTGAGTAATTTTTTGATGAAATGAAAGTTAGGTGACGTGATATCACCAATAAATTAACAAACAATAAATATGATTTAATATTTAATTTTTTAATATTTTACTATAAATAATAATAAATTATTTAATTATTATATGTACAATCGGTAGAGTAAGCATGGTGCAATGTGCCGTTTTAAAACAATATTTTATTAGACATAATTTTAACGGAGTTCAAGAAGCCAGCTAGATTTGATATGTCCTTATTATAATAAAGTAGTAAATTTTGTTTTTTTCAAAAGGAAAGAATAATTATCTAAATTGTGAATTTTGTGTCTGTAAAGCTCACGTGGGGAGCGAAGTTTCTCGTATTTGGAAATTGGAATGCCATGCAGGGCAAGATGCCATGAATAAAGTATACCAGCTTATATTAGTAAGTTAATAATAGAGACGAAATCAGGAGATTATGGGAAAAGAGATTTATAATAACAAATTAATAGAATCGAGTGACCTCCTAACACATTAAAAAATCTTCATTCCTGACTAACAACACATATATGAATATGATAGAGAAGAAATGAGTTCCAATATAATGTATCCCAAGCTTTTTTAATCGGAGAGATCACCACTCTCAAAGTCTCGCTTCGTGTTTAATGCCATATAGGGAGTAGAGAACTGAGGACTTGAAAGAAATAAAATTTTGAAAAAAAAAAAAACCCTGTTCATGTCATTTCGAGAGTTATTATTATTATATTTTTTTGGAAAAAAATGTAAATCAATAAACCTGTGGATGGAAGTTGGTCGAGTTAATGAATAAAATTGTGGATGGAATAGTTGGTTGAGTTCGGAAGTAAGGACTTCTGTAGGCAAAGTTGTGATATATCTTCTCCCAAATCTCTTCCCGAACAAAATAGGATCATGTTTGAGACATATTTTTTTGTCCCGATTTGAAAACAGGACGGGACGAAAAGAAAATAATCTAAAAAATTTTAGCGGAACAAATCAAGACAAGAAGCGGTATGGGATTTGAGTGAAATGAGACGTGATAGGTTTTAGAGGGTTGAGATAAGATTTTAACGGTATGAGACTGGGACAATTTTCTTGGCAAATCCCAGCCCGTTGCATCTCATTACTATCCCCAATTCGAACTTCGCTCATTAGGTTCCCCTCAAGCTAGACATAAAATTGAAACAAGGAAATTTAATCAAACATAAAACCTTTCAATGACATCTATCATACGATAGTTCTAATTTTAATGACCAGGGTTAACATATAGTAATAAGTCAAGGTACCCAAATTAGAAGGAATGAAAAGAATTCATTCCGTATACAATTCACAAATAATAAAGTCTATTGCCTCGTTATATCCCGACCAAATGACCTATAGTATGCATAGTGTTTATCCTTACGGTCAAAGGTTTGATGTTGATATATTCGTGATTGTACTAATCCAAAAATCTCATGTAATGAGATTATACCTCTATGGCTATAGTCTTAATGCACTAATCATCTATATCAACCCAACTCGGGGAATATAATACCGTCTTTAGCATCGCTATATCCCCATTAAATGACCTATAGTGTATATATAATATATATATCACATACTCGTATCTGTGAGAGTTGGCAATCCTCTGTTACATCTTCACAACTTCCATACACATCAACGAGTAAACCAATCACAATATGACTAGCTCTGTAAACCAAAGAAGGAGAATGTTAAAGTTACAAGATCCATGTGTAAGATTATGAAGATCTCAAGTCAGGAGACTACTCATACAATCATTACTTGAGTGTTTTCCGATACATATGGGATAAACATTGTATATAAAAACTCTTGTTGGTTGATTTGATGGACATAAACCAATCATGGACCCATGTGATACACCAAACTGTCGAAACCCATTAGTAGCCTATGAGACTAGTTACCTCATTTAAGAGCTGATCATATCCAGTATGCCATTCTCTCTGATTTATGAAGGTCCTAATTATTCACAATCTTATGGCTAGAAATATTTAGGAGTAATGATTCTCATAAATCATACCAATTAGATTTAGACAAAGATTTATATAATAAATGATTTATTGATTGATGTTAACTTACAAATACAAATATAATCATATTTTATTATATATACATGTACATTAAAAGACCCACAAATTGAACATACAACATATTCCTATCAATCTACCACATTAACTTCTACTTAATTGAGTGATTGAAAGTCATTGAAGTAGCTAGCTAGTGGAGAATGCGTGGGGTAGATTCTGATGAACACTATTCCGAATCAGGACAGCCTCATTTGTAATGGGTAAATGTTGCAGCCTCAGGCTCAGGTGAAGGGCAACTCCTTGGCATTGGCTTCGGATCAAACCCATTAATAACTGGCTCTGTTCTTGCATTTGGAGATTCTTCACTTGCAATTTTGATAACTTCACTTCCATTAGCAACTTTTTTCTCGTGCATGCTTCTCTCTTTAACATCCATCAATAAAACTTCTGACAGTATATTAAAACACCACAAGTTTGTTGCGCTAATTTCGTTCCAAATAAACTAAATATAAGAATTTTAAAAATCAAAACAGTGGTTTTTCACCCCGAGAAAGTTCAAATACCGAGTAGGGGTAGAATGAGGTTTGTACTGGCCAAAAGAGGACGATGAAGGTCCAAGGGCCTGAAGAAGCTGAAATCCGACAGAGAGGACCGAGCCCACTATACAGAAGAATTTTCCCGAGGACAGAACTTGCTGATGATGAAGCAAGTTTGGATACCGACCCGAACCAGACAAGAAGTGTTAGATTTGACAGCATTTGAGTGTGTGTGGAAGCCGACCTAAGGTCGTCTACGCTACCGACCCGACCTAGTTGAGGAAGTTGGAGGAAATCTGACCAAGCATCATTCACCTTGGTATGCCGACTCGAGGAACGGAGCTGAGACCACTGGATATTTTGTGGTTGAAGGCATATAATGTATGCCCTACTTGGAAGTTTGAGCTTCTAGAAGACTGATATGACGGGAGTAAATCAATGACTCTCTTTGGAAAGAGATCCTATTAGACGGAATAGTACCAGAGTGGTTAAACCGTAGGTTGTCACATCAACAAAGTGTGCAGCAGTGGCTAAAAGACTAAAGTGATGGGTTTCTGGTGACAAAAGGTACAACTATTTGTTGAATAGTTGAGGATAAGAGCATGGGGCAAGATGGCTTGATGGTGACGGCTGACGTCATTGGTTGGTGGAATAACATATTTGGGAGCCTATATAAAGGGAATGAAGATTCAGATCTAGGGATTAGCAATTTTCGCATCACACAACTTGTAAAAGAGCTAAGAACTTAAAAACTAGTGATAAAGAGAGAAAGTTTGTCAGTTTCCGATCACTTGAGAGATTTGTAACGGGCTAATTTAAGACCCGAGGTATTACACACTCTTTGTAAGTTTACCACATCACTTGTAGCTCGGGTCGGTCTTGTCCCCCGAACAGTAATATAATACTTTTTTTTCTCCCGTGGACGTAGGTTGAAGTCACTCTCCGCAGAATCACGTAAATCCTTGTCTGTGATTTATTTGTTTACTTGTTAAGTTTGCGTTGATTTCTCAAATTACCTTTAAAATGAAAAACAGTAAGTAGAAGTTTTATTGAAGCTGAGTGTGCTGACCAGAAAGCTTGGTCATAAAGAGAGAATCCGACAAAGATACAAAGGGTAAATGCAGGAGCCTAAGTTTGAACAATAAGGGATTTAAATAAGTAGACAACTAAGCAAAAATTGGAATGAACAAGAAGCCACAGTGAAACTGATTCGGATGGAGACATTTTTTATCCGACAATGGCAGACATTTTTTTATCAGCCACAGTGAAGCTGAGTGTGCTTACCAGAAAGCTTGGCCATTAAGAGAGAATCCAACAAAGATACAGAGAGTAAATGCAGCAGCCTAAGTTTGAACAATAATGGACTTAAGTAAGTAAAGAACTAAGCAAAAATTGGAATGAACAAGAAGCGAGCTGATTCGGATGGAGACATTTTTTATCCGACAATGAAAGATATAAGCACGTGTAACGCCATTCTGTTGTTCATTATTTTCCAGGCGGTCACAGGTAACACAGACATTTTAAAAGAAAATAAAATTAGGAAAAAAAATATATATATAGGCAATAAATTAGGGTACAAGTTTTTCGCTATAAATAGGGATTTAGAGAAGATCATAGCTCGCAAGGTAAGTTAGGGATAGCAAAATCTTGGATCGGGTTGAGCTTTACCATGGGCCCCGGATGCGTTTTTGGAAGTATATTTTTTTTAAAAATAATAATAATTTCAAAAATATTTTAATGTAAAAAAAGAAATTTAAATTAAGAATTAAAATGTTTTTAGTGATTTTTTAATTAGACCCTAAAATTTTAATTATAAATATATGTATTTAAAATTAAATTTTTTATAATTATAATATATTTTGTCTCTGAATATATTGGGTCGTGTTATGTGATATCTAATATACAAAATCTTATTTTTGGGAAATTTACAAATCTAGCCAAATAAAAGTTGGCCATTTACCAAAATGAAACCATAATGTTTGGGATTTGCGAAACTGATCAACTTCTCCGAAGTTTAAGAATCTGGATTCTCCGAAATACACACTGAAGTAAGTGTGTACTTTTGAGATCTGAAATCAAAATTTCGGATTTCCTAAATTTTTAATTTTTTTTTGGATATTTTATTGAAATCTTCGGATATTCGAAGTTATTATTCGGATCTCCGAAGTAATTCTTCGGATTTTTGAAGTTGGAAATTTTTTTTATAGAAAATCGGACATTCTCTATCTGTTCTAACTATAGCAAATAATTTTATCCCAACTCAAATATAGCTTGATCGCACTACCTTGTCGAACGACATTTGAGTGTTAATTTAAAAACCACTTATAGTCCTTTTGACTACTAATTTCAATAACTAAATATCGCCGCGAATATGACGAAATTAAACTTTCTATGTTGATTTTATGCTTCATCTTATTTCTCTGCATCCGCACATACAACATTTCCACCATCTTCTCATAAGTTGTGCATGCAGCCACTAACTCTAAAAAAATATATTCTCCCCTAAATTCATCGTTGTCATTATCTAATTTCTCTCAATACCTCTCAGTGTAGAAAGTTAAAGGTATTTGTTCCATTTTAGACTTAGGAGAATATGAAGAAACTTCGAAAAATGGGTTGGCAAAAAAATAATATGTTTTTGTAGTGAGAACAAATGGAGAATGTCCAGTTTTTTATAAAAATATTTCCAACTTCGAAAATTCGAAAAATTACTTCGGAGATCCGAATCACGTCTTCGGAGATCCGAATAATGACTTTGGATATCCGAAGCTTTCAATAAAAAAAAATATAAACCTAGGAGATCCGAAGATTTGACTTCGGATCTCCTAAATACACACTTAATTAGGTGTGTACTTCGGAGAATGAAAATTCTCTGAAGTCTATTTCGAAGAAGTTAGCCAATTTCGTAAATCCCAAATATTGTGATTCATTTTAACAAATTACCAACTTTTTTTCCACTAGTTTTGTAAAATTCTATTTTTATCTTTTCTAAAGTTGGAATCAGTTACTAGTGATGGCAATTTGGGTTAGGATTCGTTTATTCGTTCGATTCGATTCGCTTTAAAGCTAATACGGGTTTGGAAAAATAGATTCGTTTAATAAATGAGTCAATTTGATTCGATTCGTTTATTAAACGAATCAAATACAAATTTAAGCTCATTCATTCGTTTATTCGTTTAAAATTCGTTTTATTATTTTCTTTTACTAGTTATTGTTATTTTTCAATTAAGATTCGATAAATTATAACTAATTACCATAGAAAAATTAATTTTGTCGATATTTGATGAAGTATTTTTAGTAAATATATTAATTACATATTACATATGTATATATTTATGAAAAATTAATGTAAATAAATTATGGTAAATTATGTTATTGAATAATATCATGACTAAATGAATATTCGTATTCAATTCGTTTAATAAACGAATCGAATACGAATCATGATATTAGGATTTGTTTAATAAACGAATCGAATACAAATCCATCACATTTTGATTCGATTCGTTTATGATTCGATACAAATTCGATTCGTTTAGGATTCAATACAAATTCGATTCGTTGATTAGTTTTGGCACCCCGATCAATTACTTTATAAATAATAAATTAGCACTTCACGTGAAAACTAAATCATTTTGTCATATAATGAGTAAGACGTTGGGAGCAGAGTCGCAGACAGACATCCAGTGAAAAGTACGGATGCCAATAACCACAGTGACAACAGAGTTCAACATTTGAGACGGCTCACTGTTCAAGAAAAAGTTAATTGGATTACATTATTGAAAATAATAATAATAATAATAATAATAATAATAATTAAAGGCAGACGGTGGTCGGTGGATTAAGCGCTGTACAACGTGCGATTTTAAAACATATTTTGTTGGACATAATTTTAACGGAGTTCAAGAAGCCAACAAGATTTGATACGTCCTCATTATTTATTATATCCTAGAAAATTTTATTTTTTAAAAGATAAAAGGAAATTATCTCTAAATCAAATACATGTAGGTATCACAGATTTCTGACAATGATATTGTACAATCTCTGGTTTGTGTTTTGTATTAATAAGTCACTTTTACATTAACGATGTTAAGTAAATGATGACGTCAGAATGATATTTTTATCAAATCACTTTATTAAAGTGGCTCATTGATACAATATTATCGAAAGGTTATGAGGTGCATTGAAATTATCACAATTCTTTAGTGGTGCAGAGATGATATCTGAAAAAAAAAATAACAATAACAATAATAATCTTTTATAATCGAATGATTATTTCATAATGTCAAAAAATACAACATGATTTAGAATTAATAAGGTAGCGAAATCATACTGTACAAACTCCCCATAAAATCTTCATTGAGAAAATTAGTTTACATTATAAAGTAATAAGTGAAATTATCGATAATAAAGAAATACTATCAAAAGATAATGGCTGAGGAGATCCAAATAGATTCAACGCTTCACAGCTTCCTCTACAGTCATCACACAGACGCACGCCTAGATCCCCACCACACGCATGTCGAGCTCTCTCACTACATGCACATTTATCATAGCTCCCTCACTCCACCTGCAACAGCCCCGCCATAGCTCCCCACACACATCCATTAGAAATATAACAACTAGAACAGTTTTCACGCTATCACAAAAAATGAGAAATTTGAAATGTTAAATTCTATGCGTTTTCAATTTAATAATAGTAGGAATTTATTATATATAATTATATGAATTATTATTAGATTGAAAATTATTATTATTATTATTATTATTATTATTATTATTATTATTATTATTATTATTATTATTATTATTATTATTATTATTATTATTATTTAGATATTATCTCTACACCACCAAACATTTGTGATAATGTCAATGCACTTCTTAACTTTTCGATTTTGTATCAAGAAGCCACTACAATATAGTGATTTGATAAAAATATCTTTTTGTCATCGTCATTCACTGAAGATCGTTAACGAAAAAGTGGCTCATTAATATAAAATACAAACCAAATGTGGTGCAGTGTCATTGTCAAAATCTGTGTTGGCTACATGTATTTCCCCAAAACCAGAAGTGATTCAGAGATAATTTCCCAAAATAAAATAATTATCTAAATTGGGAATTTTGTGTTTTGTAAAGCTCACATGGGGAGTGAAGTTTCTCGTATTTGGAAATTGGAATGCCATGCATGGTGTCACATACCTACTTTTCCTATAGAGGAAAATCGAGCTCGTTCGACACTTACCAGGGTTCACACCTCGTGAGTCAGCATTCCCATAGCACACGAACTCAAATTCTATATTTTAGATGTCTACATACTCATATAGCGGCAAGTTATGAAAGTTAATAAGTATTTTCATAGCATACGAACGTGGGCTCGCATGGCTAATACTCCTAGATCACCGAAGCCCCATTGGCTATCCCAAGGCTCACATAGGCTTCCCCTAAAAAACTTTAAAGACATTGCACAAGTTTCACCAGTATAAATACCTAGCACTTGAGTGGTCACACCCCCTATAAAATCTAAATTATAAGGATTTTCTGGGAAATCTTTCAGCGAGTCAATAATTCATAATATAAGTGACTTTGGGTTTAATTTGTGTACATGGACGAGCTCATCTTGATGGCTTTCTACAACACCTCCACTTTTGCGACAAAGTGCACGATTAAGGCCAAAAGTGCACACTGTAAAAATATCACGGTAGACAAAAAAATCAGACTCCACGATGGAAATCTCCCCAGTTCATATGCTCATGAGTGTTACTTCTGACCTCGAGCGAGCTTGATATGGTGTCCCAAAACATGAGTTCCTTTACAAGCGGTAGAACTTGCTAGCGGATTGCGGCAAATGTGGTTTTGCCGCAAATGTGCAAAAATAACTTGTGGCACCTCTCCATTGCTTGTGAAAATGCATATAGTCGTAGAAAATTGATGTGAATATTGCTAGCTTAACTGGGGCTGTGACATTCTCCCCCACTTCATTCATCAGCGTCATCAACGATAGTGTAGCTTAAAAACTTGCTCAAATTGCATACTGTCTTCATTCCTAATTCATCTGAAGGTCTTCAATCCTCAATGCCCTGCGTGCTTTACTCCAAGACTTCACTTCTAGTTGAATTTCACATTTTGAAATTCAAATATAAAGTTGTGTTTCACATTTTTTTCATTCAATACTCACCATTTGAGATCTGTTACTTAATTTGAAGGGGGTGATAATGATGTATGTGAAGATAAAGCTTAATACACATGTATCATAATTCCAACTCTAGTTGTGATAAGATATATTTGTATAACTCATTTGATATAACTCCTCTTGTGAATCTTATCACAATATATATTTGCTATAAATAAAACTATACCACCATCATGCAGTCACGGTGGTTTAATAAATTTATTTTCATACATGTACTATAATATAACTAACTATTTAACGATCTCAAATAGTTTTTGTAAGTTTCATTTGAATGTTTTTGAGACTAGAGGTAATGGATGAAAATGATGCTCTAAGTGAAGCATCTCATCCCTCCCATGAAAGGAAAATATACAAGTTCAATGAAATCTCCCATTTGCCTAAAAAATTATTAATACTAGCTATAGCTTTTTTACTATTATCAAAGCTTTTATTTTTGAATTTTTCTTAATAAGCTTTTTACCTTGGTTGGTCCATAGTCTTTCTCAATATATGGATGATTTACGGTGATGAGCTCATTTAAAATATATAATACCAAAATTATATATTTTTCATAGGAAAATGAGCACAATCCTTCTCATTTTGATAAAACTAGTCGAAACTCTCTAGATATTTAAAAATTAAACAAAATCCCCTGTTGTTAGCCTGTGAAGTACAGCCTGCAGGTCCATGCAGCCACTCCTTTTGCGTCGTGCCCAAAAATTCTATCACCAAACAGCCGTGATTCGGAGGTTCCAGCCATGATGAGCCCATCAGTTGCAGTACAAAACGACGTCGATGTCTGGACAATGTGTAAAAAGTAACACCATTTTTCATTTGTGTAGGAAAAAAAATAAGGGAATGTGCACTTCACCGCAATGTCAAGTGTTGTGATTCACCGATCACTCTAGAGAGTATTTGAGGAAAAACCGAATTCAATCTCTTACTTTATAAGAATAGATACAAGTTTACAACTAGAAACTTATCAAAAAACCTCACTGTCTCTCTGTGGGAACACAGGAACTGGGCGACGCATGCTGTCCCGGGCTCGCGGCCCGGTCGGGAGTACGGAGTAGCCACGGGGGACTAAACCGGAGAATAATGGAGTCGCCACCCGGTGTGAACCGGGAAAATGAGATTTAAGGCCGCACTCACCCCTCGCAAGGGAAGACCTCAAACCGTTGGGTTCGGAATGGTCCCTTACTCATGCCACTTGTGATGAAAGGATTTATGTAATAATTTAATCAGGCTTAAGTAGCACTTATTTCCAAGAGTATCATGCTTCTAAATTCACATGTACAAAATAAAACTTACACATATATTTCACATCTAAGATTGCATGCTTGGAAGTACATCAAAGGAGCGACAAACATACAACTTCATTGGCATATTATATTCAAGAAAACACAAGCACACATACTAACCACACAAGCACACATGTGATCACCTTCTCAAGTGGTACGTGGAATTATATCCCAAGTACAGACCGTACTACCGTCCATTCGGAATCGGCTACGGAATTTATGTCTTGGTTTCCATCCGATATACCACAAGAAATAATACTCAAATGTTATCATGACATAAGTATATGAATTTTAATACATTAAACACATTGTATTCATACATGTGGGGATAGGTACTAGGAAAACTATGTATGAAATCTAATGAAAATGACTCAGTTCAGTGGGTGCGCGTTCGTGTAGCGTTTGAAAACGCGTTCCAACGGTAAACAGAAGGTTTGCGTTCGTTAGCGTTCGAGAACGCATTCGAACGGAACCAGACCCGATGCATGATAAGACTAAAAAAGTGCGTGTGCGTTCACGTAGCGTTCGAGAACGCGTTCGAACGGTAAACAGAAGGTTCGCGTTCGTATAGCGTTCGAGAACGAGTTCGAACGGAACCAAAACCTGATGCATTATGAGACTAAGAAAGTGTGTGTGCGTTCGCGTAGCGTTCGAGAACGCGTTCGAATGGTAAACAGAAGGTTCGCGTTCGTGTAGCGTTCGAGAACACGTTCGAACGGAACCAGACCTGATGCATGCAACATAAAGAATAAAGACAACAATGTCGAGCTCAGTATGTCCGATTAAACGTATCTTGCATTCAACCGAACACACATCAACCAGCGCGGCAAAGCATCGTGGTAAAGGGCTTTAACCCTTCCCCATAAGGGATCTTTCATTCTACTTACTAAGCCCGTGCGCTCGATTGAATCATGCATACCTATAATTAAAAGCAATAATATCAAACTAGCATGCCCGATTGAACGTGTCTTGCATTCAACCGAACACACATCACCGGCGCGACGAAGCATCGTGGTAAATGGCTTTAAACCTTTCCCATAGGGGATCTTTCATTCCACTTACTAAGCCCATGCGCTCAATTGAATCATGCATACATAGAATTAAAAGCAATAATATCAAACTAGCATGCCCGATTGAACGTGTCTTACGTTCAACCGAACACACATCAACCGGCGCGGCGAAGCATCGTGGTGAAGGGCTTTAACCCTTTCCCATATGGGATC